>JAZGUH010000640.1:0-383673 GCA_037893225.1 Hippasteria phrygiana | reverse complement strand
TGCATTTTTTTTGTTGCAATGGCCATCTGGAACAGCCCGAACTGATTGAGCACAATTTATAGATTGCCAAGGGAAACCGACTTCATTGTATTTCCAGTACTCATTCAGTCTATTTATCTGAATTAGTTTTTGTAATGTTTAACCCCTTTGAAGCCTGATGACGCTACAAGCCGGCTATTCTCTGCATTTCCAATTCCATTGTGGATTATTGGTATGTTACGCTTGGCTGCACAACCTCTTGTGTCCATTTCGCTTGGCTGCACAGCCGCACCCCGCCCCCCGGCACCCCGGGCGCCCTCACTATAAATAACCAACTTCAAGGGGTGAATAAACTTACCTTTTCATGTTCTTTTGATTGATTGATAGTCAGGAGTCCGGAAGACGGCGATATAACTTTGGTGGCATGTTGGACCCGATAACTTCAAACGTTTTTAGTGACTTGTTCAGCTTATGACCGATTTTCCTCTTTAGCATTGCTATACGACGGTGGGTCCTAAAATGTAGAAATTATGATCAATAACCGAAACTGAGCCAAGAAATTTTACGGCCGTATAAAGCAAAAAAAAAAACAATAAAATAACCAAACCAAAAAGGGGTTTAATTATTTTAAAAAAGCTAATAAAATGAGTTTGGTGAACAGGCTAGATCTGGACTATTACCTACATATATAACAAAAAGTGATCTGCACTGCTAGGAGTATGGCCCCGTACAAACCTGAAAGGCAAATATTTATACGGGACTGGTTTCCTGCGAAAACAATCAAGGATTTTTAGTTTTCTTTGCTTCACCGCGTTGATATGGAAAGCCGCGCTGTGGTTGATCGAGAGCGTTAGGGCGCCCCTCAGTCGACAAAAACGATAGCCGATACTTGCGAGTGCAATGGGCTGTGGTTGTGGTAAGCGAAATGTTTGTAAAATACGGCTCGGGAACGGCTCGGGACAGTTACATATTTTCAAAGAAATTGAACCTAACCTACGTGTACATAGCATTATCAAAGATAAGCCATATGGATAATGTTTCGTTACAAGAGGGAGTTTATAGATAATTAAAAAAATGGGTAAAATCTTCCCACAGCAGATTTTAATGCCGTCTCTCTGTATGGTTTGTGAAAACCTTACAGTTCTAGAAGTAACCGCCATCTTTTTAAAACAACCATAGTTTTTTCCAACTGTTCAAAGACTTAAATTAAAATGAAAGAAGAACATTGTTGGACAGAGAAATTAACATGTTTACAAGTGGGGTTTTAATAATTTTAGTAGCTTGTATTTTTTTTTGGTGGATCGGTTGGAGTTTTTCACCTAATTTTTTCACTTGCCAAAATAAACAAAAATCCAGGCGGCCCTTTAATAATTTCATCAAAAAGGAAGCGGGGCAAGAATGCTAAAACATGTTGAACAAGTCATTTCACATTGAAAAAATTATTCAGCAAGTCCAAGAAACTACAATGTGTCCCAATAAGGGACACTATTCCCAGCCCTCCCCCCCCAAAAAAAGAGAATAAAATAAGACATTAGGGACTTTTCACATTCCCAAATTGCGCATGAACAGTAGGGAGCGCCCTCTGTAGCCGCACTAACTTCAAAGGGCTACAACATACCCGTTCTATCTAGCACATGGCTTCCCGGTTGGTTCCCCCTTTGTAATTCAAGATGGCTGCGGAATGTGAAACTTCCCATAATTATACAACCCCCCCCCCCCCCCCCCCCCCCCCCCCCCCCCCCCACCCATTTTGCCCCACCCACCCTGATCCTACGTTGGGATGTCGGACAACTCGGCCGACTCGACTCGAGACAAAGCTCGACCGTTGAGACAAACTCGACCGTTCAGACAACTCGACGGAGTTGTCTGAACGGTCGAGTTGTCTCGAGTCGAGTCGGCCAACGGCTTACGTTGCAATGCCAAGCAATCATAACACTGATAAAGGAAGCAAGAGATTCCTGACCGCAGTTACCATACGTCTGTAAATTCACAATCCAACTTACCCAGACAAGTTAGAATGAAATATGTCAATGTTTGTTTTCCTGGTCCGAGTGAAACAGTGTCAAACATGGTCGGTTAAATTTGCTATCGTGGTTCCGCGCCGGTTCACAAACCCAAGGTTCCATTTCTTTCCGATGGACGGCCGGGTGGGACAACACTGCAAAGTGTTGTTATAGCGCCACCGCGCGGTGGGTACAATTTATCAGAAATGTTAAAATAGCGCCCTCTTGGGGCCATAATTGGAATTGCAACATGAAATCACCGAAAATTTCCACTTCCAGTCATGGTGGTTGCATCTGAAAATGCTGAAGAGAATTCATTCTAATTTCATGCTTAAAAGCGCACTAGATAAAACAGTTTAGGGTAAGTTTACACTATCCTCAATGATAAATGGTGTTTATAGTGAATTTATTTATCTGCAAATCCCAATTTCATTGTAATTTGTGGCGGGAGTCCCCTAGAACTAACGTTATGGGGTTCCGTATCGCAAATACCGCCTGGTTGAGACGTCACAATGGTCAAAAGGGATTGTGGGAAGGAAATGGGAGCGATTTTTGTGCGCGTTTCTTTCTCACGTCCCTAGTAACCATTGTGACGTCTCATCCAAGCGGTATTTGCGATAAGGTCTATAGAAAGACGCCGATTTTTTCCATAGGCTAGTACAGCAAGAATAAGAAAGTCATTCCCATGCAATCACGTTTGACATGTGCACACGAAAACCACTGCACGGTTTTCCCCCAAAATCAAACTGTGCCTCATTTACATCCTCACCTTGTGTGCGCCAAGCTAAATATCGCCTCGATCACTACGTACACGTACACATACACGTTACACGTACATGTTTCCAGTACATGCACTAGTGATTGATGCGCGCGATGCGGACGGTAACGGACACGACGGCAGTGCATGCCGTGCGTGCCGTACTTCAGTTTTTTTTAATAATCATGAGCTTGTCTGGTCCGACCCGCGCACATGACCCGGCCTGCCGGCAGCAGTCGCATCATGCATGTCGTGTCATTTGCTGTCAGTACGTATCAGAGATTTTTTTTCTCACCTTTTTTCGAAAATTTGAACCGCTTCAGGCGATATTTAGCTTGGTGCCTGCCAATACTGTTCATTATATGGTGTTTTATCCAAACAATTTATTTCCGGTTTTTTTACAGATAGGCCTACAGCTAGTGTGTAACATTACCAGCATGGCTGACTCTGAAGCAGGTCCTCCTGAAAGGGAAGTGACGGTAAGCTCCAAGAATGTCGCTTTAACTAACCCAGCCCCAGGTCTTCAATAAGTAATGAGATTCTCAGTTTTATAGTTCTGACATTACCTTCAAGTAAGACTGACACCTTGTGTAGTAAACCAAAAAATCATTTCTTTAACCCTCCTATACTTATAGTATTGTTTTTGGCCCGACAATACTAGACCTTGTACGTAGCGGCCATCTCTTTGAGGCTAATGTCTTTATTACCCTTGGATAGGCATGGGTAAACCTTTTGTGCTCACATTGTTACAGACTTTGAATGACAAAAATAGACCTCAACGCATAAGGTCTTTTATTTTGCAGATACCCAGAATGAAAAGAAGTTGTTTGTTAAAATAAGTAATACACTTTGAAAAAAACAATTAATTTGTTGAAGACCACAGACAGTACATCTTAAGGTAACATTTTAAAATATGCATGCCCCCCCTCTCAAAAAAAAAGGAAGATATGACCAAATTATGACCATTAACCCTCCTACTATTTGACCATACAAAACCTTACAAAATTTTTAAATCAAAATTTTGCCATAGCATTAACACACACGTGGCAAAACCATACAGTGTAATGCTATAGCAAGCTTATTGACATGGCAAAACCATACGCATGGTTTTGTATGGTAAGTATGCTTCACTGTGGTGTACAATGTATGCCAAATGGTTTTGTATGGTGAATATACTTCATTGTGGCTTATCAACAGACTACATATTTTGGGGCTATGGTGAGTTATATATAATGTATAACACTATGCTGGGGGCTTTGTTTTATATTTGCACTATCTGGACTGCTTTGTTTTACATGCTGGATGGAGTGGGTCCAATGTTGCTCTTTGATTTCTGTGGTGAATCATTCATCATTGCCTTTGTTAATTTTATTGTTTTAACAGAGTATAAGATTGGTTTGTTCTTTTGACTGTTTTTTGTTTGTTTCCCTTTTGTTTATATTTATTTGTGTTTGTTATAAGCCTATTCATCAATGTTCCAGTACATAAATAATGAGAAACCGCCCTAATTCTAAAATGGTATAGGCCTATTCCTCAATGGAGTTGATTCACCATACAAAACCTTGCACCTGCCAGCAGACAGCCTGTACAACCATACAAAACCTTACAGTGCCATACAGAGGTCAAGTTAATTTACCATTCATCACCTTAGATTGTTCAGTACAGGCAAGTCTTTTGACCATACAAAACCAGACATTAGCTCCACAGTGGACTAGCTATTGTACCACACACCAGTAGTACACAGCTTATCAAGTTACCAAACAAAACCATACAGTGAGTCACTGAGTGTACAGCAGGTATATATTCATCAATGTTCCCCAGTGCACAATAAAGTTGATTCACCATACAAAACCTTGCACCTGCCAGCAGACACAGCCTGTACAACCATACAAAACCTTACAGTGCCATACAGAGGTCAAGTTGATTTACCATTCATCACCTTACATAGTTCAGTACAGGCAAGTCTTTTTACCATACAAAACCAGACAGTAGCTCCACAGTGGACTAGCTGTTGTACCACACACCAGTGGTACACAGCTTATCTCTAATAAGCAATGTTACCATACAAAACCATACAGCGAGTCACTGAGTGTACAGCAGATATATCATACAAAACTTGACAGCTGTATGGTTTTGTATGGTGAAAAAACTTTCCTATAAATTGCCTCAAGAGTAGGAGGGTTATTATGGTTTTAACATAAAGTGGGGTAATAAGCTTTCCATTTATATCTTGGATGCATTTCTCTAGTCATGCATTACTGACTGCCATTGTCATGAAACTGGTATGTGGGGTGGTGCATAGTTTGGTCATATTTTCCCTTTATTTGTCAGTTACTTTTTTAGGGGGACATCCTGTATATGTCTGCATCCCCACCACTTCATTTTTCCTAAATATCTGTTTGCCTTATCTGAAGAACCGTTAAACAAAACTGAAATGATGCACTTACTGCATGATATTTTGGTTGTCCTCTGCACAGAATCTGCGTTTTCAGCAGCTGACTCGTCTCAAGATATTTGATGAGAAGCCAGAGACACTGACGGCCCAAGAACGCTGTCGGTTACTGGTCGTCTCCAGTAAATATGGCTACACTTTCGTGGGCTGTGACTCGGGTAAGTCGTCTTGACTTCATGTGTGTGTCATCCGTGCTTGAAATTGTCATGAAAGTGTTCGAGAGTGAATTTCAGATCTACTCATTTAATCTTTAATTCTGACAAATAAAATCCCATGAATCACTCCCTTTTCCCATAACAAATAAATAGTGGGTTCAAACATACATGTAGGCTTATTTACAACGGTGTGCAAAATTGGGCCAGGAGTGCATGGGCACTTAAAAAAGAAATGGGCAATTATTTCTGCCATTAAATAATAAAAAAAAAGTTACTTTAGGTCATGTTGTCTTATGTCAAGTTGCCTGACATCCTTTGTGGAGATAGCATATTGATGTAACATGATTGAGAAATTTGGGCTTTTAAAATGTATACTCTCCTAATGAAAATAAAGCCAAATTGAATTATTTTTGCTGTATTTTATTTGTCTTCGCAGGTTTCAAGATTTTGAGAACGTCCTATATTAGCCAACTGAACATACAGCATCCCAATGATAATCCCAATGATGCCAGTGAGTGTAAAACTTCAGAAACACAATTCTTCCCTTATACTAAAAATATAACATGTATCCACCACGCTCCGGTGCTCAAGGCATTACATTGTTATCCCTGCTCATCATGCCTATTCATTCCTGAAACCTCGGCTACCTGAGGAGTATACAGCCACGGCTGTGTATTCAGTGTGGTGCCTTTTGTTTGTGTTTACACTTGGCTGCGTAGCCCGTTCTTGGCATACCAGCACCCCATCAGTAACAGCCGGACACACAGGGTTAACCATTAAGTGTCTTCAGCCACACAGGAAGTCTCTGTTTAAGTCAGGTGACAAGTCTCATGACAAGTCAGGTGACATGGCAGTGTGCCGAATGGCCCAATGGAGGAATTGTCAACCCCAAACAATGTCCTTTGTTTTTATTGCCTTTAGTTGAGAAATACACCTGCTTCAGAGTGGCATTGAGTGCCCAGCCGGTTCACTTGGCACTGAATGCCGACGATCTCATTCTGTCTGTATGCTTCATGACTGACAGTGGTCTCTTGGTGGCGCTCTTTGACGTCCGGACTGTATTGCACAAAGTGAGTATTACCCAGAGACCTCTTGAATCCGTTGGGGCGGTTGATTATTTATTGTTTGCAACCGAACATCCAAAAAGAAATGGTTGGATTAAAAACACATCAAAAATTTATATATATAGTTTCGCCAAACATGAAAGATAAAAACGAGCTCACAAGCAACCGTATTTAAGTGCCATCCAAGCGCAAAATTGCAAATTCTCAGAACCAGGGCTTGAGGCATTAACAATTTGCTTAACCAGTTCGCGTCTGATGACGTGTATACACGCACTTGAGCGAGGCCGGAAATATCTGTCGGCGACCCGCTCGCAGCGAGCAAGGCCAGAAATACTACTGTGTGCTATCCGCAGATTATGGTCTGATTCCGCCTCAATCCGGCTGGAATTGAGGTTCTTGAAAAATAATCGCGCGCCTGGGTCCTTGATTGTCAAAATAATCCCAGCTTGAACTGGTTAAAGAAAAATGTATAAAGGATTGTGATGAAGGATTATACCACAGGGTCGAGATTTGTCAGGTTTTTTAAAGAATCTCTTTTGCAATGTGGAAATCCTAAGATGTTGTCCTAAAGGTGTTTTTTACCTGTAAAAGTGGATATAGACCAATACAAATTGATATTTTAACCCTCCTATACTTATAACTATCACAGCCTATCAAAAACTCTAAACACCAACTCTCACAGTTTGTGTGTGTTTCAATCTGTCATTTGATAGGTTTTGATCTGTACAACAACTAGGTCGATTTTGGCCAGGTGCACAGGAGGGTTAATTAATTAAGGGAGTTCCTTTAGGCAATTACAAACTATATGTTGATCTGGGGTCCTCATGGATTTTCCGTGGATTTCTTGGATTTTTCATTTTTGGCCAATCTCGCCCCTGATACCAGTAAGCTTTCCAATATCAAACACAAAAGGTATGCCAAGGAAACTTAAAAAAACAATACAACAAATTCTGGAGCAAAAACTTCACAAAAAGTTTCCCAATTGTGGTAAACCTTTGAGTAACTAAAGTCATCCTTACGAGTAAACTGTTTACTAAGATTTCGATAAAATGGTGGCCCCTGTGATAAATTACGCTATGAATGTTGACCACACCCCTTTTTACCATATTTGGTACCATAGAGCATCAATGCCTCGCCCTTTGCCATGGCAACTCTCTCCAAGGAGACAAACGTCCATCTCGTCAATTTGCTTTGGAATCCAGGCATCCCAGCCTACTTTGCTACATGTCTGTCGGATAGGAGCATGGCATTGTGGGATAGCTCGGGGGACGGCATCAAGATGATAGGCCAGCTTCCGCACGACGTTGAGCCGACAGCGAGTATGTCTTGGCAGTCATTTAAGTTTGCTTGTAGTGTTTTTGTCGTGGAATTCGCCTATAGAACCAGATATTGTGGACCGCCAGGGAGTGATCGTACTGCATGTATTGTGTAGGGCAGGTTGAAGATCATAAGAAATTGAATTTTAAATGCTCAAACTCACACCGTAGATGATTCGTGAAACACGACAGCAATAGGCTTCCACTGAAGAGTTGGAAAATTAACCAGAAATAGATTTATTTGTGTAAACATTCTTGTATTTGTTAAATATTTTGTATGTATGTGTAAATATTCAGTTTTAACTAATAATATGCAGGGCCCCAATGGAAACCAGTTTTAAACTGTTTGGGCACACCCTGGGTAAAGAAATGTAATAAATAAATTTAACAAAATAATAAAAAATAAAAAAATAAATTAAATAGAAATAAATAGATATGTACATCTAATTTTCAAGATCTGACCGTCAACATTTTACTTTCAACATTTGAAGACTTCAGGCGCAAAAGCCTCTAAATGCCACTTCCCAGAAAAATGAGATAACGATATCAAGTGAAAGCGCTTTCACTTAATATCGTTATCTCATTTTTCTGGGAAGTAGCGTTTAGCGGCTTTTGCGCCTAAAGTCTTCATTTGGTTAGTTGTTCTAGAGGCATTTATACCCCTTTTAGCCATTCCCCAAATGGCATGACTACACTATGCACTCCATGATGACTTGTCAAAAGGTCTGCTACACGACTGAAAACCACTCTTGGTGAAGGGCTACAAACAGATGCTTAGGATAATTTATGCGGTTTCTCTCGGGGGTTGGGTAGCTTACGACGTCATCTGAATGGAACACTCTGAATGTCATGGGCCAAGATTTAAATAAAGGATAAAGTGTGACCTGGGTCCAATTTCATAGGGTTGCTTCACACGATTTTCTGCTTATGGAACCTCCATCCATTTCATGGTGTTCGCTCTGCTGTCGTTGAATCTGATGTATTGTGTGTTGCTATACTGACTGAGTTTCGTATCTTTCTCCTGTTCTATACAGTGTGTTGGAGCCCCAAGGGTAAGCAGATTGTGATAGGGACGTTGTCCGGTAAACTGATTCAATATAACCAGCAGCTGCAACAGAAGAAGTTGATACCTCCAGCAGACTTTACGGAGCAGATCAAAGGTAGGCTGACCAACTCCAAGAAAATTCACCCCAATAATTAACAACTTGAGTAATAAATTGTCACATGTTGCAGTTTGAAAATAGCAGTGACCTTTTAGGTCACGTTAAAGGAAGTTGCCATTGACTTCCCCATGCAAAGTGAGGAATCCTATTGAAGTGCATTTTTGTCATTAGCCCTCCCTCTCTCGGTGCCAAAATGGAGCCAACTACCCTACCTATCAAAACTTATCGAGTTTCAGGTTGAAACACACAAGCTGTTGGAGAGGAAGGGCTTAGGTTTTTTGTATAGGTTATGATAGTTTTAACAATAGGAGGGTTAATGGACTGATGTTAAAACTCTGCAAGCTTATAGTTATGCATGACGCACAAATATTCATGCATTTGCATAAGTGTTTCAAGCTTTTTATTGTTTTATGTCTCATGTAACAGTTTTCAACCCAAAAAGTTGTTTTGTTGACTGCTCAGATCAGCAAAAATCCAACAGAAAAACTGCATTGTTGGATTTTGTTGGATTCAGCAGGATTAGGATTAATGTGGAATTATCTGTGTTTATGCCACAGTTGTGGACATTCTATGGTTGTCGACGTATGTTTTTGCTGTGGCCTATATCGATGCTGAGGAGACTCTTCAACCCAATCTGATCATCGTTAATGCACCAGTAAGTACTCCTTGCATTTCTGCTAAGCATTCAAGACCATCTGTAAGATGCTTAGCGTTTGCTATTAAACACCAAATGCATGCCTCCTTTGTTGACTGTCTTCTCTCTTCATGTTATGTTTCATGGGGGTCTCGTTTCTTCCTCTGTAGAAAGAATCACGACCCACCTTCACCAACTTTGAAGATGTCTGTTTTGGAAACGAGGACTCCAGATCACCACAGTATCAGTTACTCAGTATGGATAAATGGTAATCAGTGACTTTAACCTCCTTACATAATTTTTCCTTACATGTAACCAAAATTCTCCAACATCCTCCGATTCCAAAATCCTTCAATGTTACTGGGGACTAACGCCTGAATCCTGCAAAAACCTCCAGTGGGTTTTGGACACCAGTAACTTCAATCCTCCGAAATCATCCCGCACCAGATTGGGCCTGATGACCTGGATCCTCCATTTTCCTCCAGAGGCAAAAATCCTCTAATACCCTCAGTCCTGTAAAATCCTTCGATGCTCAAACTTCCAAAGACCATCAGTCTTCTAAATTCCTCCATTTGAAAAAAAAATGATTTTGGAGAATTTGGGAATGTTAGTCTAAATACATGAATGTACCGACAAGATGGAGCAAGTTGGGGGGAAAAAAATTAATTTTACAGTCGTTGACAGTTGGGCTAACTACCTGAACCGTGGTAAGTTGATCAGCTGTAACCGGCCTGCAGAGCACGGCCGAACTGGTTATCAGTAACAATATTTTATGCTAAACTTTAACAAGGGGACCAGTGACACAATTTGTGACTCAAGTTCTATGATTCCGACAGTGACTTGACCAACATGACTCCAAACTCGGACTTCAATTTACAGGGTTTTCAGGTTTTTCCGATACTTATCAAATATTTGTTGTTTTCAAACCCTGTTTATGTTCAGTTGTTTAAACGTAAAGGAGTCGGGGGGGGGGGGGGGGGGGTTTCCATCCATGAATACAAGTACACAAGATTCACTTTATACAGTGTGGGCAATTTTCAAATCTAATTGACTTCAATTTCAACCAACTTTCATATTTATGCCTCGCTGACTTGGATGAGATAAACCCGTGTATTTCGTCCACAGGGGATTCTTCCTCGTCGCATCCAGCAACTCCACAGAGGTGGTCGTGATTGGTCGTTCGCAAGACGACAAAGCACTGTGGGAGATTTGGACATTGGACGATGCGGCTCGCATTGAGGTGCCTCTGAATGGGAAAGGTGACGATACGTTCCCCATGGGTATGGCACTAGACCTGACGTCAGAATTAAACATCAAATGCGGTAAGAAACAAAAACATTCCAATCAGAAGTTAAAGGTGTATGATAGAGCATTGGCACAGCTGATAACATGGATGCAGGGACTTTGTGTGATTCAGTACATGAAATAAACCTGTGAAAGTTGGAGCTCAATCCGTCATCCGAGTCACGAGGAAAACAATTCTGTTTTAGCCGTGGTTTTGTGCATGTTCATAATGGCCTTATTTCAGTTGTTGAAATCGAAGAAAAAAACGTTCGTCAAAATGTGATATTTTTGTCTTTAGATAACAAGACCTACCCATCCCCTCCAATTGTAATGGTATTGTCCACTGAGGGTCTGCTGTGCCCATTCTATGCTCTGAATTCTGAAGCCACCGATGTCATCACTACAAAGGCTCAACCATTGCCTATGGAGGGGGCGAGAGTTGCGAGTGGTGAGTTATAAATACTGCAAAGTATTTTTTTTTTACATTCATAACACAAGTCATTTTCTAAAAACAAATGGCGGATATTTCATGGTAATTAACGTTTTTTACGAATTGATAACTTGCATATTCAAACCCACTGAGGATTTTGTTTCTCGTTCAAAGCAAAAAAAACAAGTGGCACAGCTTATCAAAATCCGCAGAAATTGCAGTTTTTCAATAGGAAATCAGTTTTGGGATTTTAAGATTTTTACATTAAAAAAAAACCTTTTCTATCACATCCTAATGTTTTATAACAATTCAATCTGAAATATAGTTTTGAGGTGATTTTGTAAGTGCTCCTTGAATATAATTCACACAATTCACTTTGAGCCTCATTTTCACAAAACAAGTGGTCGTGATAACTTCAAAAGGGTTAGGAATGACCTACATCAACACAATACATGAATTTAAATTTATAACCTATGCTTTCAGGGAGTACTATCATTTCACTTGCTACTTTCCATCTATTTTGTGGTGCCACGTCACATATAAAAAGTGTTTTTCTTTTAAATAAAACTGAAATAATTCTGATAATGGTTTTGGACAAAGAGTGTCCAAAACGCTAAGTGGCCCCCGGCCGTCAGTGGCCTCTTGTGTGATTCCATTTAATCTGTGTGCCTGTATCATCTGATGTAGTTTTACCGTTTGAATGACCAAATGCTTTGGATTAATGCTTGTTTTTATTGATATTTTCAGGTCAAGCTGAACCTGGTCAGTCTCAAGCCGCCAAGCCCCAAGCTCCTCCCGACACGGCCAAGTAAGTCCGACATTGATATCTTGCCGCCGTGCATGCAGTGTAGCGCTTGTCCACTCCAAAAGCAAATTTTTGAGGGCTTGTGTGGCATAAATACAAGCGGCAGTAGAACATGTCATTCACCTTTTGAATACGGACCATAGCCGCGGTTTGAAAAAAGACCAACTGGCCGGTTGACATCTATGTGCGCATTCCTGCATTTACTCGATCCATTCATTTTTTAACTATATTGTTCTTGAATGGGAGTGTAATGAATAGATGGACCATTGTCAAATAAAGCTTTCATTCACATGAAAGGGGGGGGGGGTGGGGGGGTCCGAGTGTGATGAATTGGACCACTCTATTCAGTGTGGTACCTATTGTTTGTATTACGCTTGGCTGTACAACTACGTTCTTGGCACACCAGCCCCCCCATCAATAACAGCGGGCGGCAAGGTGTTAAGCAGATCCATTTGCACACAGTGTAGCACCAATCGTTCTTTGATCCATCAAATATTTTACCAATATCTCTTGTCGTGTGCTTTGTACCAGGCAAGCAACAGTAGTCTCGGCCACCCTCCCGATCCACAAGTCATCCAGCACGGGTAGTTTCTCTGTCGGTTCATCATCATCATCATCCACCCCGTCCGCCCTCGGGTCCTCAGCCGCTAGACCATCAGATCGCAGCGCCAGCTTCTCATTCCCCGCCCCGCAACCCGTAGCCCCGAGTGGTCTCGCTGCGGCAAGCATTGGGTCTAGCGGGCTGTTTGGCAAACCTCAGTCAGCTGGTTCCGGCACCAGTGGTTCGTCTTCGCCGAAGTCCACCCCAGCGAGTACCTCACTAGCCATTTTTACCTCAACACCAGGGGCAGCTTCCTTCCAGTTTAAGGTTTGTAGCCAACTGTTTTGAATTATCAGGCAATTTACGACCACTTGTTCACTCATTCAATCTACTGCATAGACAACTGATGTCCCTTACACTTTTTTAAATTGAAATCACGCAATAAAAGCCACTCTAGGTAAAGGGTTACGATCAGAAGTTGGCAACATTTTGAATTGCCAACTCTACCACCCTAATGATTTTTCTGAGCCCAGATCTAAATATATAAATAGACATAAAGAAGGCAAATTGTACCTTATATTTCATTTCCAAATTGTTCACTTTTAGATTAGATTATCTAATATATATAAGATATATTGTCCTTGCACAATTTAGATTTTTTTTTCCTTCTGACAAATTTTCAAATTGTAGTTCTTATCTCAACCGCAAAACAAAAGTACTTTTTCTATTCCTCCTGTGCTTATATTCTGGCTTGCTGTTACACCTCTACTACATAAAAAAAATTCAACCCTGCAAGAACTGAAATATTAATGGGCCACAAATAATTCTAAATGTGTAAAGTAAAAAAACGTTGTTTTTCTATATTTGATTTCTCATTAAAAAGTGACTAACTTTTGTATTGCTAGAAAAATATCATCGGAAAAAGTTTTTCTTTGTGGTACTCATAAAGAGTACTTCAGATGTGTAAAGTCTAAGTAGCCTGTTAAAGCTTCATCCTTTTGCAAACAAAGTGCTCAACGTGTGCTAATAGACTTTTTTTCACAAGTCGACACGGAACACATAGTGTACTGATGTTAATGAAGTGTTATTCAAGTAACCCAGTCCGGTGTGCTGGGTGTGCGCTCCGCATGATACATGCACAGTGATCACTCAATGGTGGTCAATGTGTGGTGGTTTTGGCTATTCTGGTCCATGGGTGAAACAGTCTATATGACTTTATGCCTAGAAGGTTTGTGTTGTGTTGAGGAAATTTTTATGATTTTGTGAGCGAAAACCTTAACACAGTGTGTACTGCGACGCTTGTTCATTTTGTGAAATCAAAACCTTCATGTATACCAAAACTCTTGTTCATACCAGGTTCCGGGAGCCCAAGGATCATCAGAAAAAGGCCGATTAGTCCAGCAGCCAGCATCGGCCCAAGGACACCCCCAGCCCCAGCTGCCCGGCCAACCACTGCCTGGAGTCAAAACTCTGACATCTGGTACCCTGACTTATCAGCCTCAATCTCCAGCTCCTCAGACTGATCATCAACCCGCTGCCCAACCCTCTGCATTCACTGTCTCTCAGCAAAAAACAGCCCCTGACTCGGCAGGTATCTTCGGCGGAGGTGAGCGTTACTTTGCACACATTCGCAAATCTGCCCTTTCTACCCTGTCAAGTCGTACCTCTTGAAAAATGTATTTTTATTGTTAAATTTCTTTCTTTCTAGTAATGAAATGATATTTCAAGACCAACAGAAACCCACAGAATCAGCTGGGATTGGAACCCACCCATTTGCAAATTAATATAAATTGCTGCGGATGTAGACGAAGGACTAAGTCTTGTTCCCTACAGAATTTGGGGGATTTGAGTCGGTCTCACTGGTGGAAGTTACCCCGCCTGGGTGAATAGGTCTGAAAATTGGGATAATTTCTCTGGAATCTGTTGAAGAATTATCCTCTATTTAGATCTGGGTCCAGGAAGACCGTAAGGGTAGTAGGGTTGGTACTTCAAAGTGTCACCAACCCTACCACCTCTGATTATCGTAACCCTTTACGTAGAGTGGCTTTTAGCCTGGTGATTTCAATAATATAAAAGAATACCTATAATTGACAGGGACCTGGTGTTTGGAGTTGACTTGAAATGAATAAATAAATATGGAAGTTATACTGACTTAATAATCTTATAACAACGGTCACTGCACAAACATTTAAGTGTTGTTTTGGCATTACTTTTTTTAAACCATTTATTTCCAAACATTGTCTTCTGGAGAGACTTTCTTGTCATGCAAATCTCTTTGGGAAGAGTCTTGTAGCAGAAAAAAAAATTTTCCGACGGTGTATTGCAAACCATGGACACAAAGTAGACACTTGCTTACTTACATTGTGTTGTAATACATACTCTCTGTTTATTCAATCTTACAGGTGTTCAACTGCAACCAGATTCCATTCCCTCACCTAGTCTAACAGGCCTTGGGCAGCAACAGCCCGCCCAAGTAGCATTGTCTGGGAAAGGTCAACCTAACCAAGCATTTCCCCCGGCCCACCCTGCTCCTTCACAAGGGGGCGCACCACCTAACCAAGTTGCCCCATCTAGGGCAGGTTTCGCCCCCAACCAAGTCGCCCCCAGCTTTGCTCCAAACCAGGTCGCCCCTGGTACGGCCCCAAATGAAGTCGGCCCTCAAGTGGGTTTCCCGAATCAAGTCACCCCTCAAGTTTCCAGACCCCCTCCACCTGTCTATGGTGTAGGTCAGCAGCAGCGCCAGGCTGTGCCAGAGGCCAAACCTCCTCCCTCTGCACAAGTCCCACCTGCTGATGTATCAACTGCAGGAACCGGAGGCAGACCCAGGGGGAGAGGTTCTATCACAGCAACTCCCGTTGAGGCAGCCTATTTGTCCAATATCAGTTTAGAGGTATTGATGATTAAGTTCAGAAACTGTTTGCAGACAAACGGTTTCTGAATGCTTTCTCTTATTTCTTTTCTAAAATTAATCCATAAATGTGCATTAAAGGAAAAGAGGAAATTCCTGCCAGCTCAATTCATTGATTGTGAGTTTTGAATCAACGTGATGGACTCCACCTTCAGCAGTGGGGCAGCCATCTTAGAAAAAAAAAACTGATAGCAGCCACTTAAAAATAAGTTTTAAAAAGGGTCAATTTTGTTTTATCTTTCCTTATTTGTACCTAGATTGAGCATTTTAATAGGGAGTTGACAGAACTGCAAAGCCATACAAAGAGGGCGCAGTTCCAAGTCGGTGAACGTTTGGAGCAGGAGGTAATCAAGAAGCACTCGGACGACTTGGTGAAGTTCCAAGCCGAAGTACTGGTTGTCACCAAGGTAGTTATTCCCACTTTCGATGGTCCTGCCTTAGTACTTTTAGTATCCAAGGGGTTAAGAAATGGCCTATGTTTCTTCATCACAACTGCAAGTGAAATGAAGTTTCTAAGTATTGGTCTTGTTCCCTGCAGTCTCACAATGAGGAAATTCACGAGTTGAAGAGCAAGCTCCTGTCTACCTTCGCACAGCTGGAGGATGCGCGGATTCTGAAGCAGCGTAACAGCGACCCGCGCTACCTGCAGCTGCTGCGCCTGCGTGGTCTGGATCCGCAGACTGCTCAGCAGCTACGCATCATCCAGGGCAACTTGCACTACCTGGAGACGGGGCTTGGCGACGTGAACGGCTGTCTGGATGCACAGTGGGAGGAGTTCCATCAACGGAAGAGCTACAGAGAGGGAAGGTACGCACATAGAGCTGTCTTGAATTACTACAGTACTGACTCTGTGTATGGAGTGAGGTCCGGTTTTCACAGCCATGTTTGCGCACAAACCCCAGGAAAGCTGGAAATGGAGTAGGACTACTGATTTTCGTGAATTAAAAAAGCTGAGATCTGACGGAGAACAGTGCGAATGCACTGATCAGGCAACCAGGAATAATTAATAAATAAATACATTCCTCATGGTGTAACGGGGCATGACAAATTTGTTTTTTGATTTCCCTCTCCTAATGTAGGAAGCTCGGTACCCCGACGATGGATACCATCTACCAGACCTTGAGCCATCACTATAACATCCTGATCTCCCAGCGAGGCAAGCTGGAGGAGCTCAGACAAACACTGATACAAGCCAGACGCTATGACATCACCGAGGCTCCGTGGGAGAAAGGCATGCTGGCCTCCCCTCCAGACAGGTAGGTTTATTACGCTGACACCGCATTCAGTGCTTTACATCAGGCCTTTGAATGGAAATACCAACTGTTTGGACAGTAGCACAAACATCAGGTTAAAAGTTATCAAAAGTTTCAAAGTGAACAAAGAAAGTAGGAAACTCATTCATTGGTAATCATTCTATAACAAAACCACCTATCTTGTCACAAAACGAGATTTAGGGCATAATCAGAACCTCTGGCTGTGTATACCAATACATCAACACCCCCCCCAAAAAAGAAACCAAACAAACAAACAGCGGTACCACTATTAATACCACCTATTTAATAATGATGTCCTCCCTTACTACATTACAATTATATAGAAGGTTACCAGAAACTTTTTTGCAGAATTTATTATATTAATAATTCCATTTTTTTATTACAATAATGCACACATTTCTCCTGTGCAGGTCTAGTGACCTGACTTCTCTTGCTGCTAAGCTGTCTAGTACCCAGCTCACATCCCCGACCAAGGCTAGATGTACCCCAGGTAAAAACACATCCGTTTACTGCGTAAATCCTTCATTTATAAAGATGCTGAAAATTCTGCCAACATGGTGCATTTGCAAATACATTTGAAAGTTATTGACCAGATTATACAAATGAGTTGGCAAGAAAAAGATTAAAAATGAAATTATCAAGTGATCTCTGCTAGAGGCCTTGTGGCCTAGTACACTGGCCTCAAGACCTTGGTGATACTACAGTTTGCGGGTTTGAGTCCAGCAGGGGGGGGGGGGGGGGGGGGGGGGTCATGCTGCTTGTGTCCTTGAGCAAGACACTTTGTCATTAATTGCTTCTCTCCACACAGGAGGTGAGTGGGGGAGGTGAGTTGGTCTCACCGATGGTGGAAGTTACCCCGTCTGTGTCTATAGGTCAGAAAATTAGGATCTCTCTGGAATCTGTTGGCGAATTATTCTCTATTTAGATCTGGACCCAGGAAAACCGTAAGGATGGTAGGGTTGTGACCAACCCTACATATAGTGGCTTTTAGCCTTGTATTGGGTGATAAAAAAAACAGGATTGAATGGGTACCTGTGAGGTCAGGGGTTATGTGTTTTATTAGCCCTTGGGGTGCGCTTAACTTGCAGCCGGGCTGTATATTCCCCAGGGAGTTGAGGACATTTCAGGAATGATTGTTGGCCTGATGAGCGGGGGTAATAATTCAGCACCTTAAGTGCACTTTAAAAATGTACACATTTATTATGATCCCCATGACAGTTTCAAGTAAGAAACAAGCCCAGCTGAGGAAGGCTCTATCAAGACGAGCAACAACACCGAGAAGGACGGCCTCAAGAGGTAAGACTCAGTCAATACGTTTCTTAGCCATCTTTAATACTGACAAATGTGCATTTGTCTACACATCTGGGTCCAATTTCACGGTTCTGTTTAGAAAAGAATTGCCACTCACTCTAAAAAATGTTCTGTGCTTAATTTTACGTGTATTTTAAGTGCAGTGAGACTTTAAGTGACCAATTTTGAATAAATGTTCAAAGTGAACAAAGAAAACTGACAGTGGTGGGATTTGAACCTGCAACCCCTGGAATACCGTACCGGCGCTCTACCAACTGAGCTATCTTGCCCTGTGTTGGTGGTCTCAGTGTCTTTAAAACATGGCCAGGGAAAATTGTTACTTTCCAGCTACGCAGAATGATGTAAATTCTTCCTTTGTTTTAAAACTACCACCCTTTTTTTGCAGTGGATTTGTCCGACATTGGCTCCCCAGCTCCCAGCCATGGGTCCCATGAAAACCTCTACCCAGCCTTTACCAGCCGTCAGCTCTGGTACCAGGACGAAGGACCTGTTGAGATTCAGCCAGATAGCAGAGAGAAACCAGACATCTTGGACACACCAGATGCTAGGATATCAGCTGGTATAGGCCGGGCTAAGCCAAGAAGCCGTGGGGCTGAGCCGGTGGGCTTACAGGGCCAGCCACTGCAGAACAGCAGGGCTGTGGATCCAAGACTGGTCCTAGCAGGTAATGGCTTGTTAAGCTCTGACGGATACATTGCACTTGGAAATCCAGGTGGCGTTTATTCAGTCATGCAGGCTTACTGCAAAGTGTTGTCTTATGTAAATGGTTTGTTGATGCAGTTATAACTTCATAAATCTGAAGTGTGAATTAATTGCTCTCTGAGTATATTTCCCATTAAGATGATCTCTACAATGGTTGCCATCAGTTGGAATCAATAGAGTACCGAAGTCTGACGTCAGTTGGCACAGACAACTGACTCCAAAACAAATGGAGATTTCGACTGTTCTTTTGTTAACAGCCAGTCATGCAAACACATTGACACAAAATATCAAAAGTATTCTGGCTCCAAACATTGCCTTGACGTCATCACTTCGGTACTCTATTGCTTGGCAAGTTTTCTTGGTAAAACAAAATCCACTGAGATCCAGCCACAAGCAACAGCAATGACATGACATTTTGGCCGGTAACCTATTTTATGCAAAGTAAATCTCTATCATGCTTTTGTCGGATTCTCATTGAGCGATCCCTGCAATGCCGTGGTGACTGACCAGCACTCTCTGAATAAAGATATTGACAAAATTGGGACACTGGAAACTAAAGATTCAACTGATTCCATTTTCTTTTAAAGTACTGCAGGAAACAGCATTCATAATAAACGATTACCCTGTCATTAATAATCCCTCGTTACGTCTTCTTCATGCCAGCTTCCACCCCTGCCCCGCCAAACCCTTACACCCAACCAACCTTCCCCTCCACCCCAGCACTCCCTGTAAGCACCACCTCGCCCTCAAACTTCAGCCATTCTGGGCGGGGCACGGTCGTGTGGGGTACTCATATGACCCCCGTCAAGTCCCCACCCACGACTCGAGCTCCAGCCGCGAGCACGACACCGAGGAAGGGGGTGGAGAAACAGAACGAGTTGCCTCCGGTAGTGAACATCAAGAACCTGGACGTGACTCAGGGTGCCAAGCTTCCCCCGCTGACCTTTGCCCCTGTCAATAGGTGGGTTACTGGGCTTTCTTGTTCTGAGATATACCATTCTCCATTCTCAAAGTTGAAATCTGTCAACATTTCAGTAACGATTTAAATATCTACACTGGAATTAAAATGATTCTGTAACGTTAATTCTGTTTGTACGCTTTTGATGATACAAGTAACTCTAAATACTTGCAGTGCAATTGTGACCCGCTCTGCAAAAAGGGCACATAAGTCGCTGTATGCTTTTACGAGTTATGGGCCGTTCAATGTGAAGAGGGTGGAAAATTCTTCAAACAAGTGATTTTTGAAGGGAAGGAATTTATTGCATCTTTGATACCTATATTATTCTATTTCATAACCAAAATCTTTTATTTCAGTTAATAAAGTTGGAAAAAGAATGTGTTTTTGTCGAGTGCTTCCATCTATTGCTTTGCTTTTTGTTTTTTTAAATGGCTTGTTTCTCCTTAAGTTATTTCAAGAAATTCCTGAAAACAAACATGCAAATTTCCAAATATCTTGTGATTGCAAAATGCTAGAGACCTCAGACATATACCATATGAAAGCTCATAAAATGGCCTTTCCAGCTATATATATAACACTATTTTCAAATTTTGCAACATAAGTGCCCTTTTTGCAGAGCGGGTCACAATTAGGAAATGTATAGACAATGTGCTCTCTGACATCTGTTTACATCTTTATTAAAATGTGTCCCGCAGTATGCGCAGAAATTATGTTTAATAATAATAATAATAATAATAATAATACAAAATAATTTAAATCAATTTTCTTTTAAATTACTGATTTAAATCACTTTTTGTAAAAGTCTTATTTTAGCAAAATAAATCAGGGTTGTCTAATTTCAATCACGTTGATTTCAATCAGCCAACCCTGATGCTTATACAAATAAAAAAATGATTTTGTAAACGGTGATAATGATTGTTTCTTTTCATTTATTGTTAGCAACGTGGATGCAGGCACCGTCAAGGTCGTCAATCAAGTCTTAGCCGAGATGGCCAAGACTAGCGGCTACTCCCAGCCAGACCTGCGTAGACAGAGCGTGGTCAGTTATTCAAACCCTCTACCCCTTCCTTGTCTCCATACCAGCGAGAATTTTTTTGGCCCCCGCAGAAAATTCAAAACGTTTATAGGATTCTTTGCTAGTGCAACTTGCTGAGAAACGGGTTCATGGTCAGACCTATTAGTGCATATGTATTGTTTTTGATCACTACACACTATGTGCATGCCAAACTCTTTGATTTGGTAAAATTGTTCTTGAGTGTAGTTGGACAAAAGCTTGCTGGTTTGAATGATACATGGAACTTGCATCAGTACAAGGAGGTTTTTATGTGGTAGCCAGGAATGGACTTAAATAAAGATTATTAAGAGCACAGCTTCACATTGTAAATATAGAAGGAATGGTCTTCAAACTGCCAAATGAAAATACAAGATATATCATAGTCGTTGAGTGTCAAATCTGCTTCACTAGTTCCTTGGGTTCGTTTGCCAACTTCCAATACCAAAAGCAGGTAGTATCGACTGTCCACCTTACATAAAGCATCTTATATTCGTTTGCCTATACATCATAAATATTCAGTTCCCATAATTTGTAAACTGGAAATTTATGAACTTTACTTAGTTTGTCATAGTTTGTATATTATGAGCTCTTTTCTCTTTGTTCTCATAAGAAGAGCTACTGTATAAATTTTGCCATTTGTGTTTTTCCCCCAATTTCAGGAAAGAAAGATAAGCTTCTCAGATGAAGCACCTCCGATTGCCCAACCGGTTCCACCCTCAAAACCAATATTAAATAAAACGGCACCAACTGGACTCGGCTTCGGTGCTTCTAAGACCCCTGTGGTACAACCATTGCCTATCAACACATCGGTATTCCCACCTGCTGCCACCAATTCAGGTCCTACAGTTACTGCTTCCGCCATCAGTTCAGGATCTACATTCGGGAGCTCTGGTTCTATGTTCGGCACAAGGAAAGAAGCTGCCTCGGTCCCTGTTTCCAACTTGATAATCCAAGGCTCGTCCACTGGGTTTGTGACTGGAGACGGGTTTTCGATCGTTAACACAGCAGTAGCGTCTACCCTCCCAGGTCTGTCCTCTAGCACGCCTGCTTCAAAGCCGGTGTTTGGAACAGCAGTTCCAGCATCCACTGGAGCTGACGTGACAGCAAGCTCTGGCTTTTCTGGGACGGCACCTCAGCAGAGCCAACAAGCATCGAGTGTCGCTGCAGGTGGATCGTCGTCTTCTACTCTTCCTGGAGTGAAGCCCACCCTGTTTGACTTCAAAGACCAGATGTCAGCGGCGAGCACCAGCACTCCTGGAGGCATCTTTGTCGCTTGTAAATTCATTTTTGTTTTTCTGATAAAGAGTGAGGAGAGGCCTCATGTTTCAGTCCTTGCTGATTCATTGTCGAAGGCTGAATATTAAAGCAATATTAAATATCTTGTTTACTTCTGTCTGACACTTTTGAAATAAGAAAAACTTGATTATAAAATAAAAAAAAAATTAAAAATTGTTTGGTTTTCATAGAACAGTCTGTTTTAAAAGTACATTCTCAATTTTGGGTTTGTTTGTTTGTTTTTAATTTTGTGTGTATGTGTGTGTGTGAATCATATCAAAATATGTTGTAGGAATTTATTAAATTGTTTACACTCGAATGATAATATTAAATACTTGCATCTTTTCAGAAACGTCTAACTTTAAACATAATTAGTAAAACAATCCACAAGGGAAACTGACTTGGTAAATTTGAATACATTTTCAAAGTGAACAAAGAAACTGGCAGGAGCGCAGGTTCGAATTCCTGCTCCTGCCAGTTTCTTTGTTCACTTTGAAAATAACTATAAACATCTTTAAAAAGAAAAACAGTGCACTAACAATGAACATCCATTTTTACTTGTTCACTGTGTTTGGTTAACCCCTTGAGTACATTTTTATAATGGGGCATCGGTATGCCTGACGGGTTTGTGCAGCCAAGCGTAACACACAATAGTCGAATGCAGAGGAATGTGGATATAGAGGTCAACCGGCCAGGTGGTTTTTTTTTTTTTCAAACTGGCTATAGCCGTCATCCGTACTCCAGGGTTAACATATCCCCAAGCATCAGTTTGGGCACTGACACAGTGAGCTGCTTTTATCTCGAAGCTTATGTCTTTTCTTGGTCCGTTCTTGTGACCTTTGCACATGAATCAATTGTAATGTTCTTTTGATTATTTTGATATGTAAACAGCTCAATAGTATTTACTTTTTTTTGTTTTTTTGTTTTTTTGATACATCCAAAATGTATACTTTTCCAGTTTGGATTAACTTTACTTTAGAATCTCACATTGGCTCTAATTCTTATTTTGCTCTTAAATTGAAAGCTCTTGTTTCCTAATATCTTCACAACATTTCTCATCTTTAATACCTACAGCCACTAAGGCTGTGAAAGAACCGTCTCAAGATCAACTCGTGCCAGCGACAACGACTGCACCAGCGACAATAACCAATCTTCAGGAAGCGTCCGCAACAAAGCCTACCCCAAAGCCAAGCTTTGGGATTGCACCCATCGTGACTGCGGCACCAGCGGCCTCAGCCGTCCAGCCTTCAGCAGCTTCGGCCCCCACGGCCACTGCCAGCAGTGCTGGTGGTGTCAGTCAAGCCACCGTCAAACCGTTTCCTGGGATGGGTTTGAAGCCTGCTGCCGATAGCAAACAGGGTAGTTTGAAACAGCTCCTTGTTGGAGAAGACGAAGCGGGCACAGGTAGGCTCAAATTATTGTTTCATTGAAAATGAAAATTTGTTCGGCTTCTATTGAATATTCATCTTGGCTCATTTTTATGTTGTCACGGACTGCATATTGTAGTGATGTAGTGATTCGGCCCAGCTGTACTGTATTACTTTTCCCACTTCTCTCATTTAAAGATGTACTCTCTTTGAGTTTCACCTTGAAAAAAACACCCGAGGAGGGTTTTCACAAAAATATAATATGTAAGAAGAAAATATATAGAAGAGGAAAAAAAATGAAATTTGTTGAAAGAGCATAAATAGCATGCCTTTAAGTGTTGTAGAATTGTGGAATGTTATGCACCATGATACATAAACCTTTGTTGCATTCTGCTGTCACAAGATGTTATGGAGTACCCGAAGTCTGACGTCAGTTGGCACGACAACTGGCTCCAAACAAATGGAGATTTCGACTGTTCCTTTAACAGCCAGTCATGCAAACACATTGACACAAAATAATAAAAGTATTCTGGCTCCAAACATTGCATTGACGTCATCACTTCGGTACTCTATACAGATGCGTCATGTAATTTTTATTCATTTATTTATTTATTTGAAAATGGATTCAACTGTTGCAAACTGCTCACTGACTGAATGGACCTGAAATATACAAATCAAAAAATTAGCTGGCCTGACGTTTCCAACTTTAGCAAGTTCTTTCTTTGCCTTTGAGAAAGAACTTGCTTAAGCTCTTTATTCATGTATTTATTTGTTTGTTTTGGTAAATCTGAACTAGGTCTAACCAACAAACCACAGTTCTCTGGATTCGGAGCAGTCTCCATCAGTCAACCCGTGGGGGAAGATGAGGGTGGTACTGGTAAGCCAGCATTGGCTCTTGCCGCTGCTGATACTCAAGACAGTGTCCCTCCATCATCAACACCACCACCTGGACCCTTCAGCAAGCCGGTCGATACACCTGCAAATGGTGCCGCTGTGACTACGGGTGGCTTGTTTGGAGCAAAGACGGGCACTATGGGTCTGTTTGGAACAGCAGCAGCAGCAACAGCAGCAGCAGCAGCAACAACAACAGCAGCAGCAGCAGCAGCAGCAACAACACCAGCAACACCAGCAACACCAGGTGAATATCTTTGAATACTACTTATTTCTGTGGACAAGTAATGTGATATCAAAGTTGGAGTTACATTGAAATTAGAAAATATTTGTTTTATTTTCATGGCATTGATAATAATCACAGTGATATTTACAATTGTAATAGGTAAATCAAACTCGGTTTTCTTCCTGTTTCAACTAATATACTCTATCTGTAACTAGATGTAGAACAAAAACTATGTTAATAGCTTTTCCCTCATTCTGTATCTCTATGAAATTCTTCGTCTGGTGCATGTTTCCCTGTATCTTGCAATCTTTCCTGCTTCAAGAGGAATATTAATTCCTACCTCTTGCATCTTTGATTCTTTTTGTTTTTGTAGCTCCATACCTTGAGTGGCTTTTAGCCTTGTTTGAGCTGAAATTGCCCCCCAAAAAATACAAGAAATACTAAAACCCAAACAGAATCTACTGCAGGAGGCAAAATCTATTAAATAAAAGTAGCATGCCTTTACAAAGAACAAACAGACAATCAAAGAAATTTCTGTAAGAATGACCAAAAAGAGAGAGGTCCTTACAAATTTGAAAACATCAAGTAAAAAGTAAGAACCACCTGGAACATTTTTGGCCGAGAACACAAACTGTGATTATCTATGGTTGGACTAAATTGACTTATAGTTGTGTAGGCCAAGATGGTACAACTATAAGCTACTCAACTGTTCTGAACTGGTGTGTGATAGCCACACGTCATACAAAGCTATTGCATACTTAGAACAAAGATTTTGACAAAATTGAGAGACCGCTAGCATAGGGCAAGACAGCTCGGTTGGCAGAGTGCTGGTTCAACCCTTTTTTAATGTCAATTTTCGTTGTTAAAGCAAAACAATTCTCATTCTAAGTAGCTATGTTTAGTGGACGTAAAACCATTGGTACATGTTCATTTAAGGTAAATTATTGATCAAGGATTACTTAGCAACTGAACTTTGACAATGTTCTTCCGATCTTGATATCATGCAGGTCCTGCTGCTGGCTTTGACACCCCATCATTTGGAACGACCCCCTCAGCCGGGCTCTTTGGAGCCCCCAAGTTTGGAACCAGCATCCCGGCCTCTGACCCTGCATCTGCTTCTACCGCAAACACTGCTGTCACTGCCGCTGCAGACACGGCCAAGCCCAAGATGCCATCCGCGCTGTTTGGCCTTCTCCAAGATGATCAGCCAGCATCAACATCCTCGTCTGCTGGCTCTTTGTTTGGGTCAGCAACGAACGCGACATCAGCCAGCTCAGTCAGCAAGAATTTATTCGGCCAGCCCACTTCCACAAGCGCCTCCCCTTTTATTGGACAGTCCACTGGAGCCTTTTTTGGTCAGTCAATATCTGCATCTGGCAGCGCTGGGGTTTTCGGCAAAGCAGTTGCAACGTCTGGCAGTGGGCCTTTTGGACAGGCAGCCTCGCAGGGGAGCAATGGTGGGTTTTTCGGACAGCCAGCCTCGACGTCTAGCACCGGCAGCGTGTTTGGACAGCCAGCTGCGACAACGAGTGGCGGTGGTTTCTTTGGACAGCCATCCTCGACCTCTTCATCACCCTTCCAGCAGGCAGGGTCCGGGGGCGTCTTTGGAGCTCCGTCCTCCAGCCCAGCTTTCGGTCAACCTGGTAAGTGCACTTGGATTCCCTTGTCCCTTGCTGTGTTCCTCCTTGCATTTCCTGATCCATTTGATTTATATCAAACCAACGGTGGAAGTCTGGGTCTTTAGGTCTGAAAATTTGAATAATTTCTTTGGTATCTAATGAAGATTTATCCTCTAATTAGATCTGGACCCAGGAAATTGCTAAGGATGATAGTGTTGGTATTTTAAAAGGTTGCCATTCCTACCATCTACCTCTGATCGTAACCTTTACTTAGAGTGGCTTTAGCCTAGTATCGGGTGATTTTTTTAAAATTAGTTTAGTGATAGAAGTGCCTGGGGCTTGTGTACTGGGGTTTGAGTGTAGCCTGAGGATCATGTTACTTCTGTCCTTGAGCAAGACACTTGACTACAACTGCGTCAATGGGTGGCGTTTACCGTCAGGAATCAATTGTCCCTGCTATCTCAACTACTCGGCTTTGTGCACTTTCCTCAAAAAGATATTTCATTGAAGCTGTTGTGTAGACACTTTTCACCCACATGACCAAGTAGCGAGAAATGGAAACAAAACCATGTGTAGACCGCCTTTCACTGATCGTTGTACCGAAGTCTGACGTCAGTTGGCATGACAACTGGTTCCAAACAAATGTAAATTTCGACTTTTCTTTTGTCAACAGCCAGTCATGCAAACACAACAAAAGTATTCTGGTTCCAAACATTGCATTGACGTCATCACTTCGGTGCTCTATATGAAGCAGGTTTAAACCACGAGTCAACAATATACAGTAGCTTGATGCATTGGCATACTTTAGAACTTGTGCTAATGAAAAAATGGGGCATTCAGAAGTGCATTCAAGTAATAAATCTTTCCACAGAACGTTACCCTGCAAGATTATTCATTATCCACCAGAGAGTTTGGAGGATTTTGTAAGATAACAGAGAGTAAAGCTGAACCAATAATACTTGAGAATGCACAGGGGGTTAGTCATAATGAAAACCACAGCCTTGTCATCCCTGATCTGTTTTCCCTCGTCTAGGCGTGTTTGGAGGGCAGTCCTCTACCGGTCCAGCCTTTGGCCAGAGCTCGTCCGGTTTTGGACAAACTCCGACAACCACTCCTTCAAGTAGCAGTGTATTTGGTGGTGCCGGCGGTGATGGTGGAGGTGAATATTTCTCACTTGTCATTATTTGTCCAGATATGTAACAATTTTTTTTTTTTCGTCAAACAATCCACAAGGGAAACTGACTAGTTAAATTCGAATACATTTTCAAAGTGAGCAAAGAAAACTCATTGAGTGATCCCCACAATGTGGCTTCCCAGGTTGTATCGTAAAATTGGGTGTGATCCCTGGCTATACGGCATTCTGGGTTTATGACTTCTGATCTGACTAGTGCCCACCCAAACAAAGATACTGACAATTTGGGAGACCGCCAACATAGGGCAAGATAGCTCAGTTGGTAGAGCGCCGGTACACTATTCCGGAGGTCGCAGGTTCAAATCCCACTCCTGCCAGTTTTCTTTGCTCACTTTGAAAATTAATATTTTATATTTTTTTACATTTTTTTTATGAGTGTTGTGGTTTTTTTATTTTGATGTCAGACTTGCGTTCTGAAGAAGAGGCTTAAAGATGTTGGGTGTCAACCCAGCCAAAGGATTGTGATTCTGGGCTTTTGTCCTTGAGCGAGATACTTGCTGCAATAACTTTAGTCTAAAATGGGTCAAATGAATACCCAGCCAGGGGATCATAGTGCTTGTGTCCTTGAGCAAGACAGTTTGCTATAATTGTTTCTGTCCCCTTGGTAACAAATGAGCATTATATGGTTGATTTCTGCCTTCCCTATGTCGGGAAAAGTTTGTCTGTTTATTTGAATATGAGCCTCTCGGAAATGCACAAAATCTTTCCTTCTTGGGTCATTTTTAGTAAGAAATGTGAGGGCATTTCCAGATTTTGTTGCAAAGTTAGTTTCATATCCAAAAAATCAATTACAATGAATTACATTCATATACAGGAGAATCTGTCGACCTCGGCTTCATGCCATTTTTACACAGTGAGTGCTTGATTGTAATCCAATCATGTACAATAAGCGAAACCTTACTTGTATTTCAGGAGGTTTTTTCAGTGGTCTAGGGGGTCAGCCCAACCCAGAGGCAGCTAGGGTCAACCCCTTTGGCCCTTCATCTGCCGGCACGACCGGCTTTGGGAACCCAACCGCAGGTAGGGCCTATTGGTCGGCCAATAAAAGCTGATGATTAGTGTTGTGGTGGGATATATATAATCCAGATTTTTTAACATTCGGTTTGAATTCCACAATTTGATTTTGATTTTGGAAACCGGATATTCAAAAGCAACCATAATAAAAGTAAGCCTTCTGTTTTTTGTGACACAAAAACAACTGAAACATCCTCCAATTTGCTCTTTGATCTCTGATCGTAACTGCATTCACTCGCTAGTGGTCTTCTTGGTATATGAATAGTCTGCCCATCCATTTATTTCAACATTACAGCTCTGCAGTGTTTTTGTAAAGGCCCAATGTTCACTCAGTCTTGCAAACTAATATCCAGTCATTGGGAGGGCTTTTCATGCAGCACCTCACTCGTCACTTTTTGTTGGCATGACTATGAGGTAGATGGAAACTTTTGGGGAAATCATATAACCGTTATTCGGTTTGAATAAAATTAGGGTAACCGGATTTTCAAATCTGATTTCTCCCACTACTAGATTAGTTTCTCATCAGCGACCACATGGAACGTTAGACCTGCTTGGAAAATTTCATTCACTATTTCCCCCCTCCCAAAAAAAAAACCAACAAAAAAAGTTTCAAGATCAGACTGGTGCTCACAATTATTTGAACTGGTCAACTTTTGTACCTTTTAGGATCTATCTTTGGCAGTCAGGGTGCTACGTCCTTTAGCAGTGGAACAGCAGCCGCGAGTGCTACGGGCTCTGGTATGTGCTAGTGTCGTCTTAGGGTAGTCTCTGCTATGAGCTTTCCTTACTTTGTTGTAGTCTCCATTCAAGTCAACAATGCTTGTTTTGGGTTACATGTTATTAGAATTATCATAGGGATGTAGTTTCAGCCCGACTTTTTCATGTAAAATGTTGGGATAGCTTCAGGCCTGAAGATAAATATTCAGGCTTCCATTGCCTGGTTTCAGCTGTCCATTGTAAATTAACCCTAACCATCCCAAAACAAACTCCAACACCATGTCATGTTCAGGGCTGTAGTCGAGTCCATCACAAGTCCATCACAAGTCCCTGCAAGTCCATCACATGCACTCCAGTCCTAATCCTAATCAAAGGCTATTCAAATGAGCTTTGACAAAGGCATTCCATTGTCATTGTTCATCCAGTTACTTGTGACCGGCTTTATGAAAGGACTTCTGACTGGACTTCCGAAAGGACTTGTGAAAGGACTTGCAGGGACTCGACTACAGCTCTGGTCATGTTGTATTTTGATGGGTTCAGGACTGTAGCACCTTGGCACCATTACTTTACATGGAGCTATGATGCCCCAATTTGTCCAAGTCTAAAGAATGTTCCATAGTTATATTGCAGTACTGTACAGTGTTGGGTGTTGGACACTTACCAGTAAAAGTTCCACAGGGGGTAGGGTTATCGTGCGATTTTATGAAGGTCTTTAACACACAACATCCATATCTTTTTTAGAATGTAGAAAATGTTACTGAAGTTGAGCCGAGACTATAAAAATGTCTAAATCCCCAAATTTACTTTTCAATAAAAAAAGTTGCTTGTAACTCAGAAAGCCATAGTGTGACTTTCTGCTAGTTTTTATGCTGCCAGGTCACTTTTGTTAGTTTATTGAAAATTCCCGCCTTCTTTCAAGTTCCATCATCCCTTTCCTTAACCGGGCATATCTGGAATCTGTTTGTTGCAGTGTTTGGGGGAAGTTTCAGTAGCCCAGTGGACGGAGTCGCCAAGTCCGGTTTTGGAGGTTTCAATCAGCCAAATGGTAAAATTGTTTTCAGCTTTTTTTTTCCCCATTTTTTTTTTTTTTTTCGCTTTGACCCGAGTCGGGTTTGTTCGTGAACACAGTGTTGTGAACAGACACTAAATCGCTTGTGCCAATGTGATCACATTTTTTTGTGCCCTCAAAATACTTTTCCGCAAAGAGTTAAAATTGAGAGCCATGCAATTTAAGGATTGCAGGAAATTGATCCAATATTACTTTTTCTGGGCTTCCTACTATCGTTATTTTGGATAGAATATCTAGAGGAATTATTTTTATGCGGCCACTTTCAGTTTGCAGTTTCTTCCTAGTTTTGAGGGTAGGCCTAGTCTTTCACCCAAAATGTCATAACACACCCCCCCCCCCCCCCAAACAATAAATAGTTAAATAAATCTGTTTGCTATGTATTACAGCCTGGAACATGTTAATTGACATAAGTTAGTTAAAATGTTGTGATCATGACCTTGTGTTAAACTTTGCCAACAATAACCCGATACTTGTTGATTTGATTTTAGCGTCAACTGCAGGTAGTTTTGGAAGCCCCCCTTCCTTTGGAAGTCAATCAGCTTTTGGTACCACGCCCACATTTGGGGCGCAGTCATTTGGTTCAGGGGCAGGGATTACCAGCCCGTTTGGGCAGTCACCTGGTTTTGGAGCGAGCCCGAACACCTCTCAAGCAAGCGGTGGTTTTAGCGGGTAAGGATATTTACGAAAAATGGCATTTTTTACCAGATATTGTATCCTTATAATTGTTGACCGTAACGTCCACAAGGGAGCCCTTATTATTAAATTCTACATTTCCCACTTCCGGCAAGCTCTAAAAAAAAACATTTTTTTTTTTGCTGCTGACCCTGTTTATAAGACCCCACCCCAAAAAAAGACAGACAGAAGGAAAAAAATGAAAGAAGGGAAAGACAAAAATGGCCAATAATTGAGACCATTGAGAATTTCAGCTTTGCGATTTTTTATTTTTTTTTTTTTTTTTTTGTACTCAGTTTTTGCAGTCCAGCAGCTAGATTTGAATCGAGTCAAGGCTAAAAATGTCAAATCGATATAGTGTACCAAGGTGATAAGTCTGTAGATTTAATGTTGGATTGGTGTCATCTGCCATAGGTTCGCGTCTCAGGAAACGCCAACATTCGGAGCTCTCTCTGGAGGAACAAACGCTCAGCCAGGTGCATTTGGTGGGTTCGGACCGGGATCATCGCAAACGGGATTTGGTGGCGGTGGTAAGCGGATCTGCTAAATTCACTGTCGTCATTTAATTGGGATGCAAAGCATTTAGATGAATTATTGTTGGTAAAATTCATGCAGGAATCCAGAGTCATCACCAGGAGGTGCTTGGTGTAAAATAATTCTGAGCAAATTTTTATGTTAAGCATAAATCGGCCAAGTACCAGTCACAAATGGTATACATCACAAGCAGTTTTGGCTGGTAACCCATTTTTGGTATTGTGATTATCAGCTGTGTGGCATTGGCCCCCAGGTCATGATAAGTGAGTCTTGACTCATCAGCTGACGATGTATGAGTGGAGTCAGCTGTTATTTTGACTGCTTCTTGAGAACTCACCATGCACGGTTATAGACCGAAAATTTGTTAGGTTGCTCAGGTTATTTGAGAGGTTATCGATTTCTGAGAACCTGATGTTTGGTTGGTTATTTTTTATTGTTTTTTATTTATCAAAAATGTACCAAAAGTATGAGATCTTTTTTATTTATTTATTTATTTTTTATTTATTTGTATTTTTTATTGTTATTTTGTTTGTTTGTTTTTATTTATTTATTTATTTTGTTGTTTGTTTGATTTTTTTTTTCTGTGTGTGGGGGGGAGGGGAATAGGGAGCATTTGGGGTCATAGCTCACCTCCAAAGAACTGCTCCAACATTTCACTTTTACAAAATGTCCCCCCTAATAGTAACTGCCCATAACAGTTCTTCAATTTTATTGATGTTCAGGATAAGCTTTTTCTAGTTATAACACAAAGCAGGGGGGGGGGGGTGATGCACAAACCTCCAAAGTTCAGACGATGATGTCATGGTGGAAGTGAGGGATAATGGGAGTTTATCACGGAAGTTCGAGTCACTGTGTAATGTCCGAGAAATAAACGGTAATATCTGACTCTTAATGCTAAGTCAGTACAAATTATTTCAGACATCTTTAAAAAAAAATTTACTTCCATTTACGTTCTCTAGCAAAGGTTTGATTGGGTATTGCATAAACTGGTGATACTGATAACATTTGGGATTTATAAGCAAGGATTTTGCCCTTTCAGATGAAAAAGGGCATTGTCATTGATTGTAGTACTTGCTTGTGTACGGACTCAAATCGGCCAGCCTACCCTGGCAAGCTTGTTGGTTGGTCTGGTGGTTGAGATGTCTGTACTTGTGAACAGAAGGTCATTGGTTCACGTACCACTCAAGGAGGCTTGTGAAATTTACCCACAGACTCTCAGAAAGCACTATGAATAATGATAATTATAAACTTATGTTCTGCTTTTTACATTAAAGTATGATTAAAAGTGTATAAAAGTCAGGTCGCCATGCTTTACAGTATTGCTTTGAATGTAATTTTGAGTTTTAAAAATCACACCTTTTTCAAGACAATTTCATTGAAGTTAAAACAGGAGAAATGACCAACTCACCTCCCCAAAACAAAATAACTCAAACAAAGTAGATCAAAATCTTATGTATTCATCATTGTTTCATTTATGTGTCGTCTAAACGAATGTTTTAGGGGGACACTCACCAGTCCCCGTATAAAGGTAATGTTAAAGTCCAATTGCAATCACACCTTGGTCATAGGTGCATTGTTAATTATGGTGATGTGTAAGGTCACTTACTGAGGTCAAATTATAAAATAGGCTAAAACTGTAAAATTGCTTTTATTTGAAAATTTGAAACTTAGATGCAGTGACAAAAACAAGCGACACGTGTGATCCGTGGATCACCTTGGTTTCTATAGGATTTCTGTGAACCTGTAATAAGCAAAGTATCATGAAAGGAGTCAGTATTAGCTCAGACTGCGGAACAAATGTGGCACAACGGACATCATGTCCTCCCTCAAATCTGTCAGCAAACAGCTAATTTCCTTCTGACAATTATGTCCGACACACCATACCCAAAACAAGAAGTTCACACCTTTGATGGTCTTGAAGTTAATATCGGGATAGCATTTCCAACGATCCACGCTCCTAGGTGTCTGGCCAGCGTCATTGGGTTTCTTGTCGCCGTGCTTGGAACCGGAGATAATTATTTCTCAGCACGCTGGCACACTCACTAACCCCGCTGAAATCAATCCTGAACATCACGTCCAATATTTATTACTGACACCGATACCGGTCGGGTAATGTAAATCTCTTCAGGAACCTAGAAATCTATCACGACCGAACCTGTCTATATTGCAGTCAGGCTGTTGTGGTCATCTGTCCATTGTGGCTAGGTGCTCATTTTTTGTCCATCTTGGTTATTTCTTATTCATTTCCGTACGGTGGTCACTTTGTATTTTTTTCATAAAATACCTAAAAATCATTGTATCAATCAAAATATTAAATTTAATTGCTATGATCGGTTATAAACCATTCCAAAACATGTCAATGCGAAATCTCAACTGGTTTGAATTTTTTCTGGATGGTTATTTTTTTTTATTGGTGAGGTTCCCAAATGCATTTCAAATGCTGCTAAACTGAAATATCCCAAGAAATATTCCTGGATGAATGACAATGTGTGACAATTTCGTCAACTGTGAAGTTTGAAAATGGCCTCTGTGTTGCGACCACTTGACGTCACACTGTATTGTTACTCCAATTAAATGTGACCAATTTGGACTGAAGAGATGCCGGTCAGAGTGGGCAGGGAACTTGTAATTCTGTGCCAGCCCTACAAAAAAAATTTCCCCTTTGGATAAAAGGTGAATTGTTTATTCTTAGCATTCATTAATATCCAATGTTTTTCTTCCACATCCATTCACAAAAGCTTCAGCAGATAAAAACCTCACTGATTATATCTTATCTTTCTGGCAAATCAAAATTCCTGATTCTTACATCCTTTCCTAAAATACATTTATCACTTAGGGGCCATCACAATCTATAGTTACATCCCAGCATTCACAGTCATGTAACACGATCATTATTATTCCCTGCCAAAAAAAGATAATATTCGGTGATCTTGACTGACACACCAAGTCAGCAGGGAGTTGGTTGCATTTATTAGGCCGCGCATCAGCGACTTCGTAAGTGATGATTTTGCCACATGCAGTTGTGTCTGCTTTTGTTACAATGACCTAATAAATAATATTGCAATCTGTTTAATGTACACCGGAGGTATCAATGCCTAAAAATTTTGTTTTTCTGGACTTGGAAAGTGTGAGGTAAAATTTAATTTTGCAGTGTAGGGAAGGATTCAGCCTTGTGCCTTTAAAGGTGTTTGATGTGGAAATCTGCATTTCAAGTATAATTTATATTGTCTGTATGTTTTGTTTTTTTACCCCTTGCGTACGGGTATTATATGGGGGCACCGTGGTGCCATGCCGGCTTGTGATGCCAAGCAAAACGGAAACAAGAGGCTTGTGCAGCCAAGCATAACGTACACAATACCCCAATAATGGATTGAAAATGCAGAGTTTGGCGTGTATAGAGGTCAACCGGCCAGGTGGCAATTTTCAATCCGCACATATACGTGCCATCCAAACGCAAGGGGTTAAAGACATTTGTCAAAATCAAAGTTTTTTAGTTTAGCATAATTCTTTTCCAATGTTCTTTATATGCATAAATGTCTACCACATGTTGCAAAAGGTGAAAGGGCACAGAGGCAGTATTTTTGCAGTTATTTTTTTCTTTAAATCCAAATGTACTTAAACTCATATAAATTATAAAAATTACAGAATCTTTCCAAAGGTTCTGTAATATTTTTTGTGTTTTCTTATCTACTCTGAAATACAGTATTCTACTCAGAAATACTCACAGAATTATTTTATTGTTGTTGCTCTTTCAGGTTTAATAGCAAAACTAAAACCAAATTAATTATCTTGGTGGCAGTAGGAGCACGCTGACTGATACTTCAAATTAATACCTTCGGTTTGTCTAAGAACCATACTTCTCTTTTTTAGAGTTAGCCCTTCAAATGTTATATCCACAGACTTTCGTTTTTCCATCCTCCCCTCTTCTGAAATGCACACAAAGGTAAAACATTTACATACATATGAACAAAATTAATCAGTTAAAAAAATAAATAATAAAAAATAATCAATACATACATGTATATTAACAGCATTAAAATTCAAATTTAAATAAGAAGTAAAAATGACAGTAGACATAACAAATAACAAAAGAACCACTGGTCTCTACCATTACACAATAGACAGTAGAACCATAAAACCACTATAAAACACACTACATGTATACTGCTCGACTTGGCCAGGATTACTTTGAATTTCAAAGACCGATGTAGTAAGGGATTGGGCCATTCCTGTTCATCCACTCCCATCCCCATTCATCCACTCCCATCCCCATTCATCCACTCCCATCCCCACTCATCCACTCCCATCCCCACTCCCTCCTGAACAGTTTTTAACCAAATCAACAAGCCAAGTTTGGATACCACAGTCCTATACTCGTGACTTATTTAAATAATCAGTTTTGTTTATTCTTCCTGTTTTCCAGGTTTTGGCGGTAGTAGTAGTACTGGTGGACAAGGCACCAATCCATCTAGTGGGTGAGTGAAAAATACTTGGCTGTATAACAGTAATACTAATACTTTATGTGCTCTGTGCACCCAGTCTGCGTACCAACACAAGTTAATTTACTGCATAAATTGCCTGATAGGCTTGTGAAGAAACCACCTTCTTAAGACCAGTTTTTGGTTTTGTTTTTGGTTTTGTTTTTGGTTTTGTTTTTGTTTTGTTTTGTTTTGTTTTGTTTTGTTTTGATTGAAATCACCCAATACAAAGCTAAAAGCCACTCTAGGTAAAGGGTTACGATCATAGGTGGTAGGGTTGGCCACATTTTGAATTGCCAACCCTACCACCCTTACGGTTTTCCTGGGCCCAGATCTTAAATAGAGGATAATTCTTCAAAATATTCCAGAGAAATTTCAAAATTTTCAGACATATAGGCTAGGGGAGGTAACTTGCATCGTCGTTGAGACCAACTCACTCCCCCTCCCTCCTTAAAGAAGTAATGAAACACTGTTTCCCTGTGGAAAGTTCAGTACACTTTTTGAAATGTAAAACAATTAAACTGGCTGGAAAAAAACTTCTTTTGGGCTTGGGAAATGCGCAATGGACTTGACTAGGGTGTTGGTTGGGAAAATATATTAGCACAAGTCCTAACTAGGTCTCTATATGGCACTGCTTGCTAATAGCCAAATAAGCTGTGAACTCTGACCCAATGACCTGACCTGACCTGATGTGACCCGACCTGACCTGATGTGACCCGACCTGGGCATCATTATACATGATTTCTGGGCTAGGTCATGTCATTGTACAAAAATGTTTGTGCAAGGGTACACAATACATGCAAATATTTCTAAAACTATTTTGACGTCATTAGGAAACTGCTCCTGAATTGCTATCTTAGTTTGCTGTGTGCTGACAACCAACAACCTTATTCAAATGTTTGTCACCAATTCCTGAACATGGCTAAGATATTCACAGATAAGGGCCCAATTTCATGGCTGTGCTTACGGTAAGCGAGGAAACGCTAACTATGGTGAACAAAACTGTTGCGTATTTCACAGGTAAGCAAAGAATTTTGGCCTGTGTGCATGCATACGTCCTGTAACTAGGATTATATGCTTACTGGGTTACTGCAGAATTTCTTTACTAGCTCAGTTAACACAGAATTGCAGGCCGTAAGCACAGAATCCATATTGAACCCATATTCATGATTCATTTATCTGTTGAAAGAGAAACGGTCGACTTTATAGTATTTAGTTGGCCCGTCATCAATATGATTTGCAGTTGCAGGCACTAATAGATTAACTCCTTGTTTCCTGTGTATTCCTCTGTCCTCTCTTGTCCAGATTTGACAGTTCGTCGTCATTCACGCAGTATCGCTGACATTTTTCTCGGCCGTCCCCAAGCTGTCCCATGATGCATTGTGACTCACAGGACAACTTTGCCGTTTTAAGCCTGCAAGGATGTTAACGTCGCACACCCCTCGATAAGCAGTCACAGCCTGAACCCCCAAAGCTGAGTCCTCATACACTTCGGTTGTTTATCGTTCAGTTTGAATTTTAAATTTTGCAAATTCAAGAGAGAATTTTGTGTAGCTTTTTTGGTCAAAACATTTTCCCAAATGTATACGGCTTGTAGACCAATCCGACCTTCTGAACTGGTCTGACAGGGGCAGTCATTGCTTTTGTCAACCCCAAGCTGGGATGACTGAATACAATCAATGCTTGCAGTCATACAAAGTATAGATTACTGCACAGAAATGGATGCCCCCTTATCATGGCCGTATTCATACTGCTCGTCAAAGCGTGGCCGGATTGACCAACAAGCATCAGACACAGACAGCATCTATTTTTAGCCCTGAAAGTTGCATACACTGCATATGTTCCCTTTATTGTTACCATAGTTTTGTAAAATACATATTTTCACCTGGATTTTTTTTCTTTATGTTCCTATTTTTTTTTTGTTAACAGTTATTTGAACTAATGCATGTCGTTTTACTCAGTATATACATACTAAATACCACATATTTAAAAACTGTGTGAAAATCATTTGATTGAGTATATAGAGCTCCCATTAACAAGCACCTCGGCTTAGTTGGCATCTGTACTTGTAAGCAGGAGGTTGAGGGTTCAAGTCCAGCCTGAGTAAGCCTGTGAGTTTTGTCCACAGGCTCTCGGACATTACTGACGTAGAGAGCTTAACCTCTTGAAGATGGACAACGGTCATAGCCACGGTTTGATGTCTATAGGCACATTACTGCACATACTCAATCCATTCATGTTTCAACTATATTGAATGGGGTGTAATGAATAGACAGCTTTTTCAAACACAGCTTTCATTCACACGAAAGTGTTGGGGGGGGGGGGTGGGGGGGCTCCAAGTGCGATGAATCAGACCACTCTATTCAGTGTGGTGCCTATTGCTTGCATTAACAACCGTTTCTATCCCCCATCAATAAGTCGGATGCAAGGGGTTAATACCATGTTGGGAAAGGCATATGCCGAGTCACAAGATACCTGGGAGGATTTCCAACTCCAATGAATGTTCTCACCAAGACAATAATGAAGAACCTAATGCTAGAGCATTAGTGTCAGGCTTGGCTTTTTTATGGAAGTCGCCTAATACAAGGCTAAAAGCCACTCTCGGTAAAGGGCTACAACAGAGGTGGTGGGGTTGGCCACATTTTAGGTTGCCAGCCCTACCACCCTTACGGTTTTCCTGGGTCTCAGATCTATAGACCCAGACGGAGGTAACTTCCTCCTTTGGTGAGACTAACTCACCTCCCCCTTCGATGGGACATGTTCAGAATCAGAAGCGTGAGCTCACTCCAGCCTCCATGCCTGCTTCATTCATATCCTGGGTCTAGAAAATCCTGAGGAAGTGAACTTTAACCTAGAGAAAGAACATGATTACCAGTCACCGTCACTGCGCTGAGTCACGAACGTGACTCGGGGTGAGAAATGTGAACATCGGTGCTGGGAACATGAACTTTAAGAAACTTCCTGGGATCTTGGGCCTCTGTGTTGTGTAGGTTGGTTCGGAGATGGGGGGGGGGGTCTATGTTAACAGGGTCGTCAAGGCCAGACACCCCAGATACTGGGGCAAAAGATGCCGAACAGCTGGTTCTTGCTTTGTTATAATTGTTTTGACTCGTTAATCTGGGCTCTATTTCATAAAAGTTAAGAATATCTTGGACTTAATTGTTCCTAAGTCCGGGTCTTAGTACTAAGCTGATAACCTTGGGTATTGGGTCAGGCCATTGCAGAGTATTCCTCTGAAAGTTCAAAGTTGACTCATATTTTGTGACACAAGGCATCAGAACGGACTGTCCACTCCTCCTTCCCTACCCCAGCAAAAACTCCAGCCGAACTTGACCCCCATCCCTCTTTGACCAGTAGGAGGCATGCATACGCGAGGTCAAACTTCATTGCAGTTTGATGTTTGTTCTTAAATAAACTGCGCTGGCACTGCCCAAAGCAGCTAAACCAAAGATGTAAGCAGTGAAATATTTCTGTTTTAAGTGAACTATTAATCACACTTATTGTAATATACTTAATCATCTGAAATTCACCCAACAAAGACAACTCATTGAAAAGTTTTTTTTTTTCTTCAAATTGAAATCACCCAATATAAAGCTAAAAGCCACTCTAGGTAAAGGGTTGCAATCAGTGGTGGTAGGGTTTTGAATTGCCAACCCCACCACTCGTATGGTTTTCCTGGGCCCAGATCTAAATAGAGGATAATTTTTCAACAGAAGTTGGAGATATTAGCCCAACTTTCAGACCTACAGGCCCAGACAGGTTAACTTCCACCATCGGTGAGACCAACTCACACAGCTTTGTAAACGCCTTTAATTGGGGACCTTCCATTGTCCTATTGTTCAACTCTTTGGCAAGGACCCTCATTGGTTTAGTACATGATTTTCAAACGGGGACCTTTCTCAACCGGGGACCCTATTGTCCTCTATTCTTAAAGGTCCCCAATTGAATGCAAATACCAGCCCATCTTCCCTAAAGATATAGCCAGTTACAAGAGCAAGATTTGGGAAGTTTTTGTGGGCAAAATTATGATGGACCTACCAGAAAGCAACATTTTAAAGATGATGTTGATTTCTGAGAGAAGTATGCGTCATTTTGTAGTTTTATTTAAATTGCGTATTTTAAAATAAAACGGCCAATTATTTCTGCCATGAAATAACAAAAAATGACTTTTGAGAGCTATTTTTATCAAGTCCCCTTTAGCACAGCATAGCCCGCTCAGGCTGTTTGTCTAAAAGTTGACGCTCCGGGCAGCAAACAAATCTGATGTCATAACACAAACTCAAAAGGTGTTTTCGTGTTACGACGTCAGATTTTTGATAAAAATAGCTCTCAAAAGTCTTTTTTTGTTATTTCATGGCAGAACTACAAAATGACGCAGACTTCTCTCAGCAATCAACATGAGCTTTAAAGTTGTACCATTCCTGTTGCCTTGCACTTGTTCCTACAACACCTGTTATGAAAGATACAATTTGCATGTATGCAGAATTTGTAACAAGAGAATTAAAAACATACTCTATTTGAAACAGATTTCGTTATTAATCTTTCAAATGTAACTCAGTTCTCTTTTTTGTTCAAGTTTATAACAGCATGGAATTGTTTGGTTATTTATTATGCATGATTTCTTCTTTCAGTTGAAAAATCCAGGTGAAATTTGTGTGTTCATTTTTAGGGTAGCACCATGGTATTTTATTGATGGCAGGAAACGTGGTGTGTCGTCCAACGTGGAGCACTTTGTGTTGCTCACTCTAGCACCTTGCCTTAGTAATAGAAAAAAAATAAAAATTTACAAATGATCATGTTTTGCCATGTCCATTGTATTGTATCGGACATGTTATTATGGTCACTTTATTTTGAACATAAGGCTTGTGTCAAAACAATCTATTTTTGTCCGCAATGCTCAACAGCGAGTTGAATGGGACCCTATTGGGACGAGATTGCATCAAAAATGCCATGGTACAACCCTCTGTCATACACAAGGAAGCTCTGACTGTACAAGGTACAAGATTGATCGTTATCAGTGGCCGTAATGCAACTTCCCTTGCCATGGGTTACAAAAAAAAAGATTTGTTAAAATTCCACTTGGGTTTTATATTGATCCTCTGGTTCTACCACTCGAATTGCTCACAGGGGGTTTTTCCTCCACGCTCTTCAAGTGTGATTTATCTTTCTCATCTTCTTGCTAAATAAATTTGCACCCTGAGGAGAGGGAAGAGCTAATGGCTAGCTCGGGGAGATAAAGAACAGAGAATTAAAAAAAATGACAGTCTGTAGACTGTCTACAGCTGTCTTCTGCAGCATGATGGTGTTGCTCATAACTGTTAAACAGTCAGAGCTGTCTTGTACGACATAAAAGTGCCTTTTTTTCGTCACTTTCTTCATTTTTTGTACAAATATGTGTCATTCGCACCTAGAGGCATTTGCATTTCTTTCCCAAAAGTGTATCAAAAACCATTTTACTCGGATGTACAAGTTACGTAATTGCAAGGTAAGCTCTGTGTTACATTTAAGAATTTGTAAATGTGCATTTTGCGATAGCTTGTAATCTTAAAGGGGCATTTTAACCACAAATGCTGCATTGCCTAGAATGGTCTTAATGGCAGTGGTCTTTTTAATGTAGCTGCTCCTTTAACCTTAATATCCTAGGGTGTGCAGAAAATCATGTTAACATTGGAGGATTCAGGACTGTTAGGGTTAATACGTTACCATTAATGAAAACACTAGGATTGTGTCTGCTCTAACCAGTGTTACACGAATGTACACAGAAAGTTTGATTTTTTCCAATAAAATTGAAATTAAAGTGCCTCTTTAAAGGCTGTGTCTACTTCATTGTTGATTCATTTCCTAAACCGGAAGCGCAAACTATTACTAAAGCCCCAGTTCACCATAGTAGTATGACATATTTGAACAGGTGTCCGGTGTATCACTCCGAAGAGAACTGACGTTGAATACTAAACTTTCAACTGTTGCCAAACAGATCAACATTTTGTAGTAGTTCTGTAGTTTTGTTTGACAGACTATTGAAAACCTATTAAGTTACGTCAAGCACCCCTGTAGATTATTATTTTTTAATTTCTATTTAAATTTTTTTTGGGGGGGGGGGGTGTATTTACATTGGATAAGGACTTGAAAGTAAAATGGTAGTTATTCATAGGAGTTTTTGCAGTTTTATTGTTTTGTTTGTTTTTACAAGAGTGATTGGTTTTGCAGTAAGAGTTTTCTGTTAATGGAAACCGAACTCACAAATTCTGCATTTGTTTCAAACCCGTACCATAAAAAAGAGCTGCGAACTGTTAGAGTCCGTTACCCTGATGTTAAACGTCCTTTTGCAGTTGAAACCCAAGTGAACTCAAATGGCCTGATGTTCAGGAAATGTGGTGGCACGGATTTGTTACTATGGCAACTTGGCAACTTGTCAAGAACACACATCACGCGAAAAGGGCTGATGTCCACTTGTCGTTTCAGAATTTCCATCAAGTTAACTCTGTACAGTCCAATCTAAGTTTTGAATATACGTCTGGTAACCTAGACTACCGTCATTTGAGTGAGACTTTTAAAAGGCACCAAGCCCCTCTAAAAGCACACATTGCCATGGAATACCAAAAATATGTTTGTTTGGTTAGGTACGTTATATTTTCAAAGTTTGAGTGGAAAAAATTATACCACCATATGTAATATTTACGGAGAAATGCAGGAACAAATCTGGGGCCATAGAGCAGCCTATATGCAACCAAAACACAAGGGCATCACTCTGAATTGTCAAATTTTCCAGCAGTCTGACTTTTCTGAACCAAACTGGCATTCCGAAATGATTTTCGTCAATGATTTGCAGACAAACCGCGCATTTCAAAGGGATGGTCGTGTACGTTACTATATCCTATTTTTGAATGATCTTACCAACCATAGCAATTTTAGGATGAATGTTACTGAAGCCCAGTGGCTGCCTCTAACGTAGTGTGTGCCCTTTAATATTCGATGTTGTCCCCCCCCCCCCCCCCCCCCATTGTTGTCTCTCTGCCGCTTGACCAATCCCAATCATGTGATCCGGGAAATTCCGCATTAGTTTTCTTGCATGTCATGGTTAGTTGATGTCCATTGGGTTTTTTTAGGGCCGATGTCATTTGGTTCCTTAATTGAGAGGATATTGAATTTGATTATTCCTAGCCAGTGTGGAAGCTATTTATGAGTTTGCTAATCACGTGTGACCTGGCACTTTTTATGGGATGAGTGTCATCATGATGAGGTATAATAATGTCTTGGGACAGACTTAATTTTATTTTTTTAGCTGCTAAGTCTCACTGAGGTAATTGTAAGGAAACTATGGATTAACATTGACTATATTGATCATATTGGCTCAGAAAAAAATCTTTAATTGTGCCTTTTGGTAAACATTTGATTGATTTTTTTTTTTTTTTATAATAAGCAAATTATGCATGCAGAATCAACCCACTCCCAAGAAATTGCTGAATTTTTCACATCGATACCTTTGCAACAATCTGACAGATTTTATTTACTGTTAAAGTCACACATTGCCCTACAATATTTAAAGGTAATATACAACATTTGCAGACATTAAACAAGAAAACTACTGGATAATTATTAAATATCTTACTTGACTGTAAGTATATAATAGTCTAAAGCATCCTGTGATTTATAAATCATGGCACCCGGTGTACTGTCATTTTTTAGAAAAATTGAATTTTTGTATACATTTCCAGTGATGCTCGGCTGATGGTCTGACTTTTCTAAACCAAATTGAATATAAAATATGAATGTAAAAAGGACTTCTTACATTTTCTTCAAACAAAAACTATCTGTCTGCAATTAGTAATGCCTGTGCAGATATAGAAATAAAAACCAACGATGAATGAACAAAATACTCAAAAACAAACAAGCAAAAACTATTGGGAATAGCTCAAGAACGTTTTTCAACTTCCATTTGAATGTAGTGTTCTTGATTGTTAGTAAAAAAAACAAATCCATACACTGCAGAAAATTGCAACAAAGTTGCCCCATAATTGGTTTATCCTTTCCAATTTTCACCAGACAGTAGACAATTCATCAAGAAATTGTTCATGAAAAACTTGTAGGCAGACAAATGTAAAAAACATACGCACCACTTTTTGTTGAAATTTGATAGATTGTTCAATGGGTGCTTTGGACACAACTCACTGCATGGTCTGTCCTAATTAATCCTTTGTTCCTTGTCAACTTTATTGCCACAGATGTTTTTTTGTATGTCCATGAACAAAGGAAATTGGTACTTCCTTTGAGCTCATTGCACACAGATCATGAGTTCCCTGCCCACTTATTCTTTCCTTAGTGTGTGTACTTTGTCAGCACTGCTAATGTAGAAAATAGACGTACGCTGCAAAACATTGAAGTGTCGAAGTTTGGAGTTTAAGGCAAACTATCAGACTATATGCCCCTCCCCCAGACTAGCAGTATTAAGAATAATAAGAGACTTAGTTGGCATTTGAAAGACTCGTGTTCAAAACAAACTGACCAAAGTGTGTACCATCTAGTATTTAAGAGCAGTGTATAGAGACCACACTGTGGAAGTTAGAGCTCAATGAATGCTCAACTTTTGGAGAAAATTGCTGAAATTTTTTTTTTAATGGTATAGAGGCACCATAGTGTTCCCTATACAGTTGTATATTTTTGTAATGAATATACATGTAGGGGCAACCATAGTGTACACTGCAGTTTTTATTTTGTAATGAAATGTCTTATAAAAGGTGCAATTCCACAGGGGAGTCGGGGGGGGGGGGGGGGACATCCCCCAGAGGTTTGTTAGCTACTCTCCCTCAAAAAGTTGCCTTTTTTTTCTCAATTAAATTTCATGTTTTTAGTTTTTCCCCCTCCCCTCCCAAATCAAATATTTCTTTAAATTTCTAAAAGTATGTCATATTACAGAAGCACATTGTTAATTTGGTTGAAGATGAGTTGGGATTATTTTTACAATCACTCTCTCACAGGAGATCTGTCCAGCTTTGTTCCTCCAGTTAGGGTGTTTGAGCGTGAAACTCTGCTTTCCGCCTGTTCCCACGAATATACTCTAACTGTACCTAGATGTAGAATGAAAAGCTATGCCAATAGCTTTTCCCTCGTTCTGTATCTGTATGGAATTCTCTGCCTGGTGCATGTTTCCCTTCATCTTACGATATTTCCTGCTTCAAGAGGAATATTTATTCGTACCTCTTGTATCTTTGTTTCTTTTTCTTTTTGTACCTCGAGTGGCTTTAAAAAAATGTGTCTCAGTTCCCTCCCCTCTGGGTGAGGGGAGGGAGGGGGAGGGGGCGGTAGTCAGAAGTCATACACTCATAATGCCGTATAGCCAGTGCTCTAGCCCTACAAATAGGGCTGTAAATGGCTCCTTCTTAAAATTCTATCTTTTTACTGTCGCCATCAAAAGACAGAAGTCACCATTAAAAAGACAGAAGGAGCCATTTACAGCCCTATTTGTAGGGCTAGTCAGTGATCATGCCCAATTGTACAATACAACCTGGGAAGCAACATTGTAGAGATCCCTGACTCAATGAGGATACAACTTTATGACTTTAAATATCGTCAAACAAACAAGGAAAATTGATTAGGTAATTTGAATCAATTTTCAGTTAACAAAACGACAGAGTTGAGGGAAACTGACCTCATGGGCCCACTCAGTTTGTAGTTCAGGTTTCTGTGGGTTGTGGGTGAGTGTTTATAGCTTTGTTGCTGTTTGAGTGGCCAACAGAAAATAGAGTCCAACAGGAAGTAAGTTGCCATCCTGTTATTGCTGGGGGTGTGTTAAAGGGTATTTCCTGTTTGTTGGTAGGCTTAGATATTTTGAAAAATAATGGTGAATTTTTGTGCACGGGGGAATGAGTTAGCAGTTCAGCTGATCTTTCGTGCTGGCGTTTGGGTTGTCAGTGGCTGTGTAAGATATGCATCTGGCTGATTTTTCTGGAAGCTGGATGTGTAAATATGTTATGGTTGTAATTGGGATTAGTGGGGATTAGTGATACTAATGTCGTTGTGAGGTTCCATGTGAGGTTCTATGTGAGGCTCCATGTGAGGTTGCATGTGAGGCTCCATGTGAGGCTGCATGTGAGGCTGCATGTGAGGCTGCATGTGAGGCTGCATGTGAGGCTCCATGTGAGGCTCCATGTGAGGCTCCATGTGAGGCTCCATGTGAGGCTCCATGTGAGGCTCCATGTGAGGCTCCATGTGAGGCTCCATGTGAGGCTCCATGTGAGGCTCCATGTGAGGCTCCATGTGAGGCTCCATGTGAGGCTCCATGTGAGGCTCCATGTGAGGCTCCATGTGAGGCTCCATTCTCTCTTCTAACTGACATCATCCCCGACACAAATTCCATCTTCTCACGGATGTGTGTACATCTTACCACCATATGCATAAGTCAAAGTTGACCATTGTCAAACTTGAAGTTTCTATGGTCGTGATTTAACTTTAGCTAGTGTGAAATGCGTGTAAGCCTGTAATGTGATGAAGTAGACTGAAATTGATTGCTGGACACTTTATCTCCACAATGGCAGGCGTTAATTTGATGAGGTTAACAAATTGCACCTGCTGTAGCAGCATCCCCATAGACTTGTCTCTGCCATCTCCTAAAGAAGCTTGTTTGACCCCCAGTTACCCCGACCTTCCTGTGGCCAATGGCTTTACTCACTGGAGTCCATATTGACATCTTTGGTGAAAGGATCCCCAAGGGGTTGAATTTGTAAACCTGATGTCCGTACATATACATGATTGATGCGAATGCTCGGAATCATCCGGCTGTAAAGTGTGAGCTTTACGACAAGTTGTGTTGAACTTCATTATTATGCTCTGGATTGGGTATATTATTTGTACAGCCCAGGGACATATCGATGTGCATATAATGGATATATGAGGTGTCGAACCTTTGGTGTAGCGTTCAAGCAATTTGCATCACATTTGCGGTTTCGTTGCGGTTAGACAATGGTCACACCAAAATGCCGGATCTTGATCCACCTTTTCCCAATTCGAGTGGGAACGCGGTCATTGTTACCCAAACTGTTTATCATGGAGATAATCATCTTAATTCCCATTGGAGTCCATTGAGCAGCTCTTGTGTGCTTTCTTAATAGCTAAAGGTGTCTTTGGGTTGTCCTGAGTGGACTGTAGCATTCAGGAGACGCTTGTAGGTCAGGTAGGTGAGTCATGAGTCAGGAGGTTGAATGAGAGTCACGTACAGGCCACCTGTAAGTCTGACTTCAAATCACAAGGTAAATTGAATGTTGAGTCCCCCAGAAATCAAACCTTCTTTACTTAGAATCAACCTAAGTAAAGAAGGTTTGATTTCTGCCCAAGTTGAGTCACACTGTTTGGGTCCAAATCCAAGACATGAGTCTTGGTTAAAGTTTAATTCTGTGTAAAACTCATATTTGTTGAGTCCCAAGTAAATGTTGGTTGAGTCCCACTTTGAGTTCAAGTCCAGTAATAGACTTTTTTTAATGGAAGTCACCCAATACAAGGCTAAAAGCCACTCTACGATCAGAGGTTGTAGGATCGGCCACCTTTTGAGTTGCCAACCTTACGGTTATGGTTTTCCTGGGTCCAGATCTAAACAGAGGATTAATCTTTAATAGATACCAAAGAAATGATCCCAATTTTTAGACCTGTAGACCCAGAGGTAACTCCCACCGTTGGTAAGACCAACTCACCTCCCCCTTGCAGCATGGTTGCGAGTCTCAGTCTGAGTCTGTGACAAAGACTCAATCATTTGAATGAAGCGACTCTATTTCACAATTTTATCAGCTGGCAATCTCTGGTGAGCAAGATAAAAGATTTCAAAAATGAACATAAATTATTACATTGAACATTTTAGCCCTTTTTTGTTTCTGAATGTTGAATGTTGAAAAGATTGTTTTACTAGCAAATCCATTGCAAGACCAAGTTCTGATTTCTAGGGATTGAGTATGTCTTTCACAAATATTGGTTGCTGGCCAAACATTCCCCCTCCCCCCAAAAAATAAAATAAACAAAACAATATTTTTACCCCTCCCAAATTTTCTGTCTGGAGCCACACCTGCTGTCAATTAAGAAATTGGGTTAATGTCCATGGATCACTTAAACGTGATGCCACTGTCTATGACTGGACAACACTTGGCAAATGAAATCCTGATGAAAACCCCAGTCACTATGAGTTGTCAAGGAAACCCTGTCAAGATCACTGCCGAATTTAAAGTGAATGTGACAGTGCTTATTGCTTGCCACATACAGGAAATGCTCTGATAACTTTGTAGATAACTTCACTGATGAGAAACGTGATTCACACACGAGATCCAGGGCTGCAATTTTCATACATTAAATGTGAGACTCGCACATTTAAAGCCCTTCTCACGCTCTCATGCGCAAACTAATTTTCTGAAGCAAATTTGGAATTTCTTATTGATGTCTCCTATCTCTATGGAATTCTTTGCCTGGTGCATGTTTCTCTTCATCTCACAATCTTTCCTACTTCAAGAGGAATCTTAATTCCTACCTCTTGTATCTTTGATTCTTTTTGTAGCTCCGTACCTCATGTGGTTTTTAGCCTTATTTGGGACGAACTTGCTTACTTTAAAAAAAGATTGTCTACCATTTTGCAAACAAGGACATTTTTTAATTACACGTATTTGTTCTCATCAAATTATGGAAACTTATTTCTGCTAATTTGGAATCGGACTTTAGCTCTTTTCTGTTCTTATTGTTAAATTATTCATCAATTTCCCACACCAACTCTTCATACTCCTTGGCTTCGTGATCCCTAAGATCTCAAAGTGACAACTTTTTGGGGAAACTGAATTTCGACAATATTGAACTGGCGCTTGACTCTACGATATGCAAACTAGTGTATAATGTCTTTTAGGCATCACCTGTCCAACAGGTGTAAACATAGCTGCTGGCATACATGTACGTCTTCACTGCATATTTTTTCACCTCGTCTTCTCATTGCATTGCCTCAGGCTCAGTCTTAACTCGTATTCCGCTTTGCAGGTGTTAATTTGTCTGTGTCATTGAATCTGCTCTTAAAATTGAGTCTCAAATTTATCCGAGTGCTGTGATGGCATTCTAAAGACAGCAGTCCAAAGATCAGATGTCAGTGTCTTTGCACACAGCATCTTTTAAAATTCCTTTTTGTTATTCTTATGGCAGTCTTGTTGACTTGACTTGCTGACTCGGACTCGAGTCAGACTTGAGTCGCGATTTTTTTGACTTGAGACTTGACTTGACTTGGAAAAAAAAATGACTTGGGACTTGACTTGACTCGAAAGAACATGACTTGTGACTCGACTTGACTTGAATAAATTTGACTTGCTGACATTGACACTTATGTTAAAACAAACACAACTTTTGGACGTCAGTTGAAAAAAATGCCAAGCCTACGGCGCATAGCGAGCTGGGTGTCCAGTACATGTACGTATGTGGGGCTGCAGCACTGGACGATTGCATGGAGAATCGTCAAGACGGCATGCCAGTTTGATTTTGTACAGTGCATGCGTGCCAGCCTATGTGTAGTCATTTGTCATTGGAATTTACTATGTGCAACAATTGACTTGAGACTTGGTACTTGACTTGAAAAAAATTGACTCGGGATTTGACTTGACTTGGAAAAAAATTGACTTGGGACTTCACTTGACTTGACTTGGAAAAAAATTGACTTGGGACTTGACTTGACTTGTAAATATTTGACTTGTGACTCGACTTGACTTGAGAAAAAATGACTTGGTTACAACACTGTCTCATGGTACAGGTGGATGCTGAACTTTGTAGCTTATCCATCCAAAAATGGATATACAGTAGAATGCCATCAAATGAACGTCGTTAGATCCACAGTAAGAGATTCAGTGTGTGTTGAATACTAATTTTTGGGAACAAAAAAGGATGTGTGGTATCCTCTAAATTATGCGTACGTGTTGCTTTATACACTGTCCATAGAACCTCGTGTATTTTGAACCCGGAAGTTAACGCTATTTATGAAAAGGACAGCCAAGTATAGACCGTGTGACCTTTGTCTCTTTGTTTACATCTAAACCGGCCTATATATTCAAATGTGCCCGGGCGGTATGCGCACGCATCATATTTTCCATAAATTATGCTGTTCCATTCAACGAGGCATAGCCGAATTGAATGGAACGGTCAATCTTTCACCTCATGAAAATATTCCTTCCATTGCACGAATTAGAAAGTGTTCACTATTTTGTTTTTTAATAGATGTTTGTCATTTGATATATAAAAAAAAAAAAATACTTGGGCTTATCTTCAATTTCCATGGCCATGTACATTGTACGGTCAACGCCTAACGGAATTAGCGATGTGACTGACCCCAGCAACCTGATTCCAGATGATCAACTAGACTATTCCAATCATCATCAACAACAAAGTTGGTTTAACCAACATTAACCCTAACTCCCTAGGGTGTGTGGAAAATCAATTGGAGGATTTCAGGACTGTTAGGGTTAACTTGCTCAGTTATTTTTGCTGACTGACTTATTAGTCACATGTAAGAGATCTGGGTCAATTTCATAAAGCTGTTAAGCACAAAAATCTGCTTAGCATGAAATCGTCTTGCTTAGTAAAAACAGGTTACCAGCCAAAATTCCATGTAATTTTCATGCTAAGCAAACAACAGCTGAATGCCAGTCAAAAGCAATATTCCACACATGGAAATCTGGTTGGTAATCCAGTTTTTATCAAGGAAGCCTTTTCATGCTAAGCAAATTTTTGTGCCTAACAGCTTCATGAAATTGGCCCCTGAGCTGATAAAAGTGACACATCGCCCTGAAAGCTCCCAATTGGGCTACAAAAAGCGCTCGTCCTAAAATTGCTTTGGTTGGAAAGATCATTGAAAAGTAGAATATAATGATGTACATGATCATCCCTTAAAAATGCACCATTTGTTTGACAAACTTTATTTGGGGGATGCCAGTTTGGTTCGGAAAAGTTGGACCGTTGGAAAATTGAAAAATGCAGAGTGGCTAAGCAAAGGCTGCACCAGTCCTGAATGCAGGCTTTCTAGTTATCCTACTTTTCCTACTTTTTCCTACTTTTTCCTATTTGTTTTTTACCTTGCTCCTACTTTTCCTGCTTTTTCCTATTTGTTTTGTACCTTGCTCCTACTTTTCCTACTTTTTCCTATTTGTTTTTTACCTTGCTCCTACCTTTTCCTGCTTTTTCCTATTTGTTTTTTACCTTGCTCCTACTTTTCCTGCTTTTTCCTATTTGTTTTTTACCTTGCTCCTACTTTTCCTACTTTTTCCTATTTGCTTTTTACCTTGCTCCTACCTTTTCCTGCTTTTTCCTATTTGTTTTGTACCTTGCTCCTACTTTTTCCTACTTTTTTTCTTGGAATTCCTATTTTTTTCTTACTTTTTCCTACTTTTTTTCAAATTTTTAGTCCCACAACTCCCAAAAATGAAATCTCATTGAATATTTTTCATAACATTGTTATATACTTTCATATGAAAATCACACAATGAAGGGCCTGGGTGCAGGAGTACTGCAACTTTACTTCCAAGAGCTTAGTTGAGGATGGAGCACAAGTCTTGTGAGTACAGAACATGCCAAATGAGGCTTGTGATGCTGTGGACATAGCTGAGTATTAATTAAAACTACTGAAAGCCCGCAAAAGTCCTACTTTTCTCCTGATTTTGTCCTCCAAAGTCCTACTTTTGTCCCGTTGTTTAATTTTGTTTATTTGGATCCTACTATTCTCCTACTTGTTGCACCTGAGTCTGCTTGAAAGCCTGTGACTGTCCAGATGTCAATACTTTTGGTTTTTGTAACATTTGTCCATAAATATTACATTTTATGGTAGAAAGTTTACACTCGGACCTTGGAAATATGTAACACATAGGTTTTAGGGCAGTGTGTGCCTTTAAATTTTTCAAGTTGTACCCGTACCGTTATATATTTGTTTATACATTTACAAGATAACATCTTTAAATTCCTGTGAGGGTTGTTTCCTAATGAGTATCAAAAGTTTTCATCAAGATGATGGAGATGTCCACGGACTTGGGGATGAATTATGTAAAAGTCATTTCAGCAATCATATTTCCAAGGAAAAGGTATATTTGTCAAGATGATTCATGATTTATCCATCTCAGTTGTAATTCATTTATTCATTGCTGAAAGTTTGGCTCTTGTTATATTCATCAGAACTGAAAAACATTTTCTTCTGTTATCTTGGCTATCAGTTTGTATTTTAAATTGGTTTCACAATCCCTGTAGACTCAACTTTGCTATTGGAAGCAACATGAATGTTTGAAATCAACTAAAGCAGAATTTGAGAAGAAATTGGTTTGGTAATGCTCAAAGACGTCCTTGCACACGACCGTCATAAAATATTCATTCTCCCAAGAGAGGAAAAAACTCGGAGAAAATAGTCGCTTGGTCAGCGATGCAGAGAGAATCGGGGGAAAAATAGTTGTATGTCATTATCTTGCAGTGTAAGCCTTATAGGAGTTGCTGATGCATGAACAGAATATCCTGATCACCATTCCCCACTCGTTAATTTTTAGTGGCAAAATATCATTATATATAGCCAGACTGTTATTTCCTTCTAGCAAAGGCAAACATTCAAAAGCTCTGGGGAGGTGAGTTGGTCTCACTAATGGTGGAAGTTAGCCTGCCTGGGGTCTGAAAATTGGAATAATTTCTTTGGTATCTATTCAAGATTTATCCGCTATTTAGATCTGGACCCAGGAAAACTGTAATGGTGGTAGGGCTGGCAACCTAAAATGTGGCCAACCCCACCACCTCTGTTGTAGCCCTTTACCTAGAGTGGCTTTTAGCCTTGTATTGGGTGACTTCCATAAAAAGTATTGAGTTGGGAACAATTTAAGTCTGAATGAATTTGACTTTTGTTCTGTAAACCATCAAAAAGAGGAGAAGATGGGGATCTGTCCCCTGCCGCTATTTTTTCGCAATCGCTTTTGTTCTTGGCAAATTTTGACACCTAATTCATCAAAATCAGTTTTGCCGTTTTGATGCAACGGAAAAAAAATTTCTGATGGTTTGTGAAAACTCCTTTGATTGCTCCAATGACCTTGTACGCAGAAGCCGTGTATCCAGAGAACATGGTGCGGTTTGTACAATGTATCATAACTACAAAACCCTTGGGTTAAATTAGAATGAAATTTATCACAGGTAATCATCATAGATATGCCCATTTACATCATTTACATAATTTAAATTAATTTCCAGTAAAAATTAAACTATTTGGCCAAGATCTTAGGAATCTCCGATACTTAACCAAAAATTAGCTTTTTGTGTTGTGCTAGTGCCGTGCCTCAGTTCAAAAGATCCACTCACCAGGAACTGAATTATTGGCTGTCCGCCAATAATTTGAACTTTGTTCAGGAATTATTGGATGACTAGATTTTATTTCTCAGTGTCTCATTGGAAAGCGAATAATTGTGGTGATGCTAGACAATTAGCAATTCAGTTTTTAAATTAGTTATTCGTGGTGCCATACCCCAAAAGGTATTGAGCATCTGTGGTATTCACAGCCTATTAACTCTGCCTCCTGACAGATAAAACGTGGTTTTGAACCGGCCCTGTTAATGATCTCTTGCCCCCACTATCCATGCTCTGTCTGAAGATGATTAAACCTTCCTTTCCTGTGGCCAACGATAAAGTGTTTTCATTTCCTTTGTTCTGAGAAAGCCTAGAAAATTATAGTATCAAAAAAAAATATATATTTTGCTGTTTTGGAAAGAAAGTCAAGTATGAACCTTAAAACCTGCTATGTTCTTGCACTTGGGTTGTATCAGTCTGGAAAATAAATTTTCAAATTAAAGTGGTAATTTAACTGGCCTAACACACAAAACTTTAAACAGGTCAGTGTTACAGTATTTGCTATAAAATACTAATCTCCCAATCCATTTACTTCTAAAAATTACAGCAAAAGCAAATGTTGTACACTGCCTTAATCCTGCTTTGAGTCCAAAAGATGCATTTGCTTTGTTTATCACTAATTTTTTATTATTTTGTTATAGTATTTTTGTTTTTTAATGCTCTTTTTGTAATATACAGGAATTCGCCGACGCCATTTTTACAGTGGTGCCGCGCTCGTGTGCAGGCTGACCCCGTTCTTTAATTTGAGTCGCGTGCGCATTTTGTAAACACCCTGTTGGTCGAAGCTGCGTCGAGCGCATGCGTCTATCACGCGAGCGCCTCGCCACCGCAGTAAACATTCTAATTTTGGTCGCCGGATTCGTCTATATGGGCACAAATTTGACTTTTGTTCATTTCAACTGGTACCACCAGAATTTCTGCTCATCACTGATAAAGTCCTCAACTTCCTTGAATAATATTTAATTTGTTGTGTAGCCTTCCTGTTGACAAGGGATTGGCAGATGTTTCTGATGGGTTTACTGATCAAATAATCCAAAACCACATCCTTGTCACGACACATGGAAAGAGAAAGATTTTTTCCCCAATTACAACAATGTAGATTATTGCTTACACCAAAGCATAATTGTGTGTAGCTTCATGTGTAACTAAAATGGTTTCAGTATTGAGTTTTTATAACTTTATTTGTGGTTTGTTTGATGAATTATTTGTGACCAAACGGCAAGAGAAACAGGTTGGGTTAAACAAAGTGCAAACCTCCAAACAAACATATATTCTTGGCTGCTTTTACACATATCTAATGCACACAAAGATACACCCGAATTATGTTGAGCCACAAGTGATTCAACATTTATAAAGTAATTATGGCAATGCGATACCTAAACGTGGATCCTTTTTGTTTAATGACCCATTTAAAAGTGAACAACTTTTGTATTGCTAGAATAAAAACCAATTCAAAAAAAAAAAATCGGGGTGAAACTCAAAAGAGGACAGACATTATATCTTTAAATAGAGGCATCAGACAGCATTTTGTTGGGGTTCAATAATCATCTGGTTAATGTTTTACAGTAAACAAACATGATTGCAAGCCCACATGTGAATGATTGGGCAAATACTTCACACGTTGACTCATGATGAAAGATACAAGTGTAAGAAACATTGGCTGCCTTTTAATTTAAAGTACAGCAACCAAACATGAACAAGATATCCTTGAAAAATGAGGAATTTCCAAATTCTCCATGAATAGTTTTTACATTTAGTTTCCACTTGGTTAACGGGTTGCAGTTATTTTTTAAACAATTCGTTTTTTTATGTGATTGTGGTGCCCAGCAGTGGCAGTTTATTCTGTCTTTATAGATGAATTTCACATAAGCTACGTCTGCGCATTTCCTGGTTGAAAACGAGGCTCTCAGTCACTGGTGGTGGAACAGAGGGGCCATTGGCCCACCCACTTTTTCCACTTCGGGCAGTTGCCCCCCCGCCCCTACTTTTGGCAGTTGTGCATAAAGAATTTTAACACCGACGCTGCTTTGGCCCCCTACTTTCAAAAGTGTTCCGCCGCCCCTGCTCTCAGTGCTAAACAGTGTTATTCAACAAATTCGTTCATGGAAGAATGAATCACGCCAGAAATGACAGCGCAGAGCAAAGTTTACTTAGCACTGAGATCCTCGCTTTCAAATCCGGAAGTGCGCAGATCCATGCCATTTTCATAAATTTGGGATTCGTCTGTGGCTTGTTTCTGATTATTGCCATCTTTCAATTCTTCTTAGGAGTTGGAATTTTTCGCAGAAAGATGCCAAAATTCTTTCTCAAAAGCATCTGTATTCAGAAAAAAACAACACTTTGCCAATGCCAGTGGCATTACTAGACCATTTTAAATGGTGGGTGTCATCACAAGAATTGCCAATGGGGTGTGAGCCCCCAAAAATATAATGAATACAAATAATAGAAATTTCCAAACTAAGTTGGCTCAACAAAATTTTCCATCCAAAAATAATTTAAAAGGGGGTGGAGGTCGACGTTCATTTTTCTGATTTTTCAACCACAAACGTACTGTTATGCACTAGTATTATACAACCTCCACCAAAGAATTCTTTGTTTTATTTTTCGTCACTGTGCACTTTTTGCTGCAGGCGGCATGATTTTGCTAACAGCAACTTGATTTTATTGACAAAAACACATCCCCTAAACAGTGCGTCCGAGCCCAGTATTAACAAAATTAATTTAAAAAAAAATGTATACCCAAATTTTGTAGCCAAACCAAGTACAGGGTCCATGCTAGATTCTTAAGGAACATTGTCAAAGTATAGCTGGCAGTTTGTGTCCACTGTGTTTCTGTAATCACCATGATCATGCAATGTAGCAGGATATTCCAAGCATGGTGGAGTGTTTATTCTATCCTGTCATTGCGACAAGATTGTGGAATTTCCTCTTCCTCATACGGCTTCATCCTTGGTTGATAGTTTGTCTTCACTCCCTCCCCCTCCCCTGGTCTCTCTCTCCCTGTCTGCTGAGAGCATTGGTTCTCATTTCTGAAGAACAAGTCAAGTACACCTTGTATATGATGAGGGGTCCAAAAGTCGCCAGACTGTCTGCAGCACGATGTAGTGTAATCAAGGCTGGCAAAAGACTCGGTGTCAGATTGATTTAAACACTCGAACCTCTCTCAGATGCTTTAATGTGTATAAACAATGGCTTGCCAGAGGTTTAGGTTATTAATTACTTGTGTGTGTGGAGAGATATACCGTACCCTGTGGAGACATGAAAACATTAGAGACAAAGGGACTGAATAGGTCTCCACAGGGCAATTCTATGGGTTAGGTTGTCTCCACGAGGAATTGTGTGTACAAAGTCTATGGGGTTTGCTTAAGTACAGGGACAAAGGGGAGAACAATGCCATGTCTCCACAGGGATGCAAAAACGCGGATACGTGATGAGAACAATTCAGCAAGGTTTGGAGTTATGAACTTTGAAACTAAACATTTTGCAGAGAAGTGAATTTTACAACACAACTCTTGTAGAATTTTTGGCTTAGAACAATTAGCACCCAAAAGAAAATCCTACAGCGAGTATCGGGAACAAGTGCATTCTTGGGTAAGTTACATACAGAATTGTGAGAACCCTGCTCGTGAAATCTTGTCCAAGATCTGCAGGAGTACGCCAAATCTGAGATCAACCAAAATATGGCACAAAGGGGCGTGACATGTCTTTTTGTGTAGTGATGCCATTCATGACTTGATTTTTATGGACAATTATCTCCTTTGGCATACTACTATACCACTGCTGCTCACTTGACTTTCAGAACTCTTGTGGCACAAAACTTTGTTTTTTAAGTGGGGATAAGGACTTGGTGGTGGGGGAGGTAATGTAAACTGGTTTTACTTACAACACGACCTTTAAAAGATCTGTACTTAAAAGCGCTTACCCTCTCTTTCCACAGTCCGACCCTACCTTATTTCCCAAATAGCCAGATCCTCAAAAAGACATTCTTTTCGTTTATATTCCATAATATTTATTTGATTTGGTTGAGTTCTCCCGATTGTTAGTTGTCCCTTCTTGGCAGAAACCCAACACCTGCTGTTTATTCAGTAGGACAGGACCGGACATCCCCTTAAACCTCTCTCAGTTCGGCACTCCGTCGCTCCTCTCCGCTTATTCTGCAGGTATTATCAGGGTTTGCATTCAAGTCTTTTGTTAGTTTTCCCTGCTGTTCGTTCTTTCATGCACAGTTCATGTTTTCCGGTCTCCTCTCGTCTTTTGTATGTTTCAAAGGAACGTACTATGAGATGTTCATCATGCCGTCTTCCCTCATGCTGCTGAACTTTGGAATTTCCAAGCTTCATCCTGTTTTCCCCCTGCGTATAATCCGTCATCTTTCAAACAAAATGCAAAAAGGTTTCTTCTTTTCATGCTCTTTTAGTTCACAGGTTTTAGTGGCTTTCTGGCATTTTGTTGGGCAAAATATATTTTTTGGGTAATTTGATGTACTATTGGAATGCTAGTGTTTTTCAGTGGTGCAGCGGCAGGGGTAGTTTTGCAGGTTCACACCCCCTCCGATCCCCAAAAACGGCATATGAGGAGGATGAGAAAGTATAAGTGAAATAAAACAAAGCTGGATAATTTTTTTTGGTGGGGGGGGGGGTGAATTGGCAACCTGTATTTGTAACAAATTTCCCACAGTCTAAAAAAAAAAAAATTTAATCTCACTACGCTATAGGGTGTATGCAAAATCAAATTAAAATTGGAGGATTTAGGACTGTTAGGGCTAATGACTTATTTTAAAATTTAAATATGTTTCTCCAAAGAGCATGGACACATTTTTTTCATATTAATCAGTGCTACATTCAAGGCTTGCGAGAGTTGTATGAAAAAAACTTTCATCTCGTTGCTTTTACATATTGACGTCAGAAGAAAATGTGAGGAATCCCACACCGTAATTCCTGCAAGATTTATGCACGTACTCATACAACCAACTGCCTGAGTAGACGGAGCATGATAGTGATGATGATGATGACAACGTGGATTTCCACGGTAACTAAGTAATCACAAAATAATAAGTGAGATATCGTGTATCAGCCCAGAATGTCTGCTGGAGAACATCCGGTAACATACAGGCAGGCCATCTCACATTTGTTTGTCTTCCAGCATCAGTTTGTCATCAGGGCCCAGAGCTCAGATTGAAAAGGCATCGCTCTGGACTCCCAGCCAGCAATATCAGAATGTCGACTGATATAGGCCTACAACAAAACCTCCAGGCCAAAACCAGCCACTATTAAAAAATGATACTCCTCTGATTAATGAACATCGGAAATGTAATCTAGCCAAAGGTCATTGGAACATTCAGTTATTGCTGGGTTTATTTCTCCCTACCCGTGGAAAAGGTCAGAGAGGCGATCTGAAGTGCTGGCGAGGATAGAGATGAAGATATTTTTTTTTCCATCGAGGCGGCCAAGGAAGTTTTTATTGATGTGCGGGGCTGTGAGGACGATGGACCTCCTCAACAGATCAGGAAGACTGCAGTTATAGCGTGGGAGTGTGTCCGAATCCAGCATAACTTTCACGATTGGCCTGTCAAGGAATGACTGTAGTTTACAGTCTCCCATGATTGTGTGGACATTTCTGGTGAATTGTAATCTAGGTGTTTCCTCCCGCACTTAAAATTTAGCCCCCAAACTTCTGCCACTTCTAGAATCTTAAATTTCTTTCCTTCTGATTTAACTTAAGGAAACAGAAGATACGATCGTAGCATGAATCGGGATAAGAGTAATATTAAGTAATGAGTAAATCTGGCATTAATTAAATCAGTTATTGAAAATAAGCAACAACAATCAATCAATTATCAATAAATTTACAAACCGATCAATTCACTGATCAGTTAATGCATCAATCGAGCTATCCATTAATCAATCAACTTATCAATCACCAACCACAAGTCAATCAGTCAGTTGATGAGGTAATATCAATGAGAGGGAACAAATAGGACATTTCAGTTTATATTTGTATTTTTTTATTCAATTCTCACATGAGACTGATTTAAATAATAATTCCTCTGAAAGCAGTTGTTGTGTTTCCTTATTTGTAATCATCTAAATCCTTAAACCACAATATTAAGTTATGAATTTTTTTTGTTTTACTCTATCTGTACAAATTCATGTCAGTTTCCTCTGCTGCAAAATGTATTCCTAGAAAATAAACATTGTTAATATTCTCTCATGGTTTTATAACTTGGGTGACAGGCATCACATTTATTGCCTGCTAAGAGGAAAATAATCATTCCCATGGTAAAAAAAAGTGAAAAGAAAAAAATCATGGATTTAAAGATGAAAGAAGATGAGTGAGGCTTATTGCACAACTGAAATTAAACAGGAAAATGCAGAGATATCACATTACATGATTTGTTTTCACAACAAAAGTAGAATTTTAATATGGGTGGAGGCATTATTAATGCCTTGCAGTGGACAAGTTACCCATCCCATCCCTATATTCACACTGCGAAGAGATCAGATTATCTTGTCTTGTTTCAGTGTGAGGGGCTGGTTCTTCCACACTTTCCTAAGTAGCCCACACCTCGAGTGCCCTTTGAGCTTGTGATGGGCGATTTGCATAAACAAAACTTAAAAACAACAAAAAACCCTGACATGGCCTCAAACCTTTGAGCAAAAATTCCATTGGCTGTCATTTCAAGTCTTGATTTTCTGAAAGCTTTTCAGAATTTTTCTCTTGGTTTGAAATAATTCCCTTATAACAACCCTTATTCAAAATAATTAAACCTCGAAAATAAATCCATAAGCTATACCTTGAAGGGGCAAAATAAAAATCTGAAGGAGAAAACATATATTGTGTTTTTAAATGACACCCCGATGTACAAAAATATACAAAAGAAATTCCAGTATGTACAAAGTGAGAAATGACCGTATAAACCCTATGGTGTATATAGCTTATTTGCATAAAACATGAAAATGAAAACAAAACCAGTACAGTTGGTTTTGTATGAATCCATCAGGGTATTCACCAGACAGTATTAAATGTTTCGATCTTGAAGCCAAATATTTACATCTCAGTTACGGTAATTAATTGTAATCCCTGCATTTGCAACTAACTGTTCCTTTGTTTATTCAACACTTTGCAGGTGGGATGCTTAGAAAAACCTGGTTCCCACGAAGACATTTTTATTGACCGTTCGTTGCTTTTTGTAGGCAGTGAAGGTCCAAACTGGACCAACAGCTGAAGTTTTTGGAAAATTTGTTTTTGTTTTTTTTTGGGGGGGGGGGGGGGGGGGCACAGATCAAACCGAGAACTTGACAAGCACATTTTCTAGACTAAAATCGGGAGGGAATGAAATGAGTTCTTGGAAGGTAAACCAATAAATTTTTAGAACCTTATTCTGACAATTTTCTAAATATTTTGAACATTTATTTAAGATTTTGAAAATTTCTTAATATTTTTTTTAGACATTCTCAAAAAGAAAGTGTAATAAAAAAAGTTAATATTGCAGAAGGGTGTCTTCCATATAATTGTGGCTATCCAATATACTATAGGAGAAGCCCCTTTAAAAAAATCATTTCGTAATTCGTCATCTCAGTAATATTGGCTTCAATCGTGACAACTGGGATAGTTGGGTTTCTTAGAAATAAATATCACTCCAGTCCCTTCTGTTACCATCATGGAAGTTGTGTTGCTACACTCACCAAACATTATACCATCCATTTCTTGGTATCGGAAAAATATCATTTCATGCAAATTATCTACTGACACAATACACCTTGATGTTAGCTCATCAGATTTCAGAAACCTAATCACGTTTTTCTTGTCATAACAATGGAAGTCTCTTTTGTTGCATTTCATTTGTTTTCTCTTTTTTACTTCATAAGAGGGAATGCTGATTGGGCAATAAGTAGAAAGGACTGTAAAAGTTGTTTTATGACGGCCGTGAAATTCCTCTGCTTGAATTAACATTACTGAATCTTTTCAACAATAGAATTTGGCAGCATGAAATTGGCAAAAAGTCAATTTGGTATACTCCCAAATTGATGTTCATTTTTTTGACCAGCTTTTCAGTTTTACAAATTGCTATAAATATATTCAAATTCATTGTACACTCGCTGGTCCTTTAAAAAATTATCATAAAGTAACATGCCTTAAACAGAACTTATCCAACATCTTATTTGTTCTCTTAATACCCTGTTGACAAGCAATGTCTGTAAGCATATTTAAAACAAATACTTTGAGCAGACTTAATTGGTGCATGGCAATTTGTTCTGGCTCGCTGATTAAAGTTTAACACTACATTATGTTTGTGTGTCAGTTTGTTGGCACATTAACCCTAACCCTGCCCCTGCCAGACGCAACACAGTGCATCTGTGGTGACAGCTTGACCTTGCTGCACTCTACACACAAGTCAATGTGACAAAGTATGCAATCTGATGCGTCTGGCAGGGTTTCTAGCCAAAATACTCTGTAGGTTATGGTTTTAAGTAATCACAAATACTGGTCAATACCTACATGATGTTGCAAAAATAATCGCAGATATACCATTATTTTATTTGCATATGTCAATGATCCACAATTTAAGTAATAATCAATTTAACCATCTGTTCATTGGCTTCAGAAGTAAAGGACTCATAGGTTGACATTACTATATGGTATATAACTCGAAGACTTCAAAATTATTTCTCACCACTACACATACTTGCAGGCTTCTATGTTTCCGATTCACACAAATTGCACTTGTTCCGATAATAAACATTTCGTTTCCAAAAATATGCTATTTAATAAATGGAGAGATCTTTGTGTGATATATTTTCTTAAATGTTTGTGACATTGTCGACTCACTTTTTCCACACCAAAAAGGAGTACTGTTCAAGAGTCAAGGCACTTGGATGCTGTGGTTATGTTGGGAAGGGGCGTGGCTAATGGTGACTGACGGGGGGGACTATGACAACTTCACCCCCGCTCGTTGGCCGCCATATAAGTGTCTGTGCATTGTTGGCATTGGGTGCGCGTAGCGCCTCCGGGGGTGCCACTTCGTTCTGCCAGGGCTCGAGGATGTGTGGCTGTTCCTGTATGATGGGGTCCAGTAGACGTGCCCGCCGGCCCAACGGCTGGGTCTCATCCACGGCAATGTTAATCCTCATCCGCCACTTGATTGTCCGCAGGACAAACTTCTGCCCCGTGCTCTTGTTCATTGCGATGAGCCACACGGTAAAGCTCTGATCCCGGGCTAGCCTGGTCAGTCGGACCTGGTGGCTGTTCCGGACGGGGATGTCCCACGTGATGGACGGATGGAAGTTGTCATTCATGCGCAGGTGGAAGGTGCTGTAACATGACGTTGGGCCAGGGATGGTCGCCACCTCTGTCGTGCAGCCGTACCAGGGATAGTGCTTGCCGTCCGAGTCGCTGACAAAACGTTGCTGGCTGCTCTTCAGGGAGGGAATTTCCCAACTTGATCTGTAGAGGCCAGCAGACAAATGAAACTCATTAGAACAAAAACAAAGACAGTGTGCGGGTTAAGACTCACTGTCATAATGGAGCTCAACTTGGAATTCTACACACAATGTCACCATTCTATGATGACAGGGCAGAAATTGTGACCATTTATTTTGATGATGACCAGAGCATACTGACTGAAACGTCGAGTTAGCACCTCTGGTACTAAGAACCACACTTCTCTTGTTAGAGTTGGTCACTTTACACGGTGTATCTGTAAAACTGCTCACTAGTTTACCACTGTAATAATAGGTTGTGTACTCAGGATTCAGTCATTCAGTGCTGAATAACTGGTTGGGGGAAGGGGTACGTAATATACGCACATTAAGACTGTAAATTATACAACCACTATATTATTATCACTATTGCGTGTACACAGGGCATGTTTTATGGTGAATTTACGGGTAGTATGGGAATCGGCTACCCGGTTGAAAAAAGCCATGGGTACCTGAGTACCCGTTAAAGAATGTCAATCCCAAAAATTAAATCTCAGAATTGGTGTTCTTATTGTTCGTAAAGGTCTGCATCGGTGCATCAATATGTGAGTGTGTACACTGAGCTCTATAGCTTTACGGTGTAAATTGCATTCTCGCAAGTGTCACAAACAATCTATTTTGTTTTTCCATGCACCCTGGTTTTCATTTGAAAATTCCCCACAAATGACGTTCAACAATTTTCTTTTTCATTGTCGGAGAAATTACAAAGTAATATGTTAATTCGGGTTACGGGTACTCGATTCCACAATCTGGAACCGGTTCCTGACATTAGCAGTCGGGTATTCGGGTACCTGGTTTGGATGCACAGCCCTAATGACGTGCAGAGCACACTGTTAATGATGCAAGCACAAAAGATCAGTGCCATGCAATTACAAAGTAACAGGTTGAACTAGTTAATTTTTTATTCCCCAATTATGCCATTCCATTTCCAACTAGGGCCTCAGCTGGCAGTTTGTGGATAAAAGATCGTCCCAGGGCGTGCGAGAGTGTGGGATACCGAACCCGGTGGGAAAAATAACAATGTCGACGTGCAGGCAAAAAGGCCGTGTGGAATATCTAGGTCATTGTATGAATTGACTCTTGATTCTTGACTTGGGTCAATACAACTTCCTACGGCGAGCTATTTGGACGGCCGAATACTCTTAATGAAAATGCATGTGAACGACACCTTCCCGATAAACTAAATACTCCGGGCTAACATAAATAAATTCCCTTTGGATAGTGCATTGCTCATTCGCCTTGTGTTAGGCCCATACTCGCGACCAGTACATCATTTAGTAATGGGAGTATTTGATGTGTTTCCACTCACAAGTTAGATATAAGCGAGTTTTGGCAGGCAATATTACTATATCAGTTATGATTCTGTAAGAAGGTACTTTAGCACACACAGTAATTCATCATTCTGCATTATCCATGGACCTATATGCTTTTTGCATGTGGTTCTTTTCACAATCTGATGTGTTCATAATCTGTTTTTATTGGCGGGGGAGAGAGCAGAGGTTTTAATCTATTCCATTTTTAGATTTGACAGTACCCATCTATAATTCAGCTGTCTATAGATGATGTGTACATCTATATTCAAATTTGGCTTAGGAGTGATGTCACAGGTCAGATCGCCGGCCGGGTGAATTATGGTGACCTTTGATGACACTCCTTAACCAAATTTATGCAAAACACAATGTCTGCGCATACCGCCAGGCTAAATTTTAATATAGGGCGGTTTAGGTCACATATTAGGCTGCGAAGCAAAATACTACCAGTATAATTGATCATAAATGTTTAATAAGCAGTCCAGTAATACACTTTGCAGTATCGACTTGTGTGACACAGTTATCTTTAGCGAGTATCATGTATTTTTCACAAGCACTTTTCAAAGCTGGCACTATCCGCTCAGTGCACAAACCTTTGAGGGCGCTACACATACAAATGTACTTTGCATTGAGTACCGTCATACCATGAGCCTCCGGCATGGATTCAGAAAGGCTAAAGATGATGGCATTCGCAGATAATTGTCAGTATGGCAGATTGACACAGCCAGTCATCTCTGTAGTGGTAACCCACCGTATTGACATTTTTCCTGCAAAGTATGCCATCAACTTGAAGGTTTCTGTAGCCAGGAGAGAGTCCAGTGGAGGCGACACTTCACTGGTCTGTCCTGCATGGTCCTTCATTTGCATTCAATAATTGAGGCGTACCAGTGGAATGTCACTCTAGCGCCATTTTTCAAGCCGTGGCTTCGGCTTCAGCTCCTTTGCCAACATGAAGCCTTTAATTAATACTTAAACACAAACAGCTCCACTTCTGTGTTCAAATAAAAGACTGTGATGTACATTTAGGAAAAAAGTATCCCAGATCTAGGTATGTTTGGACCTAAAACTAGGGGAAGACAAAGCCGAAGCCCAAGGTTTGGAAATTACCCAAGCAGTGTCTGTGCCCAATTTCACCTCAAGGGGGCCATAACAAGTATGCATTGGACAGAATGGTAATTGGACATAGTTAATACTTGGTCCAGTGTAAATTTTATGTGCATGTATAATTTATAGCCAATATCCTTGGCATCAATTCTATGATAGAACCATTGGCTGGGACTTTACATGCATACTAATTACTCATGACAGTCTGCCCTCACTAGGGCAAGGTTTTCTTGGCAGGCAGTCTGCCAGAGTGACTCAGACCTGTATTAAGGGGTGATGGGGACAACACTCAGTCAAGATCAGTATCTGGTGTAACACTGTATCTTTCAGGATTCTGATTCATAAATCCCTGCATGCATAGTCAGTGCATTAGACAAGGACTCTGAGGGAAGTTGCATTCCCAATTAATAAATTGTGGTGAACCGGTTCTTTACTACCGGGTACCTACATGGACCATTGCTATGCTTGGACACACAGCTATGGCCGTCGTCTGTATTGAAGAGGTGAAATGCCAATATGTCAATTGACCTATTGCCGTTTACGAGTTAAAACCACGCCCCTTAAACAACCCTTTGGGAATTTTGTGTAGTAACTTTTGTTTGTATCAGATTTTGCGCATTCCACGTGAAAATATAATTGATGTGATTGGACACAAGCTGCATTGACGCATTGACGCGATTTGACCGCGATAGATCAATTACACTGGATCCGGTACAAGGATAAAAGCCTTATAGCCAGACAGTCATACCAGATCGAACACAGCCGACATCTTTAATAATAAAACGATCCAGGACAAGATCATCACTGGAATTGAACCAGATCAAATTGACATTGATAATTTGATGACTTGATGACTTTCATCTCCTGAGTTTCCTCCCAAGAGTTCAGATTCTCGTAGCCGACCGACCATCGATCATAATGGTAATACCATGTCTAGTCCCGGTCTGGTAATGAATTTACTTTCATTTGCCATAGTTTATATTTATTGCGTTGTCTGCATCCATGCAGAGTATAACGAGATTGAATCTTCCTCAAGGGCATAATTTGGCAAGAGATGGTGAATTTCCGTAGATGAAGATGGAAGATGGAATTATATTTTAATCAGGTCTTGATAACAAGAAATAAGAAGTCCGATTTAGCATCTTTAATACTTCATTGCTTTGCTAATACAACAATTTACCATATTTGACAGGAAATGAAACACAATTCATCTGAAGAATTAGGCAACCAGTTATTTTCTTTTATTATTATTTTTTGTTTATATACTGCCACAAACTACTTGCCAACTGTCATTTTCAAGAAAAGTGGAATTTTTCTATCAATTTCCAGCGATTGTCGGCCAACAATCGTAGGAAGTAGTCTAGTTCCCCGACCTGATAATTCGCTCTGTTTTGTCTGAAGTAGGGTCAGGGAACCAGACTACAAGAACAGCATTTTTCCCCCCGTTTTGTTTGACCAGCATCTATGTATTACAGTATTATACAATATTTGCTATAAAATAATAACCCCCCGAAATCCATTTGGGGGTCGACTTTCACGTTCTAATATTTATCCTCTACTCATTAGGCTTACATTGAGCTCGGATTGATAATTACTGCTGATCAATGTCGTTTCTTCCCCCATGTAAACACAGTCAAACAGGGCTGATTGTAACATAGGGGGTTTTCGAAACGCTGGCTTCGTCTTGGCTTCGTCTCCAACGTCTGAATAACTGACAAGCAAACAAAATGTAAGTATTCTAATTTTTGCTTTCATAATCAACCGAATGAATGTTCCTGAAGCAGAACATGCACCAATTTTGAATATTTCCATTTGGTTTGCTTCTCAGTTATTCAGAAATCGGAGACGGAGCCGACGCCGAGACGAAGCCAGCGTTTCGAAAACCCCCATAGGCCGACACACATCAAGTCATTCAACAAAAGGGATGAATCCTTTTAGGAGTTGGGGTGTTCGCACAGACTTGAATTTGGAATGACAACCCCTCCCTTTAAAGTCTGCCGTGGACTCCTCGCCTCAGAAATGCACACCTTGAAATGTGTTCGCCTGAGTGACTGAAGGAGCGCGTCCCATCTAGAAACGATAACAGATGCAGACCATGTGGCTAGGAATGACTAGGTGTTAAAACCTAGAAAAGCCATTCGCTGGCATCATGCATAAAGGACCAAGCAGCCAGAAGAGTGAGCAATAAGCTCGTCATGGAAATTTATGAAAACTCATTTCCAGAACAGTAAGGGGAATCAGGTTGGTGACCCGGGTTCAAATCCCACCAGGGCCGACATGTGGATTGGGTTTTCAGTCCCTGTCTGATTATGTGGGTTTTCCACGGAATATCATTCTGGGGTTTTCCTCCCACTTCTAAAACTGAACATTTCTTCGTCGTCTTCCTACAGGTTTCTTCAGGCTTTCGAGCTACAGGGCAACATGTGCTTTTGAGGAATCCTTGGTTTCATTACCAGAAGGAATCAAATAAATAAAAACATTAAAGCTGTTGTGTCCGTACTCCGACTGAAAATGTCAATTTAATCGATTTCCCGACAAAAACTGTCTATGTGAACAGAAAGAAATACTTTACACTGCACACTCCATTGGTCTTCCTGAAATGTTTTATTACACTCATCCCGGTTCTTTTCAGAACCACACATCTTCCTAGAAGAGATTTATTTCACATGGTGTTACCAGCAATCTCAGTCTTTCTCGTATCGTACCCACCATGCAAAGCTTCAAGTCGTATTTGGAGGTATATGCTATAATGGGGTATCATGTAAAGTGCACCTATCTATCATGCACGACATGCATGGCCAGCCAATTCCAAGAATGGTATCCTGGGCACTGTATAGGGAGCTAAATTTCATCATCATCATCGTCATGTCCCTCAGCCATTTGGCCATTAGGAGGACCGTGCACTTTTCACGATGCAATTCCATTGAGCTAAATTTACATGTGGCTAAGTAATATACCATACTTTGTGTAAAACAAAGCTACCTTAGTCATTAGCAACATTAGTACAGTGTATGAGGAGGGAATAGAAATTATCATTTAATGTCAGGCTTTGAATAAAATGTGCTTGTCCAACAAGACACCCCTCCCCCCCCCCCCCCCCCCACCCCACCCCCACCAAATCTGCCATAAGTAACTTTGCTACAATCTTAAACCTAAACAAATAGTTCTGGAAATATTACTTGCTTCTTTTTTGTTTGTTGGGGGTGCCTGGGAGGTTACCCAGTTTCAGTTTTTGAGCAGGGTTTACCCGTACATTTTGTTGTGGGGAAAGGGGCTTCATTTATTTTAAAATAATTTCTAGTTATTTTAAAGAGACTTTGATATTGCTACACATACTGGGCCTGGCTTGTGTGAATATCAAACAAGATAGAAAAACATCTATATATATATACACACACACACAGAGTGTGGCTATCTTTAATGAGCCTAACCTATGACTAACTATGAGACCCCACATTTCCAAAGGAAGAGGCCATTTCCTGCAAACGTCTGTCTCACAGGTTGCGGTTTGAGACATTTATACGCTCAAATTAATGCGTCACACGAGAATACAAATTCCCAATCAGGAGACAATAGTTAGATTTACTTATAAACGCAAGAGAATAAGGTACCAAATACTTTTTAAAAGGGTAGAAAAATTTGGAGTGAACACGGTTTGGGAAAGTTAATATACATGTAGGATACTATTGAACAAGCTGCCTTTTCAGCCACAGAACAGGGGCTGTCCATCCTAACTCTAACAGCCCCAATTGTGATCTATTTATGCCATTAGTTGGTTGGTTGCATGCACACATGCTTGTGTCACTATTTTGTGAGGTAAAAAGGGTGAAGTCAACCTAAAATGTGGCCAACCCCACCACCTCTGTTGTATGTAGCCCTTTACCTAGAGTGGCTTTTAGCCTTGTATTGCGGAACTTCCATAACAAAAAGGATGTGGCAACTGCTCACTAGAGATTTTGTGACTTGATTTTGTCCCTAGTATGCAATACACAGTATCCCCCCTGTGGGAAATACTGGAGTTTTGGGTCGACATTTTACATGTAATTAATGAAATTTAGAATCTTGGCTGTAGATTGGTGCTGCTATAGATAGCGAGTCTCACATGCAGGAGTTCTTCATTTTCACATAAATATTTATCCGTGTCATATGAAAAATATGAAGACTGAATACCAATGAGCGTCTATCAAGGCCAGTGGCGCACTCGGGATTTGACTTTGGGGTGGGGGGCTCACAATTTTTCCCCCCAAAATTGGGGAAAACTAATTTTCAAAAGTGGGGAGAGGGGGTGGGGTGGGGGTAGGACTCTTTTGATATTGGCGGCACCATTTAAACCTGTAAAATATTTGGAAATATACCACATACATATTGCTGCCCGAAATTTGTGCAACTAAAAAAGCTGCCACAAATTTGTAAAAATTAAAAATTAAAAACAAAAATTGTTAAGCCTTTGGGGGCTTGAGGCCCCCCCCCCCCCCCCAACCATTGGATGCACCACTGATCAAGACTAATTAGGAAATCATTAAAGATAGTATACAACATTTGCAAACATAAAAACTACTGTACTATTACAAAATACCATACTAGACTAAGTAAATAGCAGTCTCAAGCATCCTGTGAAATCATGGCACCTGGTGTGCTGCCATTTTCAAGAAAATTGAAAATGTATATCGTTTTCATATTGTCTATTGTCTATTGATCATTTCCTGACTCTATAAATTGCTCTGATTTGTCTAAAGTAGGGTCAGGGAACCAGACTGCTGGAACAATTTGTTTCTGTTTTCCCAGCTTCTATGCACACAAAACTTTAAACAGATCAGTGCTACAGTATTTGCTAGCACACTATAAAATACTATACCCCCAAATCCATTTATTTCTGAAAATTTAAACAAAAAACTCTACCATATGCATAGGCTATGTACAAGTGACAGGCTTTATCTATGCACATACAATGTAGGCCCTACATTTTGCATTTCTGATGCTGTCCATGTTTACGTAGGATAACAGAAGTTCTACATTTATATCAGGAATAAGTCGCTGAGGCCGTTTCGCATAAGGCAAGAAAAAAATAGTTCTGCTTCCGATTACATGGCATTTGAAAATAGGGTAGGTAATGTAGGAAATTTCTTCTTTTTTTGGGGGGGGGGGACATTTTGTTGTTGTGCTGATCATATGTATGTCTACAAGTAGTTAGTGTTTAAAAGGTAGTATTTACAGCATTTATTTATTATTTTATTTATTTATTTATTTATTTGTAACTTTTTTCCCCACAAAATTGTTTGGGTTGGGGCATTAAAATAAGGTAGGTAGGGTAACCGGAAGCAGAACTATTTTATTTGTTTGGTCTAATGGCCCATTCAACTGGGCGTAATGGGTGAAAATCATGACAAAGTCGATTTTCAGGTTTTTGTAAACTGTGATAACTACACTTCCTAAAACTACAAAAACCTGAAAATTGACTTTGTCGAGATGTTCACCCATTATGCCCAGTTGACTGGGCCGTTACGCGAAACGACCTCAGCGACTTATTATTCCTGATAGTACGACGTACCGGGTCGCATATAGGTTTTGGTGCATACATCCCAACTAACTGGCTTATTTAATTAACTCTGTCATTGCCAAGCTTTATCCTGTCGCTCACATCAAACTTTGCCCGGACTCAGAAAGGCCACCATTCCCCAAGTGTTAGCTTCCCAAATTCTGCAGCCTGATTCTCGAGAATCGTAACCCAAGCCAACCTTTGAAAGCCTTGCAACATGAATGTCGCTGCTCGCGTCCACATGCATTAAGGCTTACCTACCATCTATAAGCTGTTTAATATTGACACAGGCTGGGCGGATAGGTGGAATTATTAGGTTATGTGCATGACAGGATTGGCCTTATTCAAGCCCATCTATCTGACCTACTTCTGATAAACATATGCCACCTTGATGCACTTTTTCTCCAGTCGGACTCTTGCTGCACAATCCATAACCAAATCTCTGCATTTTTTCCGGTAATTTTACAAAGACCTGTTTTCTCAATTGCGATTTAAATGACCCCTGGGCCAGACAGGATGTTCTTAAATTGAAATTACTCAACTTTTCAACAGAGCTGCCAGATTTTTTGTTTAGTCCACATTGCAGCCTTGAGCTAAACCACAGTCTCTCTCTCCAAATATATTGAAATCTAATTTTTAGTATTCACTTCCCCAAAGCAGTGTCACTTATTAGTGTACGCAGTTGGGGTTGTACATGATTGAACCACAAACTGGACTGATTCAATCTATCATAGTGGCTTGGCATTTATCGTAAAGAAGCAAGATTCAGTATTATGTCCAACAACTCTAGCTTTCCACAACTGTAAATCCTCGGCTAGGTATAGTGTAGGTCTGGTAATGATCAAAAAATTAAGATGAATGTTCAAAGTGAACAAAGAAACCTGCAGGAGCTGGATTCGAACCTACGTCCTCCGGAATGCCGCACCGGTGCTTTACCAGAGCTATCTTGCCCTATGTTGGCGGTCTCCCAAATTGACAGTGTCTTTATTGATTCTGAGCCCCAAAAGACAATACTTATAATTAACCTTCAGATGTAGTGATATATGTGACCCGGTATGTAGCAATCAGAAATAAGTCGTGTTTCGTGTAACCATGGAGGAATGGCCCAGTCAATTGGGAATATCTTGACAAAGTCGATTTTCAAGTTTTTGTAATCTGTGATAACGACACTTCCTAAAACTATATAAAAGTGAAAATCGACTTTGTCAAGATTTTCACCCGATTCCACCTTTTTATGTAGTGACCAATAACACCCATGCACGCCCCATGTCCATCACTTTGGCCAGACTTTTGTTGGACCATAGCCGCAGCTGTGATTGATCAATACATCAGGGGGAGGCGGGCGGGGCTGAATGGAACGGACTATCAGATGTAGCCCACCATGTCAGTCACTGACACCTTTCAAACCAATATGTTGCAGCCTATATAGTCTAAGATGGATGGCCGACTGCACTATAGATGCAAGCGACCATGAGTAATACGCAGGAGAAATGTTGGCAAGTGTCTGAAGAAACTTTAATCTTGTTAACAGCAGCTGAATCATCTTGGCAAATACCCCATTTTGTCCGTGTTTTGGGGCTTGTGTTCATAAAACTGCCAATTTACTTGGCAAATACTTGATGAGTTAAAACCATGAGAACCGGTCACAAGCAGTGTACGTCACATGACATTTTGGCTGGTAACCTAGTTTCTTACTTCTTTGCGTGTAGTAAATATTACACATTATGGTGGAATTTTTAAACTCAGACCTTGGAAATAGGTTAGGTAACTAATTAAACAGATTAAATTTGGGGATTTCAGGGTAATGTGTGCCTCAAATGTTCACAGACTGTTATCCCTCTGTAAATAGCCTCCTCAAACAAAATTTTTACTTCAGCCCCAACAATGTTGAGACTAATTGCCCCTGTGCAAAAGACTGTGCGCCCCCCCCCCCCCCCCCCCCCCCCGGAATTTTGATGATTTTCTTGGTTAAAATATGGTGTTATTTAATGTTTGATGTGTTTCCAGGATGTCTTTTTTTTATTTTTTATTGTTGTGTCAATAGTATTAGTTTTTGATGTGTTTTTAACTTGTTGTGATGTCTTTCCTGGTTATTGTTGTGTGGCTTTAGTAGTTTTGATGTCATTTTTGAGAGAGCCAGTCTTTAATAATGTACAGCTCATTCGAATATCTTTATAAAATTTATATATAAATGAATTATTATTATAAGGCAATGTTAGATGCCCCCATTTCAAACTTTCTACATTGGGCATGTTCCCTTTGAAACCTCACCTCATTATTCCCCGTCTCTAAAAACAATAGTTTCTCATTGAAGAGCCCCCCCCCCCCCCCCCCCCCGTCCCCAATTACCAAACCTCTACTTCACCCAGGCCTGCTTGATCTCCATTCAGTACACCCTGGCTATATGTTGCTTGAAAATTTCAGCTCTAGGCTCATGACATGTGAATGGCGAATCTCCCATGTCATGAGCCTAGAGCTGGAATTTTCAAGCTAGGCTATATGTAGCAACGGTATTCAGACAAAACAAAAATCATAACCGATTGCACTTTTCAATATTTAATTTGAAGAATCATTTACCAGACAAACTGCAAACAAAAATTTTACAAACTAAATAAAACTGTGCAAGAATCAATATAGCTTTGGTTGAAAAGCCCACGTGTACTCAGCACTCAATGTGCTAGTCGGCAGAGTTGCAAAACATTGCTTCCATGTAGGAAGGTAAAAAAGATAGTTTGAAATTTATCCTGGTCGTTTACATATACAACATGGCATGTTGAAGAGAGATGCTTTAAACTCTGATGGCTAGCGGTAATTACGGCTGGCTTGTGATTTATTGCTTCGATCTACGTAAGAGCTGAAACATTATAGCACAGCACAAAACACTGGCCAGAGTGTTGGCATTAAAGGGACATGCTCCATATCTCTGTAATGCCAGAGTGCTGGTATTAAGGGGTGATATTTCTCTGGATTTTGTTCCGATTTCAGGATTTTTGGGGAGATGTAGACGTCTTCCATATTTCCAGATCTTTTGGGCCTTAAATTATTTTTATCATTCAAAAATTACCTCTGCAACCTGAAAGTCTTCTTTTAATTCTAAAGACCCTATTTTGAACTGTATCTTTTGGTAGAAAATGCAGTTTTCTTATGCATTTTTCAGCAATGCCATACAAATCAAATGCCTTCAACATTTTCGTGGATTTTTTACTTCCTCCTCGAATCTCAGCCCCGATTAAAGGGACAGAACTCTGTATTTATGCAAAGTGCCAGATTGCTGGTATCTCTGTAATATCAAGGTGCTGGTATTAAATGTAACAAGCAATTAATATCCCAGTTCAACTCATATTAGCTTATACCATGTCCGACAACAACACGGGCATGATCTAAATGTTTGTTTTAATTTGGAGTTGATAAAAGGAGGTGTTTTTCAATTCTTCTCTATCCGGCTTTATACTGCAAGAGGGCGCTATTTTTTAATGACAAGAATAATAGAACAAATACATGGTCATAATAACAGTGTTAAATTCATCCCTCCAAAGTATCAACAATATTTTAAGAAATGCGAGTTACAAATGCATGGGTTCCAATATTTACTAATAGGAAATAAAGTAGCACGTGGAACCTTCTCAGCTGGTTTTGTTTCTATTTAGAAAAAACAAAACAAAAAGGAACAGCATCCAGGCATATCTGATACCGTAACTCAAGAACATACGAAATGTATCAATCATAACAACCAAGTATTTTCCCCTCTGTGGTCACGACTGCCAATCAACCACGGCATCTACTGTGAACAACTTGAATTGTCAGAATTCCAGTAGCGAAGAAGTTGATTGATAGGCTGTTAGTGTTTCATATTTCAGCTCCGGATATTTTTTTTCACATGATGTAGAAGGTACATTAGGCCCACCGTGCGTTTCGGTAATGGGACACACAGTCGTACTTCCCTACTACGTCCGAGGACGAAGCTTTGTGTTTCCTTTTGTTCCCTTGATATAGCCAAACCCCATAGACTAAGCACGTATCCTTACGTTCGAGGACCGATTTCAACAAAAGACTCTACGTTCGAGGACTGAAAGGATTCTTTGTGTCTCCTTTCTTCTCTTGTCCTCGGAGATATATTGCGTGCACGTACATCTGTACGTACAGTGATCGAGCTGAGAAATCAAAGGGTTGACGTGTTTAGGTGCATGACTATCTGACAGTAACACTCTTAAATTATGTCATTACATTGACTAGAACGAAGTCTGGAAAAGATTACTAAAATAATATCTAACACCCCTAAAGTGATTACTCGTTTCACACAAAAAAAGGGTTTGTTACCGGTACTGTAGTAGTGACTTACTCAGTCCAGTACACATCTCAATGTGTGTAAATTTTTTCATTAGTTTTAAACAACGGGGGGGTCATTTTATCAATTAAAAAAAATCCACAATTTGAAGTTTTGACTGGGCAGCATTCAATGTGTAAGATGTTTTCGCTAATATATATTAATTGGCTGAATTAGACTGGCCACATTTTGCAACTTGGCAATATGGCGACTATACATTACATTTTATTAGCCACAAACTGAAAACAATTGGCCTTTGATTCAGGATGCCACAAAAGCACTGGTCATGTGGGGAGTATTAAAATATGCACATGCGACCAGTAGCAAATCTAGGTAATGCTTTGCTCACCACCAAGAATATCGTATATATCAATCTATATAAATAGAGATGACGAGCGACGATGAGTACAAACAGATGCCAGACTAAATACCACGTGTTAATGTACAGGCAAGCAGAAAACGCGCGGGACAACCATTAGGCACAACATATTAATTAAAGGAAAACACTGCCCTGAAATCGCCCCAAATTTAATCTCTTTGGTTTAATAGTTTACCTACGCGGTAACCTATTTCCACGGGTCTCAGTGGGATTTTAGAAAATCGTGCAAATCTTTCAGAAATCTTAAGGAGATACAAAAGTTCCAAAATGTATGCTTCAAATATTGGTTATCATCCGAAATGTTTTCAACGTAGGCCTAGAGGCCTATCATGCCTGGCCGTTACGTTTGTCGGTTGTAAAACTTTGTTTGGCATTTAGTCAGGAAAGCGATTGGCTTTGACAAATTATACGCCTATACATGATCTCTCTGCTGTACAACACACACCGTACTATGTTACACCACATAGGGCAGTGGAAGAAACTTGTTTTAATTTCGGTTTTACAAAGGAGAATGCACTTGTGGTACCGTACATGGGGATTTAAGTTACCTTCAGACTCACTCTATCCCAATAATCCTTGAACAGTAACATATTTCTTGTTTCTACTGTTTGACTGAAAGTGAAGTTCACTTTGTCTTAGATTTTAATGGTGGAAGGCCTCAAAGCCACTAGAAATCACGTGTAGAGGATCGTCTTTCCATTAAGTAAGGGTTCCCAGCTTTAAGTCTTTCCTGTGCTTCTGTTTAACAATCAGCCAAAAAGCATCCTGCCTCCAGGATCTATGATCTTGTCTCATATTTTTCGTCTTGCCTATACGTAATTCCTTTTAGTGAGGTCAATGGATTAGGGAAGGTGACGGCGTAAACATTCCTCGTGAAACCAAATAATTTCTGAAGAAGGAATATCGTCACTTTTAATTTATAGGTTTAAGCAGTTTGCCTAGGATTTCTCATTTTACCAAACAACAAATAAGAAGCCAGCAAGACATAAATCCCCATATGCCCGAGGCGGCTTTTTTTCTCCAAAAACCTAATATCTAAAAAGCCCTCACTTCATCTTTCCAATTATTTTTGTTTTAGCTGAATAAATAACCAGAATAACTCGCCTAAGATGAAATTAAAGTATACACTGTATACGTTTTTATTCCCAATTCCAGGCGAGTGCATTTTTGCGATGTTGCAGTGTTAAACAAATAAACTGGCTTGGGAACAAGAAACGGTAGCCGTCCGCGAAGTCTGTCCGTCGTGTAGCTTCGATATTTGTTCTTGGGGTATACCGGTAAACGCGCGACAAGTCCCGGCACAAGCACTGTCCTAAATCGCGGTGGCTTTTAAAACTGCTGTGATCACGTAAAGTAAACAGGACTTCGGAAAGCTTGCCGCTATATAGCCGTCTTCTTTGCACGATCAATCACTTTGCACTATATATTTTGTCAGACTCTGTTGAGAATTTAGAATTAAGCAGTCTAAAGTGTAAGTGTTTGTTTGAATATTTCATTATGCAGATGCCTCATTTACATGTTCATTAATTAAGTAATTTGCACCTGATTTTCTTTCGTGTCACAGTGCAGAATCATATGCTGACATCGCGTGTCACGTCAGTTGTATAATGATTTACAATAAATTCCATCTTCTGACTGTTACGCGTTACCCGCTGCCAGTATGCTGCATTGGATTCGAATCGGCCAGCCGACCCCGGCAAGCTCGGTGTTCGAGTGGTTAAGACGTCTGCACTAGTAATAAGCAGCACGGTCGTGGGTTCGAATCCGACCCGAATAAGCCTGTGAATTTTTTTCACACAGGCTCTTGGAAAGCACCGAGTATACAGTGCTTTATACGTTACGTCGGGACAGGGCAAAAGAGAAAACATCTCTGTTCTAATTTACATCTGATATAAAAGAAATGACACTTAGAGTTAACTTTAAATGAACCATGCAATGGATGTCCAGTTCAACTTGTTTTAACACATAATACCATGTCTACAAATGTGCAAACATGATCTAAATGCTTGTTTTCACTGGAAGAAGGTGGTAGTTTTCAATTCTAAATAAAATACTTTTATCAGTTTGCGCAGGAGGGTGCTAGGCCTATTTGTGTTTAAGAAGGAACTTCTTGTCAACAGAGCATAAGAACTGTACTAAGATCAATCCTTCAAAATAGTCGCCAACAATGTTTTTAAGAAAAGTTTTCTACCCTATAGTAATTCAGGCATGAGATTGTCAATGAAGTAAAAAGTCTGAAAATTGATGAAATGTCTGAAAAATACATCTCTTTCTCTTATAATAATGTCTTTCTCTGAGATTAAAAAAGTCTGAATTCAGATAAAAGTCTGAAAAATCTCATGCCTGAACTGTAATGGAGTCCAAATGAGCTTGCTAATTGAAAATCAAGTCAAACATGGGACGTGGTCACAAAAAGTATAAATATTTGAAACATTTGTACGCAAATCTATGGACACTCTGTTGCGCCTTTGATGACATCATGCTTTGGTCATGAATATGGAAATCTGCATTATACCATAAACTCAAAATGTTGAAATTATACCATAAAAGGAGGTGAAAATTCATATATGGAAACCAAGCATGTATTCAAGTCATAAAAATCCTATTGCATAGTTCCTTTAAAATGTCGTTTCCAAAATCACCGCTGATGAAAAATTGAAGTACAGGTGTTTCCGGAGGTTTATGTATTTTGCATTGTATGTCTGCCTCGTGTTCCCAGTATTTTTAGGAAATCCATGAAGCTGGATTACTTCATAGTCAGTATCTGATTCAGTTCATGTTTCTGTTGAACATCGTGATCTTCTTTCAAGCGTTCATCAAACATGAAGGCAAAAGATAATGTTTCCGTCCCTCTGACGCCTAGACATTTTCTTAATGGGATCTCCGCAAACATTCAGAAAATAAACATATCCAGTTTCGATGCTTTCTTCAAACTTCTTCAAACAACGCGCGCTGGCTGTTCGTGCTTGAAGTCTGTGGTTAACTTACAGCATCGAATTTTTTTTCTTAATAGCTCGAATAATAAAGCCTAATTTATTCATTAAAGTCTAGCGCCTTTGGGTACAAAGACCGAAAAAAGAACAAATTGCTAAATTGTCCAGGAGTACGAGTACGGTAACTGAGTAGCGGAATGAGATCAAGGGGCCCAGTGTGCCCGGGGCCAGTACGCATCGGCCCCACTCTGTTCAAACAAGAATCTCGCTCGGCCCGCTGGCTCACGTACAAGTATTTCCTGTTTCCATGTCTATACGCTTCACCAGCCGTTTTCCAAATTGTCTCGATTCAACCTGAATCCATTTTCTGGCCGGGTGTATATAAATTCACCCCCTTTCGTCTCTCTTGCACTGTCCAGCCATACATATATCCCATTCCGGAACTAACCGCTGAAATTACAGAACAAAAATTGTTTTATGTAAAAGGAAATCCGGAGATTCGGGTTGAAAATTGGTTTCGAATTGTAATTGTTCGTGCAGATTTATGCTCATAGCTTTAAAAATAATATCATGGCAGTATTAATTTATCAGTCGGCATTGTATAGCCTTTATATACGATGCTGTATTATAATTAATATCATTGGTATCGCAATCATTGACAAAAATACGGAATATATTTTAGCGATATTAGAAGTGGACCGTCTTTTCTGTGTCGTGATATTCAGTCACCCGCTATAGCCCCCATGGGCGGCTTGTTCAATCGTGTGCGCCTATGGGGACCCATTCACTGCGTTGCCGCTGAATTTATCATACTATAACAATTACATATGACAAGCCATTTCTGGGGTTTTCCCCATGATGATTACATGCAGTCTGGCTGTGGGCAAAGGTTGTTTTTTAATATCCGCCACTAAAGCATAATTATAGGCTGACGTGATGAAACAGCTCTGTGCTCAGTTTAACCAAGATGGCACACACATACCCTTATACTGCCCTTGTACTTTGTATGCTTCAACAGTTCTGCAGGATCATTCATAATGACACAAAAAAGTCATCCATGAATTAATGTTGTCCAATAATGGAATGCACATTTCACCTTTAATAAAGATGGCGAAAACCGCACTGATTCGCAAGACACCAACCGCAGAACACGTAAGAAAATTGTATTTTCTACTGTTCAAAATTAGAATTGAGAGAAGTATACTTTAGGTCGATAAATTCATTTTGGAATGATAAAAACAAAGGCTTGACTCGAAATGGATCAAATATATAGAGGGTCCGTACACAATCGCCGACTCAAGTACTAGGTGACATCAACAGGAGAGGGCGTTTGGGCATTCTATTACTAGCCCAGCTCTCGGGTAAGCACTTATCCAGAACCACCAAAATGACATCGTCATGTATGTATTACTGGAAATGCACTATAGGCCTTATTGAATATAGGCACAAGACCTTATTGAATAGGCACAAGGCGCGATGCGCGCGACGATGACATTTTGGTGGTTCTTGATAAGTGCTTACCCAGCTCTCGTGGCTAACCCGCCTGCCTTCACCCGAGTCGATCCGGGTAAGGCCGTGTCCGAAACGGGCGTCTCGAGCTACAGCTACGGCAACGTCACGCGTAGTTGTAATAGACGAACACCTAGACAATAGCCCTAGACAAGCGATTCGGACGCAGCCTAAGCTACTCGAACGCAGCCTAAGCTACTCGAACGCACCCATAAATTGCTCCTTTTGTCTGAAGTAGGGTCAGGGTACCAGACTACAAGAACAGCATTGTTTTCTCTTTGTTTTCCCAGCATCTATGCACACAAAACATTAAACAGGTCAGTGTAAAATAGGCCGTGTCCGAATTACTTGGCTACGGCTTGAATTTACACACATGTCTATGGTAATGGCTGCAGCCACATAACATAGACTCGATCGTGTGTAATTTCAAGCCGTAGCCAAGTAATTCGGACACGGCCATAACCTCCAAATCTATTTATTTTTGAAAATTACAGCAAAAGCAAATGTTGTTTCTTATACTACATTTAAATAAGCTGTTGGAGTGCCTTTAACACTGCAGCTTGTCAAATTGCGCGTTTATCATTAATGTTACGCTCTGTCGCAATCACTCAAAAGCCTGACAGTGACACTGTCTTGGGGACATCTTGAAACCAGCTGGTGTTGATGCGTATATTGTTGTCCTATATGCAGTATCAGTTCGAACACTGTGCGGCATGATGGGCTAAATTGGACTGCGCGTATGTCGACAACTGGATGCGCTGAAGCGAGAACAAGATTTCCTCTTGACTTCAATCGTCTTTTCTTTTAATCTTGTGTATTCCTGGGGCATTTGTAACGTGGTAAGTGGGTGCTGTTGGAATCACTGAAAATAATTCACAAGTACAAAAGCCGATATACATGTAGGCCCTATATGAACTTTGGCGCCAATTTTCAATACATGTATTTCTACAGATACATCGCAGAAAATAATGCATGGTGTGCATTCTTTCACATCTGTTTTGAAATTAGATTATTAACCCTAGTTCCTTTATACTGGTGTGAAACAAATATTGAAATTGGTATGCATTTTTGGACCGATTTACTGGCCTGCACCATTAAAGGCACTTGTTGCTCGACGCCATAGGCCCCCATTGTTCAAAATCTGTCCAATTACACCAGCCATACGTTTACACAATGCACCAGTCTTTTCAAGGCCAGAAATCGAGAAGTCATTCGTAGAAAATATTTATTAACGCAGGCCACGTTCGTGTTTTATTATTAATCGTATATGATGTACGCTGTATACACGTATAGGCTCCCTACAACAAGTACAAGGAAATGTGTGGAGCTCTTGATCGCTACATTTATGTTGCATGGCAATTTACCGTTCCTATATTTTGTTGTAAAAAGATCTGGCGGCAAAGTAATGTAATACTGCCTGGGATGGGGTGGCTGGCTCAGCGGTTGAATTACAGCCATAAATTGTGTCATGACGATTTTTGGCATAACACACACCTCAAACCTGCCTGTTTTGTGTGTGTACCACTTTGGATTGTGTAGTTTAAAGCCCAGATTGCTCAGTCATTGCAGATTGTGCTTCAGTCAGATCAGACGAAACATGTTCCACAAGAGTTACATCTACATGTATTGAACAAATTACATTGCGTAGGCCTACTTACTGCTAAAATGTATTACATGTACATGTACATTGTGTATGTACGTTCAGTAAATGTATTTGCTAAACCGCTGTCTGTCATTGGTTGCCTTAACCGGGGGGGGGGGGGGGTCGTAGGCCCTTTTCCAAACCTTGGCTTGGGCTTGGGCTTGGGCTTCGTCTCCAGCTATTCCCCAGTCCCACTGCCGATCTGAAGCCTTGAATATGTAAATAAATAAATAAACAGGCTCTGGCTCTTGGTTAAAACAAAAGACTTTGCTGTACATGTAGCAAAAACATCATCCCAGATCTTGCCAAATATGGGGACATAAAATTACGCGAAGCCGAAGCCCGAGCCAGGGTTTGGAAAAGGGCCCTAAAGTAGTTACACAATAAATAGACTGGTGCCTTAGAAGGAACTGGCTCCATAGCTAAGTCTTCAACAGAGTCAGAGAATACGACCAAAATCAGCAATGCTCAAGCCTACTGCACTGAAGAGGAGCAAAAACTTGTTTACCAGTATGGCTACCAAAAACTCTTGTCACTTCCAAGCATTCCTCGGAGAAAACATCGAAGCAATAACTGCGTATTGCAATCATAAACTTTCTTTGAAGTAAAGGGTCCGTGTTTACCATTCCCACGGCTATTTCTAAGAAAGTAGGCCTATTCTATCCCAAAAAGGTTCGATCTCTGTCATATGCTGACTCAATTATCTACCAGCTAGTATACTCATTACCTTATCAATTAAGCTGGCTAATTAGTGACTCGCGTCAAGAAGAAAACTAGCATTCTGTCAACAGTTTCTAATCACGTTTAGAGTGATATCCCGGTGTGATTGCAACTTATTACACCTCTTGTGATCTACCCAGGATAGATTTACAATGTAATTTATCACGTACAAGGGTGAGAGCAGCCTCGCTGATTGCCATACGTATTTGACGCATGGTACTGTATGCATGACCATGCCTGGACGAAGACGCGCAAGAATATGTGATCTGTGTGGCACAGAAACCTTCGTTTAGGTCGCGATCGTTTCTCTAAATTATTTTGGACCGGTTGAGCAAAAAGCGTCCAGGAACGTGGCTTTTTTTAATATCAAATTTTACAACAAAAATAAACAGATTTAATTGCTTTTTGAATTAGGGAAGGAATGTATTTTTTCTTAACTTTTAATTTGTTTTAAGTATTCCTCATTTTATTGTATGATTTAAGGATGGTTCATACTTTACACACATTAACGGCAAACGTCACAGTGACGTCATGAAATCCGTTCACTTTCGCATTCGCGAATACAATTTATGGAACCCTTTCACCCATACTTGGCGGTTGTAATTGTGATGAAACAAGATATTAAAATTAATTATCGAATTTAATACTCGAATTGGATCGTGTACGTTCAAGTCCACGTTTGTTCTCGAAACGGTGCAACTATACCCAGATCATTTTTTAATATTACCTACTTTACGGAATCCATTCATATATTTAGACTTTGCAGCTGTAGTAATTTTGGAGTAACAAGGCATTAAAAGTATTGTTCTAAGTTCCCATTATTTGTTTTCTCTAATTAGATCATGTATTAACAAATGCCCCGTTTACTTTCTAAATAGTGCGTTGTCAATGAGTCGATAATTTTAATCGACTTCAGAGCTGCGTTCCACTCACGTGAACAACTCGAACGTTCGCCAACGTTCGCCAAATTTGTGTGCACATCCTATGGAAAAGTGTTCGCGTAGTTGGCCAGCGTGAGTGGAACGCACCCCTTGCCTTCTTAGAGCCAGAGAGGGCGCTATTGCGACGCCATTTTGTGAAGCAATTATTTTTTTATTCAGTAACCTTACTTCAATTGAAAAAAATGCAGACTGTTTATAGGTCTAAAAATGTAATCTTTTGAAACCCTAACCCATATAATGGTTCAACATGACTACCCTGCTAAATCCAACAGAGTCCAACGGTGACTCATCATATGAGTTTCCTGCTCAATCCAACGCAGTCCAACAAGTGCCAAGTTGTTGGGTAACTAAACATTAAAAATGACTTGCCTGCTAAATCCAACAGAATCCAACTGTGACATATTTTTCTGTTGTCTGCTGAATCAAACAGGATTGTAACAGTGTGAGTTAGCTGCTCAATCCAACAGGGTCCAACGGGAATATCAAATTGTTGGATCCTGTTTGCTTCAGCAAGGTTAGGGACTTGGGGTTAATTAATTAGTCCAAACGTATCTCAACTGGAGATTCACTTTTCTTTGGATCCCCAAAATGGCGTCGTTTGTTGATGAATAAACAGCGCCATTATAAACACTCATTTCCATCTGTGGAAATGAGAAATTAGAGGGTTTGAAAAAGAATCCTACATAGAATGTGGATGGAACCCGCGACAGCATATAGACTAATCCGACGAACAAAATTTGAAGCCATCTTTGGGTACTCAATCGAGTGGTACAATACACGCGCGCTCGTCATACGCGCGCACTCGTTGCGCCTTTGACCAATAGGATTGCCAAAGTAACACGTGCCTCAAATGTAAGCACATGACGCGAGCGCAGTATCGCCCGACTGAGTACCCAAAGATGACTTCTAATTTTGTTCGTCGGATTAGTCCATTGATCAACTGGGTGTTTTTCTGCCACCCGCTTCCAAATTTGAGAATTTTAAAGTCCTCCATCAGGCTTGCCAACTATTGCTACACGTGGGTGCTTCGTAGTCCTTGATTTGCTTAGCACAAATAGTTGATTTCAACATTAGAATGCTATTCTGCTAAATCCAACAATTGTAATATGATTTGGCATGCATCCTACGGGGTTAGGGCTAAATTAGTACATGTATTCATAACTGCATTTGAAGTCGTTTTCACTACTCTTGAGCATTACTCACTACACAATATATGACTCATGCGACTGTTTAAGATTCGATTGGCAGTGCTGTGCAATGGATTTAAGAAAAAAGATAATGGCATCCGGGAAGTAGGTAATATTTTTGGCGAGACTTGCAAAACTGCACAAGGGATATAGAGAATAATCTAATCTACTAAGTCAAGGAGGGGACAAGCAGACTAACGGACAAGCAGACTAACTGACAAACAAACAAACAAGTAGAAGGGTCCGTTTTCCCAATGTCAAAATTTTCCCAAGTCAGTGGTAAAAGTCCCCTTCCATGCTATTCCCTCAGATTGTGGAAAGAAAATGGCAGCCTTGGCTGAGAAAATTTCTCTTGGGGGGAAACTAACCCCAAAAAAATACTTCCTCTACAAATTCATTATGCCATTCCTTTCCCATTGAAGGGATTTGTCGATTGAGTTGTTCAGGGCCGATTTACCGTGAAGTTAGTTCTTCGTGGATTCATAAACAATTTCACAACCCGAAGTATAAGTAAACTTGAGTGGTTATAAATTAATTATTAAAGGTGGCATGATGAGTAGGTAAAGGGCCATGTAGACTTTGTCACGGTTGAAAGAAATTCAGTTTCATAAGCTGACGAGAAAAATAGACCGTTTAAAATACTACTGGTTACTAATAAAACCGCGGATTCCTCACAAGGAGCTGAAATCCCAATCTGCATGTTGGTCCAAGTAGGATTCGAACCTGGGTCATATAGGTGGGAGGCGAGGACAGGAGCGCTGTGGCAACTTGCTCCTACAGTGTTTGATAGATTATTCCACCAAGCAGTCATGATGTCAAAGAAACAAATGGTTATCAAGAAGAGATAGAAACTTACGTTCCCAGGTTTCCGTAGGAGATAGTGAAGTCCATGTTACTGCAACCCTGGACCCATCCAATCTGCCAGGTGTCATTGCCGCTGACAGGCGGGAATCGAACCCGAGCCGAGGCGCGAAAGTGCGGCGTCTGGTACTTGAGTACGGTGGGCGAGTTCTCTATCAGCGTGGTCGGGTGAGGGTCTATGATTGCGTGCAGATCGTAGACTTTGATGTCGCCTTCGAGCCCGAGGTTCTTCTGGCGTTTGGGTAGTATGCACCCCATCGGCAAGTGCTGGAGTAGTCGCGGGGTGTAACTTGCTCGGCCTAGGGTGGCGACCAAGGGAAATATGGTTGTCAAAGACGGCACAGGGGGCTCGCAAAACACGCCACTTTCGAGGCGCTGTCGTGTGAAAAATCGCGCCTTCGTCTTTACGTCACACACGTTCGATTCCAAAGTTAAACTTTCATGCCACAGCTTTGTCAAAGTTCGTGGAAAATTTACGGTATAAACTTGAACTAGTGGTGGTACAAATATCTGTGTTTTAGCTTTAATACAAGATCTTCCACTGATATATCCAGGTTTGTAAAGCTCAATGTTTGGGGACTGATCAATGGGAGTGGGACTTAGACAAAATCGAACCTCGCTCGACAGCGATGTGAGCGCATCAACTCCACGTTGTAAAACTCCAGTGAAAAACTTTTCAAAGTCCACAGGAAGAACGTGTACAAATGAATAGATCCAGCTGTGTTCAAATGATTTACCGCACGCTCTCAGACCTAAACACAACACCGAGAGAAGTCCTATTAAAAGTTTGCGTATAAAATCCAAGCGCTCCACTTGTTGAATGTAGAGGAACTGCAGGACGACAATCGCAGATAGCAGCAGTGGGCTTAATGGACGACCAAGCACAACTCTAAGCCTTGTGGTAGACTCGCGACGACTCTTGGGATGATTCTGAGGCAGCCCTTGGGACTGGGTATGTCCGAGCAGCCCAGCGGGATTCAAGTGACACGGCACGCTCGAGTCAGCGAGTTCTCGGAGTTCAACTCTCCCTGTGTCCTCCTCCCAAGCTAGCGCGCGGAGCAGGTCGTGTGTGCTGCTCAGATCGGGGCCTGGGTCCAGCAACTTCTGACGGTGGTGCAACAAACAGACACGACTACAGCAGCAACTGACGGCGGGGCCACAAACTGGTATTTCCTCTGATGTCATTTCCACCGGCGTTAATGGGGAAACGGGTGGATCAGTAGATAGAGACCTGTGGGGGAAGCCAGCAAGTAGGGTCCCGGACCCGATAGAGGCTTCAGAGCTGGAACAGTACCAATCCTCGTAGTCATAGCAGGGGTGACACTAATTTTCAGCATCCGGCCAAAGTCGGCTACCAGACCATGTACAGGAAACACTGGGGAGGCCATGTTTTCCTTGGCAAGTTTATCCAGGAAGCCCAATCTAAAGGGCCCAGTTTATAGCATTAGCAGGCCGTTTACTCAGTCACATACACAGCAAGGCCAGCAGTAGCTGAATATCCGCGCTGCACTGGCCACGCAATCACTTATACGTAGGTCTACTCACGTCACGAAGCACTCTCGCCGTTCAATTCACGTGTAAAACTGGATATGTAACATAAGCTGTAAGATTCTGCATTAAGTTTTACTCTGCAACTGCAGTACAGTACAGTACATGCCAGTTCTATCATGGAGGATTGGGCAATACTAAACTATTGTTTGTGGTATTCCTGAGTAATACTGAAAACACCATATATCCACCCCCGTACAAACCTCGCACAAAACAGTACAGGCTCAACAAAGTGTGTACGTACCATTAGCTCCAATCCTCCATCTTTGAGCTGTTACGCGTATTCCGCACAGTACACCCAAACAAAACGGCCCACCGTCATTCGGTCGGCTGCCCACCGAACAAAAGACGGACCCACAAGGCTAACAATGGAGTCGAGGGTGGAGGCCAGGCCTGTGGTTGTGTTGTTCGGCAGGTTACAAGGAAAGTACACGTACACCCCTTGGTTATGCACTCGGTCAGCTTCAGAGAACAATCTATAGTTGTACAGTGTCGCTGTTGCATGTAGTGACCTTGACTCTAGACTTGATGGTGGAGGGGGTTGGGGGCTGAAATCTCTTGTCCTCAAAGTAAGACTGCTCAAGCCTCGACTGAAGCAAATTTCTCAACGCTGCCTGTTTTAGTTGCTAGCTCTGTGACTGAGATTGTCCTATTTACTCCAAGTAGTCACCAGAAAAATTGCGAGAAAACATCACTCTCTACTCCAGCGTGGTTTCATGCTGATCCAGTCGCCGGAGTCTAGTATAGTACATAAAGTGTACAACAGAGCACCAAATTGTTCCTTCGCTCATGTTCAACATCACATATCACGAAAAAAACACCATAGTGCAGATACTACACCATTATCACACAGTTAAATCGCCGTTAATGTCTATTTGCACACGGGTAGCTACAGGTAACGATCATTCTCTGCTACCACGCGTGGCTTCATGCAACATTCAAGTACGGCGAAAACCATCTGCGTTGTAAACACTCATTCGCATTCGATGAATTGACATTATCATCACAGCGCTTTGCAATTATGTTCGCGGTATTGTTGAGTTAACTATAACAGCCAAGGTGTCAATTAATTACCGCAGTAACTGGCACCTGAGGACCAGTCTGTCTTACACAATATCATGTTTGTATAATCAGGCGTGGAACTCCAGCAGTAATTGTCGTTTTCGGGATGCATGACTTCATCACCAGTTGATACTCGGCAATATTACTTCACGTGCAGGTTTGAATTGGTAGAGCCCAGAGCCCGGAGGTCAAATCGAGGTCAAGTTCATGCCAAGAACTTCTTTCTCTTTGCAGTTACTCTGTACTGTAGTTCTCGTGTGCTTTTGTACATTTCCTGAGTACTTATTGCAGCCGTCTGACTGCCTGCAGTTTACTGCTGTTGCTGCACTGTAAGGGTCATTCCAGTCAGCTGGTACTTGTGATAGCCTATACGTATAATGAGACTTGTATTTTGTTCACATCTGCAGTCGTCAAGTCTGATTAGCTACTGGCGCGAAAAGCTTCCAACCTCATTGAGTAGCGATATAAATAGCCCGCTTACCGTAGCTATACCAATATGCGGGTATACGTAAGTGGATTTGATCAGGACCGCCGGTTTCGGAACTTGAATATCGGTTATCATTACGAAGCGGCATGACGTTGTTGGCATGGCCTACTTGATGAGGTTTGATATTCATAACAGGATCTTGAAAAAAATTGCATTTTGACCGCGGCTGGGTCCAGTATTAGATAGATGTTTTCTTAATAGGAGTGACGGAAACAAACTTGCTGCTGTCCGTATTTATTTCCGTGGGAATCTGTGTCAGCACCATCCACCGCCAAAACAGCACCCTCCGACCCGAATCAAAATTCATCATGTGACGAAAGATTTTTGAGTAGGGCCTACATGAAGGATTAGATTTTGAGATCTGAACACTAGCATCATGTGATCGAAATTCAGCATGACCAAAACAATTAAGGGTCAGAAGTTTAAGTTCAGTTCATTTTAACTTCCCTGGCTGTCCACTTGTAAGTGCTGTCAGTCGCGCGTCATCTGAACCGAATCAAGTCTGACCCAATCTAGGGTTCAAATTTGACATGGCTTTCAAATTAACTCTTGCTGATGAAATTGATGCACAGACAACAGATCGAGTATAGATGGGATCCCTAAACAAAATCTAGCAAGCACATCATAAACCCGATTCAAGTCTGACCCAGTTGTTATGACCCGGTTTCCAAGTGATGCACAGACATTTTCTTCAAGAAGTTTTGACTCCAGATGATGAGGGAAATACGCAGACTCCAGCTAGCACATCCTGAACCTGATTCAACTCTGACCCAAATAATTAAGAGTCAAAATGCTACCTCAGCTTCAATAACATCAGCACCGGTTGCTATCCTTTTAATTCCCCGATGTTCAACGGACTTGTTGACAGTCGTGCTTGGACAAGATTCAGCCCCGATGATGGCTTGTGATCCAGAGATATACCTCCTCCAGGTTGTTAATTATGGTCTCTCCATCGAGCTGTGCGGTAGATCCATCCACGGTATACGGCCCCGATCGATTCCTAGCTCGCAAGACGGTCCTCGTAACTCACGCGGCACGGACCTATTAAACATTCATGTTGTTTATTGAAATATGATATAAGCAAAGAGCGGATAGAATCTCGTCATCGTGCGGGAACTCTCATGCTTTTTGCCGTGATGCATACCCCAGTGCATGGAGGAAAGACGGGTTATCTTATTTTGTATGTGAACCTCGTGCGTCACGCCGATCATACACAGTCCTGTATACAAACTTCTGCTCTCCGGAAGATGTGTAAACTGGCAATCTATAGTCTATAGTACAAACTGTCTTCCCAGTTTCGCATTACATCAGTGATGCTGTGTCAAGAACTTATCTAAGATTGCATCTGCTGTGAGATGTCTCGTTGAGTCTTCGCGCATCAATGCTGCGCTTAGAAACTTCAGCCGAAAGTCTGCGGTGTACCAAGATGTTGACCAGCTGCAGCTCCCATCACGAAATGTTTGGAATAGCTCGGCCTCTCGTCGGAGTCTCAGTTAAAGACCATCCACAAAACCTTATGGCCCGTGTCCGTGACACATCTTCGCCCGCTTCTATTTCATCTCTTCTCCGATCCGGAGCTGTTGGTCTCTGGCTCAACTGTCATGGCCAGTAATCCTAAGGAATTATATTTGCATCTGGTGTATACTCCCTGCAGAATGCAGGCGATCTGGAGCAAGCAGGAATCTGAAGCTCTCGCTGAGACGCGCGTGGTAATGAAAGCCTTAATTTGCCTACATGGGGCGTTACGTTGATGAAACAGTTCAGGCGGTGGACTGCATGCAACGCATATCTTCGTCATAAAAGCAAGGACTAATACTTGATGTCTTAGATTTTTGTTTGTTTGTGGTCTGATTGGTTGTTGGTCTATTTGTCATGCTGTATACCGGTCAGTGTATTTTGTATTCGCTCTAATTGATTCTAGTTTTACCTTCGTTGTATTGCAAATTAGAACGATTGTTTTTTTCCTGATATGAAAATAAATTCCATCGTCGCTTGGTTTTATTGGTTCGCTTGTTTCGTATTTTCAAATTGTTAAATTCTAGCTTGTGTCTCAAGATGTTCGTTGTTGTCTGTTTCTACATTTGTTTGTGCATTTGTCTTCTGTTTGTTTAGTTGATTAACTCTTTTGGTGTTTGTTTGTTTATTTCCAAATGTTTTTATTTTTAGATTTTCCGGAAATTATCTGCTTATTCTATTCTATAGTGTACCAAAAATTGTTTCGACATTTTTCATATTAATTCAGGTTTTAGCATTGACAGTTCCTTTGTAATTATTGAGCGCTTAAAAACATTATTTCGAACAAACTGAATAAAAAAATGCATATTTCGCATTCACTTGAATATATTATCTGTGCGGCCACAGCAGGGGATACCTTAAATTTTCCTGTACGGACAGCGCGGGAGGCAGTCGATGTGATGGCCCAATTCGATTGGAGTTGAATTTCTCAGCGAGAGAAGAAATAAAATGCATGTAAGCCCGCAAACCCCTTACCCAGTACCCCCCGCTCGCCGTCCATGATTCAATAAACACGGCCTGCGGTGCCGGCGTGTGCCCGCTATTAAAAGTTGAATTCGATACGATCAGATATCGGATTTGTGAGCGCAATTGTAAATTCAAATTTTAGCGTGGGACTGTCTTGGTTATCTCTGTTTGATATCAGAGTTGCTCACACGAGAGTTGATGGGGCTTGGTTATTAATAATATTGGATTGTATGAAAAAGTTTTAGAGGGAAGGCCATTTTAGATTATAGGCTATTAATGCTAGAGTGTTATAAGTGGTAGAACGTGCGCTGAAATGCATCTGTTTTCCTTTTTAACAATAAACCATAAGGGTTTATTGTCAAGAGTTTTGTTCGTATTTTATGACGTTCGGCCTCATGACCATAATTCCAATAATATTTTGTTTACGTTTTCTTTATTTATTTTTCGATATTGTTGTTTATCAGTTCGTTTGTTATTTAAGGTTTGTTTTTCGAAAAACAATTTTTTAGTGATTGCGTTGGATTTAAAATGATAAGATGGAGCCTTCTGAATGAGCAGACAGTGACATTAACGGACACTGACATCAATGGCGTAGCCAGGCTCTTCCTGGAAGGGGGGGGGGGGGGCGGGGGGCATGGCTATTTTCAAGGGAGGAAATTTGCTATAGTAACGCATATAGTAACGCATATCCCAATTTTCTAGAGGGAGGGGGGGCAAGAGGGGGGGAAAAAAGTTCCCACACGGAGGGAAGTTCCCCCCCCCCCCCCCCCCCACCTTCCCTTGGCTACGCCACTGACTGACATATGGCAAGCCGCGTTCAATGATGAACATTAGATGTATAATCATGATTATCAAATGAGGGAGACAGACGGGTTTGGCGGTCTGATCGAGCCTACTCATAGTTTCATAAGTGAGCGGCTGATAAGTGAACATTATTCACCGCAATGTGTCTTATTATATGGGGGGAAATATTTTTTTGTCTCAATTGGTAACCATGGTCATGAATGACAAATCTATTAGAGTGCTGTCTTTTCTTTTTGAAATGTTCGTGCTCATTCGGTTTGCCGTTTGCATGGCATTCCAGTCGAAAAGAGGGCGCTATTATATTTTATGAATTCACGACATTCGCATTTTGTACATAACTCCTGATGTTTTATGAGCGCTTCAAACTTTTAATAGTGAACAAAAGAAACAAAGCATGTAAACTTTTGTTGTATTTTAAAAAAACCATTTTTTTCAACAAGTCAAGTTAGTCGAAGAAATTGATCGTAAATGCTACTAAATGTTGCTCTTAATTTACGAATTATTTGTGAATCTGTTACTTCTATTCATCTGGACCTACATTGTACATGTATTTCCTTGTGACAGGCCGAGAAGTTAGTCTGTCCAACCAAGTCCACTCGTGATAAGACGTAAATCAATATATTAATATTTGTTTTATTTTATAATTTTCATTGGTGATTATTATTGTTTAGCCGTGATACGTTTGCGTGCTTGTAAGTTGTGTTTCATTTGTTATGCTGTTGTTTCCTGTAGGCTGTATTGTTGTGTGGTTTTAGAGATGAATTTAGAGTATGAACTGATAAATGCAGGTTCAATGTTTCCTGATTGTATAACTGTTTATATCAACTTCCCTTTGTACAGCGTATACTTTTACTACCACACACCCCCCCCCCCCCCCCCCCCCAGTAAATTTCCCATCTGTCCCTGACTGTCAAGCTGACAGTTGCTCGCTGGTTCCGTTAAACCTCATGCAGTCGGAACTCACCATCACTTTCTTCCCAGTCTGTGAGTTGGAACGACACTTCATCAGTCACTGGACACCATGCATTCAATGTCGCAGACCGATCATCTCCGCGTTCATCGGCCATACTATTCCTTCCCATGGAATACATTTCCAACCATGAAAAAGACACTTTGCTTGGGAAAATGAATTGATAAATATTTGGATCAAAGCATGGTGAATACGGCCCGATATTTGCAGGCCTCTTTATTTATGCCTATTCTTTGTTTTGGTTATGAGGTGTAGCACATGATCACGTGTATTAGCCATTGTCATTTTTTTTTGCGCGGGCTTTCATGGTAACATCATCTGATTTGTGACATCATCAAACGCATCAAAGTGCGTACTGTATACGCGCACGCAATTTTGCAGTTTGGCATCTCGCAAGAAGTCCCATGCATATTTTGAATTCACGCCCCTAATGATTGCATAAATTGGCTACAAAAACTATTTATATCCAAACAGGAATAATCATTTCAAGCCTCCCCCTCCCCTCGTCGTGCGTGAGACAGGATAATAGGATATGGATACGTCGATTTTGGACGCACAGCGTCTTTGATATTTTTTTGGTGGGAGTTGCCTTTTCGAAGAAGTCCGTTATTTTTAAAGAGCGCCATCACTCGGCACAGTGTGGATACATCCAAGATGGCGACTTCTATGACTATGAGAAGAAGAATTTCATTTCTTTGTCAATTTTGAATTGTCCATGTCACATCAATTTTCTTTGTCAGGTCGAAAATAAACAGTCAGCAATATTACCTTCAGGATGGTATCTGAACTGAGATCACGAAACCTGCAATTTACGGACGGGAAATCTGTGAATTCGGACGGGGGGAAAGCTGATGATGGAGACCCAAATGCAAATGACAGTCTTGACAGTTTCACTCGCCGCCTGCTTGAGTGGGACCGGGTGACTACTCTGAAATGTAGCATCTGTGCTTCTCCCGACTCGGGTCTTAATAACCTCAGATATTTCTTCCGTTTTCTGGAGTTTTCGGGTCACGGCGTGCCGTGGATTGCGATCCCTGTTGCCCTGATGATGTGCTACTCGGAAGATCCTTGGCTACTTGAGCTTTTGCTGAATTTGTTGGCAGGTAACGCGTTATAACGTTAGGCCTATTGGTAACAATTGTAGGCAGTTAACTAGGCTAGCCTTCTGAGTGTATAAAGGGAATCCTAACTTTTTATGTAAAGACATGAATTTAACATACCAATTTTACCATTTCCATGTTTTGTGCATAAATAATTACTAATATTAAATAAAGTGGTCCTTCGCAAAATGTTCCAAAGGGCTGAGCTTAGATTTTATGCTGCAGTTTAAGATGAACTGGAAAGATTTTACTTTAATACCCCTCCCCCAAAAATCGGTCAAGAAAATAACCAACCCTCCTTGAATGATAACAACTGTCTAAACATGTGGCACAACCTGTTTTTTCAAGATTTATGTCAGCAAAATCTGTAAAAAAATGAGGAAGAAATCAACATGTATGTGAACACTTTGAGTTTTCTTCCTCCATGAGTGACTGTACATAATAACTACATGGTGCCAAGAACTTCTAACACAGAAAACACAAACTTTTTTCCCCTATATTGCACTAAAACAGTCCCAACAAAATTCTCAAAATTAAAGGTTGTGCCAAGTGTTTATACAATTATGAACACAAATGGATGGTTATTTTCCAAGATTTGCTGTTCCTTACCGATTTTGGTGGGGGGGTATTAAAGGAAAATCTTTCTGTGCCGAGTGCTTATACAATTCTGAACACAGATGGATAGTTATTTTTCAAGATTTGTTCTTCCTGACTGATTTTGGTGAGGGTATTAAAGTAAAATCTTTCCGATCCCAATAAGAGGTCCCCCTAGGTGGAGTGCAGCAGTTGTCATAAATTATCAGATATGGTGCATACAGAGCACTAGCACTATGATTCTCTGGAAAGGTTTGAACCCATGCATGACATAGCTGTGTTCCCATTGGACTTTTTTGGTCAATCTACTGTGACTTTGCTGTAGAGTAACAAAATTAAGTCCCATGGAAAAGGACAGAGAATTAACATCATTGTTAAATTACTGCGGCTGCGATGTAAAACTAACAAGCCAACAGAGGGCATGGTAGCCTTCTGCCCAGCCATGGTAGTTTTCAGGGGCAGCAATTATTGCATAAATTAATAAGAAACACCAGCCACACACAGCAAACTTAACCCCTTGCGTACGGATGATGCCTGTGGGCGCAAAAAAAACCAGTGTCACCAGGCCGGATGACGCCACTGGCCGCTGTTTGTGCAGTTTCAATCCATTGTTGGATTATTGTTTATGATACGCTTGACTGCACAAACACATTGTAGCGGTTCGATTTGGCTGCCTGAACCGCCGCGACACCCCGACGTCTCCCGTAAAATACCGTGCCCAAGGGGTTAACAGTGTGTCCTGACTTCTTGTAAACAAAAGTCCAAATGGAAACATCTGAAAAATTACACAAAGAAATGTTGACAGTGAGTTGCGAGGAAAAGTCCAATGGGAACATGGCTATAGTCCAATATCCTCTAAGTCTAACTGAAAGTATTTGAAATTTTCTGAATTTCTAAATATTTTTTAGAAGCTAACCCTGGGAGTGCATTTAAGCTGCATTTTCACCTAAATGTCAAGTATTGTTGATCTTTTTACACAACTGATAAAATGGTATTGTTGTATTTTTTCTCCCGATTTGATTGTACAGGAGATGATAACTTTGTCTTTTATGTATACCAATGAAGCCTGCATTATTTCCTTTTATCCAGAAGTTACTTCTGCAACTTACAAGAAGTATACTGTAGTTTCTAATTGCAATTGTTTGTATTGTTTCTTTCATTTCACAGGAATTTTCTTGGATCTTTTGGTCAGCTTCCTCTTGAAAGCTACTGTCAGACGTCAGCGGCCAGCAGTCAACCAGAACGACATGTTTCTGACTGTATCGGTAGACAACAAGTATTCCTTTCCATCCGGCCACTGCACACGTGTTGGCATGCTTGCCTACTTCTTCATAGTCAACTTGAACCTGACGATACTCCAAACTATAATGTATTTACTGTGGACTGTGGGAATCGCTGCGTCTAGGCTTTGCTTAGGGCGCCATTACATCACTGATATTACTTGTGGGGTGCTGATTGGCATCTTGCAAGGAATATTTATTCAGTATTATTGGATGCCAGTGGAGAATTTAGATTATTTGAAGAATTATTTTAATTAGATGTGATATCTTAAAATTGTGGGCATTGTGAGTGCTAACTGCGGGTAATTTTTTTAGCATAACACCTAAAAAAGAACGGCTTTGGGGCTTTTTCACAATTAATGTTAAAGTATAATTTTTATATTGCCTAATAGTCAACTAGTTGTATAATTATTTAAAGGCAGTGTACATGATTGGTCATTGTTGCAATTTTCAGAAATGGGCGGATTTGGGGGTTTAGTATTTTATAGGAAATATCGTTCCACTGACCTGTTCAAAGTTTTGCGTTGTTGGATGGCGAAAAAAACCGAGAGAAAAACGGCGCTCGTTTTCAACTGTCGGGCGGATGATAGCCTTTAGTCAAGGCGCACGTGGCTATGGGCGCGTGACGTGCCCTGGATATGCCATGGCGGCATCATGTCCGGGGTGCGCCACTCGTCCCGGGTAGCCCTGACTAACCGCTACAAGGCAGTTTTCCAACAATTTCCAGCTGGAAATCGTTGGAAAACGATATACATTTCCACTTTTCTTGACAACGACAGCACACCTGGTGCTATCACAGGATGATTGAGACTACTATTAACTTAGTCTAGTAAGGTATTTCGTAGTAATTCAGTTAAAAACAAATTGGAGGATTACCAATCGTGTACACTACATTTAAGTACCAAAAGTTACTCTTAAAGAATTAGCTTATTCATTGAAAAAAAAAATCAAAATTCACATTCTTCTATAATGTAATCATGGACCATAATACAGATAGAATGAATTAATACACAAGGTGCTTTAACAAAATATTATTTACTAGGTTATTTTTTCTAACTTAGAATTGTGATATTTTTATAACATTTGTTATCAGGACATTCTTTAATACCAAAGTTGCATTGGTGCAAATTTGTTAACGTATTAATAATATTAGTAATACTTGCATTGTTCATAATGATATTTAAATAGTTAGAGAACAAGAGGAGCTTGAAGACTTCGACATTATCGTTATCGTTTTTAAGGAAGCTGGACTAGATTTAAGATTAAAAATGGGGTAATTCGGGAAATATGATAAGTGTATGAAATTTACTTTTTATTGAAACAAAATGTTGTGGTATTGTTAAAAATAGTTGTAGTGGGCCAGTGTAAGATGATAAGCTTATGTTCCCAATATTCATATGTTTGAAAACGGTAGATTCGTTTGAGTCTTTTGAAACAGAAGATGAAAGAAATTGGACGTTGTATCTTATAAACTTTCAAAGCTGTATGAGTACTGGGTTGCAAAAAACTTTATCCTTGATCCTTTCGTAATATAGACGACATAAATTACACATCCCCGTCTCCTATGCGGCATTGAAAATGCTTGATTAAAGATTCGCTCCCCTCTTCAGCTAAAAAAAACCATGCCATCAACAACCGGGCCCGCTCCACTGTTCAAGTGACTGTGACAAGTTTATTCGGAACCTGTGTAAGTATGGTACCCAGCTACAAAGTGTGTGGGGTGGGGAACGTTAGTGCCTGGCACCAGTCGAATCATGCCTCCCGCATATAAAGCCGTGTGTTTTCAAGACGCAGGCCATTCAACAAACGTGCTTCGGAACTGTCTCTAACTGTCTGGTGGGTGTGTAAATGCGCAGCGTGCATTTTTAAACCTGTCTCAGTGAGTGCAAACTTGTCTCGTCATTAATAAGATGGTGAACCTCGGCGATATTTTCCCGGACTTTGAGGCCGACACAAGCCAAGGAAAAATCATCTTCCATAAATGGCTTGGAGATAGGTGAGTGCCGTTAGGCGACTTATTATACTTTAAAGCTGAGACCATCGAGGAAGGATATGCTGGATACAGTCTAGTCCCAGTAACTAGGACCCTTCATATCGCCTTTTTTAACATTTGGACATGAACTGGCGATAGTAGGGTCCTAGCGAATTGTGCACAAAAAACGGCACGGTTGCAAAATCGACAACATTCACATGACATTAGGCTCCAAAAACATGGTAAAAACATTCCAAACGAGAAAAAAAGTTACCCCGATTAGATTTATACATTCATGTCATTCCCTAAGGCCGCTTAAATTGTTCTCAACAACCGTTAATTTGACCAAAAAAATCATGATTGTTTACCGCTGAAATTTGCCAGGCACCGTTCGCCATCGAATTTTTGGTTAAGCCCGGTTCGGACCTACTCGGCTCGGGAGGGCGCGTCTGACGTCGCAGTCATGCAAACAACAAATCACGCATTATCAACGACTGTTTCATGGTGCGATACATGTACGTGCGACAGTATGGGCTTTTAATACAACCAAGTTGTAGACGACCCATTGGAAGATGGTACCATGAAACAGTCGTTGATAATGCGTGATTTGTTGTTTGCATGACTGCGACGTCAGACGCGCCCTCCCGAGCCGAGTCGGTCCGAACCGGGCTTAACCAAAAATTCGATGGCGAACGGTGCCTGGCAAATTTCAGCGGTAAACAATCATGATTTTTTGGGTCAAATTAACGGTTGTTGAGAACAATTTAAGCGGCCTTAGGGAATGACATGAATGTATAGATCTAATCGGGGTAACTTTTTTTCTCGTTTGGAATGTTTTTACCATGTTTTTGGAGCCTAATGTCATGTGAATGTTGTCGATTTTGCAACCGTGCCGTTTTTTGTGCACAATTCGCTAGGACCCTACTATCGCCAGTTCATGTCCAAATGTTAAAAAAGGCGATATGAAGGGTCCTAGTTACTGGGACTAGATACAGTCACAGTTTGAGCAGAAAGGGGGGGGGGGGGTGTTGGGTGTTTACGGCTCACGGGGAGTCACGGCTCACGGCTAGAGTTTTACTTTTTAGTGCCCTGTCAGTTCTTTATCTAGTGCAGAACACTGGGGGAAAAAAGGCTGAATGGCATTTGCGTCCATTTGTTCCACCCAGTGTGCATTTTCACGCCAAACTGCACAATATTTTTAATTCTCTATGGAGTGCAATGCCAATGGAGTATGACATTTTGTTCTTTTTTGTATGTTCTGTAACACATGCCAAATAGTGTCCGCTGCAAAATAGTGTCTGAGCGCGCATTAATGCATACAACAAATGTTCATGTGTAGGCCTACATGATTTGTAATGACTCGCTTAACACTGACACTATTTGGCAAGCCTCCGTAAACAATATGACGTCATAGCGTAGGCGCAGGACCAATCAGATGCTAATAAGCGGACACAATTTCGCAGGAGACACTTTTTGGCACGACAGCGGGTAATGTGGCATGTTGTCTCACATGGCGGACTTTTGAGTTTTCCCTCTAACACCTTGACTGAATTAGTTTTATTCCAAATTGAAGGGAAAGTCATAGGAAAGATTTTACTTCAAGCCCAAGGTAAATTGTCTGGATCGACCTCCAATTAACAAAAAGTCTGAAGATCTGGTAATAGTAGGGTTCAAAGTAAATGTCTGGATCGACCGTCAATTAACAAACAAATGCTGAAGACCCAACAAAAACATCAGATTTCACCCTTAAACCGGCCACCAAAATACTAGATATGCCACCTGAGATACAAGTAGAGTTCCAGGATTAAGATGGGGGCACTGCATGAGGTTCACTTACGATCCGATGAAAAGTGAAATTTCCCATTCAATTGAGGAGCACCTGCAGTTCTTCTCGTCTTGTCACTGTACTGTAGAGTTTAAATATTGCAACCTGCTCGACCTCCAACCTTGCATATCATTATGGCACGAAGTCGCTTCTGAGCACGTATAATGCACTGTGTGGCTTCCTGTATGCCTGTGACTATTTCCTGTGAGGGGTACAACGGATGTTCCCGTATGACCTGTGCCAAGAACATCTAACACAGTAAACACAAACTTTCCTTTAAGTCTCAAACCTAAAGATTCTGCCACGTGTTTATACAATTCTAAACATGACTGGATGGTTATTTTGTCAGATTTTTCAGTTTTTGACCTAAATGGTGGCACTGAGTATCCAAAAGTAAAATCTATCCACAAGTTTTCAGGCAAATATCACATGAAAGGTACTCCATACAGTGATACTAATATCAAATGACGATGTAACCATATTGGAACAAAAAAAATTCAAATAAAAACCTTGAACCGTGGTAAAAACACAAAGCCTTTCAAGACAGACATGCTCTTTATGCACAATAATAGCAATTGGTGTTAGGAAATTATGCAACCAAGAGACCGCCAAAAAACAACTTAAGTCGGCCTAACAGACATTAAAAACCTAATTCGAAAAACTAAATTTAAGACTTTGGCAGACAGTTAAAAAAATATTTCTGAGAAGTGATCCATTTTGAGAACTTGACTTTTAAATATTTTTGACATGTTTTTAGAAAGAAAGTTTCCAGAATGTTTACCTGCTGATGCGATGCTGTAGGGCCTCGAGACTTCAAGGGAAAAGCCGCAACGGACTTTCCCTCATTTTAACCAAAATTAAGATGGGATTACATTGAATAATGAAATCAAGATGTATAATGTTTTTGTTTTGCCTTCAGCTGGGGCATTTTGTTCTCTCATCCGGCCGATTACACCCCGGTTTGTACCACAGAGCTGGGAACTGCCGCTCAGCTAGCCCCGGAATTTGCCAAGAGGAACGTCAAAATGATCGCTCTGTCTGTTGACGATGTGGAGAGCCACAAAGGATGGATCAAGGTTTGTGTTTGGCAAAATGAATCAGAGATGTACAGCATTGTTTTGTTTGACCTGTTAAATCCAACAGTTTCCAACAAAACTGAAGTGAGAAGTCTGCCAAATGCAACAAAATCAAACAGCAATTTTGTTGGGTTTTGTAGTGTACACTTTACACACCAGCCTTGAATTTTGCAGCTACCCTGCTAAATCCAACAAAACACATCAATTTTTTATGAGCCCTGCCAAATCTAAAATTGAAAACTTAAAATTTTTACTATCTAGAGGTCTGCATCCACCCTGCTAAATAGTAAATATGACAATTTCACAGCTTTAGCTTGCACTAAATACTACAAAATCCAACATGTAGTTTGTGTCCACTGCTAAATCCAACAGCTTTTTACCATTAATTGTTGCATTTTCTTCTTTGAACCTTGTCTGGCTTTAGTAGCCCATGTCCCAACTGTAAGGCAAAACATCGGTTTGCTTCTGAGTGGAGAGAAGCAGTTGAAGAAAAGTGTCCTCCCTAGGGACACAATCATCACCCTCCCAGACTGGATTAGAACCCACATTCTGTTTGACTGTGGCACAACAGCCATAGCATGTGAGTCTAGTGTGAACTGATTAACCCTAACCTTCCCAAATCCTCCAAAATCCTTTTTGCAAAATGGAGGAATTTGGAGGATTGAGGTTACTTGGAAGTTGATGCATTGGAGGATTTTGCAGGATTGAGGTTACTAGGCGTTTTTGCCCCTGCAGGAATATGGAGGATCCAGGTTATCAGGCTCAATGTGATACATGAGGATTTTGGAGGATTGAGGTTACTAGGGGTATGCAAAAATAACCTAGAGGATTTTGGAGGATTCATGCTATGGTTCCCATAAGAGGATTTTGGAGGATTCAGGTTATATGGAGTTTTAACACTTTGAAATCAGAGGATTTTGGAGGATTCAGGTTACATGCAGGGAAAATGATGTAGGGAGTTAGGGTTAATCAGTGAAATTCACAAAAATAAATACTTTTTCTTTTAAATTGTATGCTGTAATAAAATGACCAGAAAGGGGAATGTAGATTTAAAGTTTAAATTGCCAGGCTTCTGAATTTTTTTGCTCTTGACCCCCCTAAAAAATTTTTTTTTTAAATCAATACAATGGGCATTGTACATGTAGATGGGTCTGGGCCCAGCCAAAAAAACATTTCCAGCCTGCTGTTTAACCCCTTGCCACCAGGTGGTGCCGGGGCACCAGGCCGGGTTATGCAGCCAAGCGAAACGGAAACAAGAGGTTTGTGCAGCCAAGCATAACGTACACAATACCCAAATAATGGATTGAAAATGCAAAAATTGGCCTCTGTTTGTGTCAACCGGCCAGGTGGCAATTTCAATCTGCACGTATTTGTGTCAACCGGTGGCAAGGGGTTAATACCGAGCACAAAAAAATAAGCTTCGCCCAACTACGTGCATGCATTTGCAGCATTTTTTTTTTTTCAAGGAGATATGAAACTACATTGGTGTACATTACAGAAACGTTCAGGCAAAGTGACCATGGGAGTGCTGGTCCCGACTGTCTAATTCAGCTGACTATACCTGCACCCTTTTTTGTGTCTTTACAAAGCAAATGCTCCAGTTGAATACCAGACATTCTTTCCATTGTTATCCCCTCCAACTAGCAGACATTTTCAATCACAAGCGTATTTGAACAATCACTAGCCTATTTGAACAATCGCTAGCGCGTTTGAACAATCGCTAGCGCGTTTGAACAATCGCTAGCGCGTTTGAACAATCGCTAGCGCGTTTGAACAATCGCTAGCGCGTTTGAACAATCGCTAGCGCGTTTGAACAATCGCTAGCGCGTTTGAACAATCGCTAGCGCGTTTGAACAATCGCTAGCGCGTTTGAACAATCGCTAGCGCGTTTGAACAATCGCTAGCGCGTTTGAACAATCGCTAGCGCGTTTGAACAATCGCTAGCGCGTTTGAACAATCGCTAGCGCGTTTGAACAATCGCTAGCGCGTTTGAACAATCGCTAGCGCGTTTGAACAATCGCTAGCGCGTTTGAACAATCGCTAGCGCGTTTGAACAATCGCTAGCGCGTTTGAACAATCGCTAGCGCGTTTGAACAATCGCTAGCGCGTTTGAACAATCGCTAGCGCGTTTGAACAATCGCTAGCGCGTTTGAACAATCGCAAGCGCGTTTGAACAATCGCCAGCGTATTTGAACAATCGCTAGCGTATTTGAACAATCACTAGCGTATTTGAACAATCACTAAATCACTAGCGTATTTGAACAATCACTAGCGAATTTGAACAATCACTAGCGAATTTGAACAATCACTAGCGAATTTGAACAATCACAAGAGTATTTGAACAATCCCATACCTCTGTCTATTTATTGTACCATCTGAAACTATTCTTTAGCAATAAATTTCCAGAGGTCAGCCAGGACTCTTTTGGTCATTGGGAATCTGGGGATGGAATTTAAAAAGGGCCTGGGGAAAAAATGTAAAGGAAACCATGGACACAGAACAAAATCTTGATGTGGTTTCGATTTAAATGTTCCGACACTTAACTCTGGTCATCAGGGTTTTCCTTCCAACTGTAACTGTTAAATTGTTTTAAGTAAAAAAAAATTGCAAACAGTTGTGTCCAAAATTATTCATACCCCATGAAAAATCTGGTAGTTTGCTTTTCTCTCATACATAAAAGCTGGATTGGCGGAACTTAGTCTTTACTTAATGACTTTTAGTTGGCATTTACAAATCTACATATATTTTGGTTTCACATCATTAGCATAAAAGTAGAAATAATAAATAAAATGAATATTTTGGGGCATAACTGTACATTTTCAGGCACAAAACAATGGCATGGATTTCTAAAGTGTTCACAAAAACCTGTTTTTCTGACGGGTTAATGGGTTAATTCTTCAAAATTGTGACCCTCACAAGCAAAAACGTATTGAAGTTCTGAAGGTTACTCTAGTGGCCCATTCAGCCAGAAATGCTTGTAGTACGTTTAGTGGTTAAGCATTTAATCCCTAAACAACAAAGTTCACAAACTGCCCTGCACTTGAAGAGCATTGGGAGTGGGGAGTATAGATGATATTGGTTCTTCCCTGAAAAGTAAACTTAGAACGTTGACCCTGTTAAAGGGAAATAAATTCCTGTATTTATGGCTAGGATTTAATCTCTAGCAAATACCCAATCTTCCAAATGTGAAAGGTATGATATATGTGTAGCATTGGTAGAGCCAACATAAGTTGCAGGCAGTGTTCATACTTTGTCTGATTCACAGTTTCGCTGTGAGTGGTGCCAGTATATGGAATAATCTGCCTGAACAAATGAGAACCATAAACTCCTTAAGTACATTTAAATCGGAGCTACGTAAAGCCATCTATCAGTGATATTTCTGTCATTTACGCTGATCTGCGGAGTTATAAACTTGGTTGCCAAAATAATTTGGAGCCGGATGGGAATTTCCCCTTGTTTTTCACCCTAAAAGGTTTGTGTTTTTTTTCACAGGTTTTTCGCCCATCCCGTAAATCAGCAATAGGCTTCTGAAGAGTTGAAAAGTTAACCGAAAATATATTTATTTGTGTAGACATTACTGTATTTGTTTAAATATGTTGTATGAATGTGTAAATATTCAGTTTTAACTAATAATATGCAGGGCCCCAATGGAAACCAGTTTTAAACTGTTTGGGCACACCCTGGGTAAAGAAATGTAATAAATAAACATACACTGGAAATAACAAACCCCCGTTAAAATTTGAGCTCCAACCCGTCATCTGAGACGAGAAAATATTGAAAAACCATTAGAACTGTGATGACAGTGGTTTTGTATACGTTAATTACATGCTTATTTTTATTGTTGGAATTGAAATACGCTATGTTTTGGCGGCCTTCAGATGTACAATATTTTCAAAGATGACAGCATTTCTGACGGAAATATTTCTCACCAGGATTAGTACTGGTGCCATCTTTATGGTAGTCTTTCAGATTGAAATTTATTTATTTATTTATTTATTTATTTATTAATTACATTTCTTTACCCAGGGTGTGCTCGGACAATTAAAACTGGTTTCCATTGGGGCCCTGCATACTTTTAAATAAAACTGAATATTTACAAACACATACACAAAATATTTACACAAATAAATCTATTTACGGCTAACTTTTCAACTTTCCAGTAGATACCTTTGATAATTTAGTTTTTTTTATCATTACCAAAGCTATATCATACCTTTTAAAGGAACTGGCAGTTAGTGAATGGATCTCTTGATCTCTAAAACCTTGGACTCTATAGTGAGCTTCCACCTACGTGTATTAGACATACATGTACATGTGCACATACATTGTAGGCCCATGACCACACAGCCGGATATTAACTACCATTCCTTTTATCAGATTTCATTGAAATACGAACAGCAGTTGACAAAAGGTTCACCGAGACGGGCTTTGAAAATTTGCTTAGCTTTTGCAGTCAAATGAAGTACATGTACACAAAGAAATCTGTCTTTACAAAAGCTCTTAAAAGGCCTGGTTACATTAGCAATGACCATGCTTAAAAAATTGCATATCCTGTGGGTTGTATACTGTATTTATCCTTGTACCTCAAGGACCACTGAAAGCGTTGTTTCTTCACAACTTTTCTCAAGTTTGCCGTTGTCTAATTACATCTTTATCTACATCTTGTCTTAATTTTTGAACTGCATTTTTAAATGAAATTGTTGATTTATAGCATACATAAAAATTGCAAAAATGTGCACAACTTGACGTGGTGACTATACTGTGTACCAAAATGAAGCTATACTTTCTCTATCATATTTTATTTTCTTAATTTTTTGGGTGGGATTAAAGGTCATGAAAAGTCGAAATGAAGAACATAATGATTTGAAGTAATTGTAAACACATACGAAATAAGGTTTTTCAATAAATTGTTTGCTTTTTAATAGTAATTTAGCACAATTTTGGACAGGAAAAACAATCATATCTTGCCGTATATCCCACCATGGTGTCTGGAAGTGTGTTCAAAACTAATGTTGTAGGTTTTTACAGGGGCGAGGCAAGGATGTTTTTCTTATGATGTCCTGAAAAAAGTTGTGTGAATGGTGCGCTATAGCATCATTTGTCAGGGGTTAGGTTTCTCAGGATTTTTCCTGGTTTTTTGGTTAGACGTCTTCCAGATTTTTGGAAGATTTTTTGGTCCTTAAATTGTCCTCATTATTTCAAAATGACCTCTGCATCCTGAAATGATTTTTTTCATTTTAATGGCCCAAATGTTTGCAATTTTTGAACGATATCTTTTGGTAGAAAATTCAGTTTTCTTATACATTTTTCAGCAACGTCAACCAAATTAAATGCCTCAGAATTTTCGTGGATTTTTCATTTTTCATCTTACCCCTGATTTTTCCAAAACTAAAAAGACCCGCTTTTCTGTTTGTTTCATGGATTGATTTGTCTGCAGGACATTCAGGCAGACAGCAAACTGAGCGGTGAATTCCCCTTCCCAATCATCGCTGATAACCGTGAGCTGGCGGTCAAGTTTGGTATGCTTGACCCTGATGAGAAGGACAAGGCTGGCATGCCTCTAACTGCCCGCTGTGTGAGTTAATCAGGCCAGCTTGAGCCTAGTAGCTATTTCTGTCACGCCAAGGACTTTAAAAAAAAAATAATAATAAATAAATAAATAAATAAAATAAAATATTTTTAAAATTGGTGCCTTTTGAAAGTTAATACCAGAATGTAACGGTGTTTGCACATTTTGAGGTGCGTTCTGTAAACCTAAGAATCCTTTAACCCCCATCTCAGCACAAGATCATTTCTGTTGTATGAGATTAATTTCCATATGCTCTATCTAATGAAATTCAACAATGCAACATAGGTTTTTATGCCGTATCTAAATAGAAATGTTTGAACTTGATGAACAGTTGATTGGCATTTGGGATTAAAGGGTGGGCATGGAACACCAAAACTAGTCAGTGACCCCCCTTCCCTCAAAAAAAAGAGAGAAAAATCATTCATGAAAGTAAAGTTGTAAGTCGGCAAGTAAACCCTGCTTACACATGCAGATAAGTCCCTTTTAAACCTACCTTTTCTTTCTCTCTTGGCAACAGAAAACGTAGGGTATTGTTATCGGAATGTATCGGTGTTATTGGTCAATTCAATTTTTTTTCTGCAGGTGTTTGTCGTTGGGCCTGACAAGAAGCTAAAACTCTCCATCCTGTACCCTGCTACCACTGGCCGCAACTTTGAGTAAGTAAAAGGAAGGGAACTTTGGCCTTCAAGGTATATGTGTATGTGAATGTGGAAATTTGTTTGGGGCCATTCATTGTAATCAGAGAGAGCTCATGGTTGTGAAACATTATCCTTGACAGGATTTTTTTAGATGGGGGGGGGGGGGGGGGGGACAAAGCACTCGCCAGAAAGCAGCAAAGGGAGAAATCACCGGCCTTGGAAAAATCGAAAGTAGAGGGGGTGCTGGACATCACTTGACCCTTTGTTCAAGACTGCGATACCTAGGCCTATTGTATGTAGCCGCATTTTAGGCCCCTTTCAGCAGGTTTCGAGTGTTTTAAATATATATTATTCAGTTGAGTACGACATTGACTTGGACCCTCTTTTCTTTATTTAATTTTTTTTTTATTCCCCCTTCCTCTCCCCCCTCTTGCGACGCCCATGCCTAGACAGGCCTGTATGCAGGATTTTCAATGGGAGTGCACATTTAGATTTTCTGGCAAATTCTGGTGCAGAATTTGGTTGGCACTTCCCAAATACGTCCAAACAGAACGCATCCATATCAACACTGACAAGATAATGTCAATTTTGTTTGTAAATTCTAAAAAGGGGAGGGAGGTGTACGGACCTGCTAGACTTAAACTGGTTGGCATATATGTCAGTGACATGTGGATTGATTTTGTTTCTCCAGTGAGATTCTGCGAGTTATCGACTCTCTACAGCTAACTGCCACCAAGAAAGTGGCCACACCTGTTAACTGGAAGGTAAGACACTCCCCCTATTCAGCTAAAATGCCGAGATTTTTTCCAGATACATGTGGCAAGGATTTTGAACATCGAAGTAGATTTTTGTCCAAACTGAGATTTTTTGCTCAGTGCAGAATTTGCAGAATAAGATCTTTAAATGGCAAGTATAATTTATAGTCATGAATAGCTAGGTTTGTTCATTTTCAAATAATTTAGTATTCAATTATTCAAAACTAGGTTTGACTGAATATTCGAATATTAGATACTTGCCGATCAAGTTTTTCACATGTCAGCTGCAACTGCATGCCATGCTGGTAAAAAGTTGCATGCAAAGCACGCCGGTATTTTATATGTGGCGATCGATATTATGGACCACTCTATCAAGATCATTATGGGTACATATAATAATCTGCCAACAAGAAACCAAACTCCAGCCAGCGTTTTTGCATTAATTATTTTATAAGTGTTCTACGGATGGAAACAAAACCTCCATTCACAAAAATTACTGTTGACAAGTATATTGTTTTTCCCAAATATTCGAACCAGCAAAAAGTTATTTGAATATTCTGTTGATGATGGGATATTTGAATACTCGGTACATTCAGGACAGCCATATAATTCGCTAACTTAATGCTTAAGCGTGTGTGTATATAAAGTGATAGCATAGTGATTGCATTGAAGATGCATGTGTGGCTGGGAAAACTGCTATTGTCATTGTATCAGGGATTATGATTGGGGATCTTGATAAACTGCACTGTATGACTCAACTTAATCAATGAGGTTTCATAGACAAAGCTGATCAAACGGCTTCTGTAAACAATACTGAAATGTGCAAGAGATATGGCAGGCAGCTAAGTATGTGTTCCTTCAATGGAGCTGTACCATAAATGGAGTCATTGTAAAATATTAATGACATTTTATGAAGAGCCAATACCAAGCAGTGCACTTGCCAGAGTCATTATGACTTCACCTGATGAGCAAATTTCGAAATTAATCTCATCTCTCATTGGGGTAGTTTCTTGGCAGGGTGGCTGCACTTTGTACAAACCACACACGGGGTTTTCATCTAGGATCCAAAACTGCCCGTTCAAGCCGATCAAATATATTTTTTTAAAGGGCTTGTCCGTTCCCTGCCAGATTTTGCACACAGATACCGTTAGCTGCAGTCTGAACCTGTGTAAACATCTGACTCGCCATTTTGGTGGGGAAATATTAAAATGTTTTTTGTAAGAGTTCAAGATTTATTTCAAAATAAACTTGCACATTTCTTCTACAAGTAAAAACTGCCTGTCCTAAATTATTGTTGCCCATCCATTGGACAAGTGATTAGATGAGACGGTGACCATACAACAGCCCAATGGTAACGGTTTGCCTTGTGTTGAAGCAAAATGATTATTTTCATTATTATTTACATGTATTTCTAGTTAGCACTATGTGTCTGGCTGTTATTGTGGGGGTGCTGTATGCCAAATATATGCTGTGCAGCCAAGCAGAAACACAACAGATGGCACCATACTGGATAGAGTGGTCATATTCATTAGAGTGAAAGATTTGTTGAAAAAGCTCTATCTATTCACTGCACTCCCATTCAAGAACAATATAGTTAAAACATGAATGGATTGAGTACGTGCTGGTGGTCTTTTTCAAACCGCGGCTCTGGCTGTCGGCCATATCAGGAGTGAGATTTGTCAGGATTTTGTGTCGGGATTTCAGGATTTTTTCAGGATTTCAGAATTTTTTAAAAATCTCTTTTGCAGTCTAAAATTCCAGAGGTGTTGTCCTAAAGGTGTTTTTACCTGTAAAAGTGGATATAGACCAATAAAAATGGATTAATACATTTTTTAAGGGGGTGCCTTTAGGCAAATACAAACTCTATGTTGATCTGGGGTCCTCATAGATTTTTTCGTTGATTTTGTGTGTGTGGATTTCTTAGATTTTTCATTTTTTTCCAATCTCACCCTTGCCATATTCAAGAGGTTAAGAAACCAAGTTTTGCTCAAAAGTGCCTTTGATATTGTACCTCACAGGCCTAAAGATACAGAGAAGATGATGAACACATTTCCTGTTTAGAGGTGGGAGGAAAACCCAGAAATTGATAAACTTAGTGGGAAAAAACACAAATCGGGTAGAGACTGAAAATGCCAATCAGGCCACATGGGTGAAAAGTGGGGTAAGTTATTGTGACAATCTAACCCATGAAGATAGGTTTCTCACAAAATACACAAGCATTAATGTCCTCTGGTTGAGTTTGAACCTGCATTATTATACAAGTACGAGAGCTCAAAGCTTACCAATGAATCTCAACAAGCAATAGTGGTCATTTAATACCATTATTATTTTTTGTTTTATTTGTACAGCAAGGTGGAGACTGCATGGTTGTCCCCTCTGTCAAGCAGGAGGACATTCCTAAACTCTTCCCCAAGGGGGTGACTATGAAACCGGTCCCCTCCGGCAAGAACTACCTGCGAATCACCCCTCAGCCTGAGTAGAATATCCCAAGCGAACACAGCATCCTCTGGTTCCCAAATGTCAGTTGGTCCACTTCACTTCAGTTTCAGGGGTAAAATTCTATTCAAATTCCACCAGTGTGACTGATTTCCATCAATGATTTGGGAAGATTGTAAATCATCTGTATTGTTCTCATAGTTTAATTAACATAAATTTTATGCTTTACTAATTTTGCATGCAGCAAGATTTATGGCATGATACTAATTTAGAGTTGTTTAATATTTGGTGTTTGTGGGTTCGAATCCCGCCCGAGTGAGCCTGTGAATTTTTTCACACAGGCTCTCGGAAAACAGAGTATAGAGTCCTTCATACATTACGTCGGGACAGGGCAAAAGAGAAAACATCTCTGTTCTAATTTATATTTGGTGTTATTGAATATTTATGGTCTGTTTTCTGCAGCGAAGAACTGTTAGTTAATTCTACGTTCAGGATATTTTTCTATATATTTTTGTAAGTCTGAGAGTGCAGCTCAACCCAAAACAATCTATCTTGCTTTTGTTGTACATTAGGGTCACGGTACTTTTTCACAAAGCCAAATCTGAAGCATGCATTCCACTTTGTGGGAATTCATTAAACCATAACATTTTGCCCTACTTATCAAATTTGATCTGAATGCTCGAGTTATTAAAAAATGCTTGAGGTTTTCATTAATGTGATACTTATTGCCGAGTGGTTTTAATAATTTCAAAAACACCCGTCATTATCTTGCGTTTTAGCTCCTTTCATTTTTTATTCTGCGAGCAGAAAGATCCAAAGCTGTAATGAAGAAAACCTGCGACAAGTTCGACTATTCCTTGGGTTTGAAGTACCCATTATCTAAACTAGTGATGCTGTCTCATTAAAGAGTTGCACATGATTTTCATTGAAAATGAAAAGGGTGATTAGGATTGATTTGATTTTGACTTGATTTTGACAGTGGAAATCACATATTCTTTTTTAAATCACATCTGAAGCCTTTAAGCTATTGTCCCACCTTGACAAAAACAGAGGGAATTTATTAAACCATAACATTTTGCCCTACACTTCAAATTTGATCTGAATGCGTGAGGTTTTCAATAATTTGATACTTACTGCTGACGTGGTTTCAGATTGGCCCACCTTGACAAAGAGTACATATTGTGACTTTTGGTTATAATGCTTTAAACTTCCATTGTGTCTCTAGGCTCTGGATTTGATTTTGGACCCTTTGTCAAAATCAAATCTGCCTTATCACCCCATCCATTTTGAATGGAAAATCACATCGAATGGTTTAACAGTATTGTGCATTCTTCATCTTAGTTTTCTGTTCAATATAGTGTTTTTATATCTGTTGGCGCGTGGTCAGTCTAATTCCGTATCCAACACTAACATTTCATATAAATTGTTCTAAGGGGGCACAAGGTGCAGTTCTAACAAAATTTGCATTGTAATCCTAGTTTGCTAAAATTTTAGTGAACGATTTCGTTATTTTATTTCTCCTCTTTGCTGCGTATCTTGGTACTAAATGGAAATTTGTCCCCTACAAAAAAGTTCATCATAATTTCTTAATAATTATGTACTCAGAAATGCACCCAGTTAAACTTGTCTTGATGTTGAGAAAATGCAACATTTAATTGTGTATGATTGTTCAACTTGTTGATGATTAAACAGACAAGGGGAATTCCCAAATGCTTGCTTGTCATATTTCACAAATTTATTTCAATTGAAAGCCACAACACAAATACATGTAAGTACGAATTCTGAACTGTTATAAACAGTAATCCTATACATAAGCATTTCAAACAATCTTCACTGTGCATCATGTGCCTATTAAATTTTACATATAGACTGATTTTTGGAGATCATTTTACATAAATTGCAAATATTGATTGCCGACTTCAATTGTATGTATTGGTCAGTTTTTATGGTTATGTATTGCGTGATGTCGGATTTCTGTAAAAATTGTTCCGAGTCGAAGGTTAATTTTAAAGAATTGCCAAGCACAGGGTGGGGAAGAGTTGATCAAGGGGAGGTACCAACTCAACGATGGTGGAAGTCGGTCCCGCATGGGTCTACAGGTTCTGAAAATAGACCGATCATTAAGCCCCGCCCCTTTACTTATTGACCAATTACAGCCGTGACTATGGTCCGACCTGCGTGCGTGTCTGACAAGTCCATAGATGGACAAGTCCCCCGACATGCATGTACATTGTACTACGCGTGCTCGCGCCACTGTGATTAGTCAATACCGGTAGGTCAAAGGGCAGTCAACCATGTACAAATTCTTATTTCATATACCATGTCCACATCACTTTCATTTGTTGTAGTTCTTTGCACCCATTCTGTTATTCAGGACCATGACTACTCTGTCACTCGTGTCATTTGCCATTCCCCTTTCAACATTTATTCAGGATCTGAAATATTCTTGGATGATCATCACATACCCGTAGGCCTTCGGCAGTGGATTTGACTGCCTTGACCGGAACGGAGTGGGTCAACATCTGGAACATTTATTAGTTAGAGGTCTGGTTGTCCGCTGCTGTGCTCCGTGGTTTTATAAGTTCACGTCCAACTTTGAATGTTTGTGTGCTCTCCACACAACGTATTTGTCGAAATCAAAGTATGTGTCGATCATATCTACACCTGTTAACAAAAGAAACAAAATCTCGTTTACTAAAAAGAGAACTTGAAATATTCGAAGGATTGCCGGTATAAAAGAATTGGCAAGTCACGGTGATGTCTGACTCATTTTTTTTGTGGGGGGGTTCTTCCCTAGATGCTGCTTAATTGTTGGCTTAATCACTTTTAGAATCTCCCGGTATTTATGTCCAAAGTCCAATTTCAAATGAGATTAGATTCTACCAAAATAAGTTCATTTTCTGCCAGGCGTGATTTTTGTTTAGCACAGCATATTAGCCACAAGCAACTGAATGGACTAACTTTGATACGCCTGCGGTCCGAACAAAGTTGGCAAAACAAAGCTGTCGTGCACTTCTTACCGGTACTGTAATGTTTAAGGTTACAGTACCGGTACAATTTCACCTCGACTTGGCACAAACCTTTGACCCAAAAAAATTGAGTTTGGGGCAAATTTGGTCAGAAATCAACCAAATCTGACGCAAATTCGTCCACAAATATTCACGCAACTGGTTGGAATCAGCATTTTTTTCCTAATGGCCACTTTTTATTCAAACATGCCAATCATAAGGAATACAAATCTGCACTTTTGTATTTGCTTACTTTGGGACTAATTTTAATGGCATAAGTCCAAACACTTCCAAATAACTCATTCAACGTTTGAACTGGATCAATACATTAAATATAACACCACCTGATTTGTGAACACTCGGTCAAACAATGTGTTCTTACCAGCTTTTGACGGCTCCAATGGGGCTTCAAAACGCACCTGGTTGGGCTTCATCAACTCGCGCAGGTAATCGAAAAGCTGGTGGGAAACATTGCAAAGTCAATTAAACTCCACAATACATCCATAATAATTTCACTTTGAAACCCAGGGTGAATGCTTAGTGTAATGCTTGCATATTAAGAACTATTCTTGAGATTCAGAAATGTCTAAATCGAGATGAAACTTAATTCTCTCCTCTGTGGCTCCCCCTCACGCAAAATGAACCCTTCTAATTTGGCTGTTTTTTCCCAATTGTTTAAACAACCCTGAAGTTTCACGTGTTTCCTCGCAAATAAAGCTGTAAATTCGTGGGTTCTGCATCAAATGTGGAGTGTAAAATTGCACTCTTTGATAATAAATCCACTTGGAGAGTAAAGCTGGGCATTCTGAAGCAGTAAAGAGCTCGGGCTGAAAACGCAAATTATAGGCAGAAAATTGACAGTTCAGACGACCACGTGCATGCAAGAAAGTTCGTCTTTTGTGTGTCGTGGAGCTATAATCGACCATAGAATAAGAACACATTGGTTTTGTACGGGTATATATGGACGTCTGCCATGGGGTTAATCTACTTCAGTCCAAGTAACCATGGAAACGAATGAGGTGAGATTTCACCGCTTCGGTTTTACATAAAGGTGAGTACTGATGATGAGTAGCTATGATAACCATTTCAATGTTTTGACAAACGTTTTCACTTCATAAAGTGCCAAATGCCACTCCAATACATAGGGCGCCATTTTTGGAACAACGTGCAGTTCTTATCTGGGCCATTATTTGTGCTATGATTCTAAGATTGTGTTTGTTTTTGGCTAAGTTTGGTATGTGGGACCAGAACTTTCTATATAGTCTGTTTTCGAATATGGTTCTTCCAAACTGTAGCTGGCCTCGGATAGTTAGGCTAGTGTAGGTCTACTTTGTTTTTGTTTTTTCCATGAATTGAAATGTGTAGTGTAGCTACACAGAAATGTACAAGACTTTTGAAATTATTCTGTTAACAGCAATTTTTTAACCCCTTGAGTACGGTTTTTTACGGGAGACGTCGGGGTGTCGCGGCGGCTCTGGCAGCCAAGCGAAACGGCCACAATGTGTTTGTGCAGTCAAGCGTAACATACACAATAATCCAACAATGGATTGAAACTGCACAAACAGCGACAAATGGCGTCATCCGACCTGGTGGCACTGTTTTTGCGCCATATGGCGTCTTTCGCATGCAAAGGGTTTTAATTAATTAACGGGGGAGAAATTGCTATTAAAGCATTACCATAACTGAAAAAAACAAGTATTAAAAACCAGTCTACCAGGAAAGCTAAACCAAACCACTAATTAATTTGAAGAAAAAAAGGGAATTTGCCAACTGGACAACTCCCCACAAAACAAAATTATATTTTAAATCTCAAATAACGGGGTTCCACACAAACCTCTTGTCCTTTGGCGTTTCCAAGGATGTTACATCCCATCACGTGAATGACTGACTTCTGTGGTTCTATCTTGGTTATCAACTTACCCAGTTCCTTGAAGAACCTATAGAGGAATATAAGCAATTGTCCTCATTGGCCTAATAACGAATGTAATACTGTATAGGCCTACAAAAATATAATGCAACCATATGACAATGTCTGTTTTCCCCCTTTTTTTGTAAATGAAACTTCCACTAAGTAGATCAAAGATCTACATTATACAAATGGATGACTTTCGGGGGTGTACACATTCATATACCATGGAGGAGGCGTATCCCTTCCCAAAAGGGGCGGTTGTACGTGGGTCGTGCTGTATATATATACAACCACACAGCTTGGCGCTATGGCCCGAAGGCTCTGTAAGAATGAAGTAACATGTAGCCATCATGAGTTACCTGACTTGGTCTTGTTCAGATTCCTTCTTCAATTTCGCTACAGTCACCACCTTCAATTTCCGGAGGTACATAAAACCAGGCCCGCCCTGCCAAAAAAAAAACACCATAAGCTCTCTGTCAATAACCGTGGACGACAGAACTGCAGAAAATGAAAACTGTCACATCGTCCAAAAGGCTTTCGTGTGTGCTAACACCCGTGTGTGCATTTTTGTTATGAAACTTTGAAATAATTGTTTTAATAAATAGTACTAATAAAGAATACTTGTCAAAACAAATTTGTGAAAACGGTACCTTTGAACATTTTAATCGATTGCATATGCGGATAGTGACCCCCCCCCCCCCAAACTTTTCAACATTTTCGGCACGATTTTTGTGTGTGAGTTTCACCCCCCCCCCCCCCCCCCCCCCCAAAGTATATTTTACACCATTACAAGAGCAACCTCTACGCGTGATATCCACAATCATAAATTAGGCCAAAAACGTCGTTGGTAGAGCACTTGGACGGCTGTCCATTTGTCTCAGGTTCAAGTTCTAAATTTAGACATTTAAAAAAAATAAACCGAGTCACTCAAGAGTTATTTGTATACTTGGCAATATAGGCAGATGCATCTCGCCTTGCAACCCTCCTTGTATGCCTGAAGATTCACTTTGATGTTGTCTGCAATAAAGAAATAGAATTGGGAGGAAAGCAGGTATATAATCAAGCTCTGACGTACTGTAAATGCCACCTGTTGTAATTTATTCTTCCCATCCAACTGATGGCACACTGCATTACAAATCCATGCATACAATGACTGAAGTAACATTTTTGTATTATAAAATACTTACCAAGTAATACATCGTAGGTATCTTTGTCGAAGTCCTGTTAAAACAAATATATTTCAATTTACGGTCACCATTTACCTTTTGAATTTTTATTATTGAATTTAATTATTACAAATTTTTAAGTGGAGTTATGCGACTTCATTTTTCACTCCATATACTCGATCATCGCACATTATTATTAAAAACGAAATTAACCATTTCAATTTTTCGTTGTCGATAGAGTCGATCGATTTAAAAATAAAAGTTGTGGTTACTCACGTAGACAAATATCAGCACGTCTTTTCTGACAATCTTGGCAAGAAGTTCCCCTTTGGGTATCTTCGACGAAACCAGCTGAAAAGTGAGAAAACGCTTCGTGTATTTTTCCAATCTTTCTGCACAGGATCAAGCTTAGACAAACTGGATATTACATGTATATCGTTAATGTTGAGCACTCTACATTTTAAATCACTTTGTTAGATGTGTTGTCTAAATTTTGCATAATGATTGGTGCTAACATGAAACGATTTTTCGAAACAGTGTTTTTCCACTATCTTCTTTGAACCCTGCGAAAAATTATATGAAACTTTAAACCCAAAATATAGTCAAATTATTTTTTTTTAAATTAGGCCTATGCACCGAAACTTTCCTAAGCTGCTCATGAAAATGAAGACTAATCTCTTATATAATTAATTTAATTATTGCTTTGACTTACAACAATCTTTGGTCCGACAAACTCGGTTCCACAGAGTGCTTTCTCCAGTTGCTGCTCCGCAAACCATTTCAGCTCCGTAATCTCGTCTTGGAAGGCCAGAAGTTCTTCTTTTGTTTGTTGTCCTAAAATACACATCAGTTAAATTTTATTTTATGAAAAAATGGCGATCGTAGAAACTGAGGACAGAAACTACAGAACTTAGCCTATAGGTTGTGTACATACAAATTCAAGGCACAACAAATTAAAATAGATCACAAAATCGAAAATCTGAGCCTATTTTGAACTTGCATGGGCGGAGCTTCCTTCGGCCACACCCTTGGCCCACACCTCTACACTCTAAAACACGGATCGGTTGAAATAACCAATTGGTTAAAACAACCAATTACCGGTAGGCCCTATTGGTTGATATCTACCAATCCTACCAATATATTGGTTGTTTTCAACCAAATCCGTTTTTAGAGTGTATACAACACCTGTCAATGCAACAAGTTACTTACCAACTCCAACAACATGTAAATGTTTCTTCATGGCAACCTTGGTGGAGGCGTCCAACTTGTTTCCCTCGAGACACGAATCTGATGGCTTCTCTTGGCGCGCTGTTGGGAAAAGGTGGAAGCAAATTAAATTGCAAAAACAATGTACAACGTTATGAGTCATTATCGGAAGGCCGTATCCGATCTACATAATGGCTCCCATCACCTCACAGAACTCTACCTTCATGGTTCGGCGTGGGACGTCAGCACGAATGACAGGCCAGCACTCCCTGGCTGGTCAATCAGTTCAAATCGTTCATTCTTTCGAATCTGTTGTCTTCGCTTCTTGTTCGACGATTATGACCGCCAGAATCAGGTTTCTAAGCTCGGGGTGGATCCAGAGGGCCCCCTATAGCCTAACACCTTTTTCGCGGGCCCTTTTTTGCTGGTCTGACCCCCCCCCCCCCCCCCCCCCCCCACCTCCACTCCCGAAGCTGTCAGTTTGTAACAATTCTTGATGATAGCTATACGATATTTTACCCTCTTGTTCCTCGATACAGGGCACCGGTGGTTGCGGTGCTTCGGCCACGTCGGGTTGCGGTGTTTTCGCCACGTCATGTTCCGGTGATATCGGCTCATGTTCCTCCCGCGAAAGGGCTTTCTTGACGGACGCATGATGACGATAAGTCCTGCAAAACGCACACTTATTTACATGAGCGATACACGCACTCTTTCTATATTGTAGAATTCTGCATCTTCAACATTCGGTCCCAACGTCATACATTGTTTTTACCCATACTGTAGGCCTAGTCTACAGAAAGTAAGAAGTTTCCTTGACAAATAGGCACACATTAGTTAATTTGATATTCATTTACAATTTTACAAAAAGGATATCGATTACGTCACTCCTACACAGCAGCGAATGGAAGCCCTATAGAGTACCGAAGTGATGACGTCAATCAATGCAATGTTTGGAACCAGAATACATTCTAAACTGCATGTGTTTGGAACCATTGCCGCGGCAACTGACGTCAGACTTCAGTACTCTATAGTGATGCAGTGTACCCATTTGCTGTCTCCCCATTCATTTCTCCATCGTGCCCCTTTAAGTGAAATTTCGTACTATTAAATGTTGCTGCATCCAGCTCTATTCTCTTTCCATCCACTCTTTCCTCTCACCTCTGTATCTTGATAGCCATCTCCGTCTCTTGTCTCCGTGACTTCCTCTCCCTGTATCCTCGGAACACACTGTAAAGATAGACTTCCAAGTTACTCTCCCGTACACTCATTATTTAAACCCTCAGTCATGTAATGGGTCAAGACTGATCCTTCAGTACGAATCCACAAGTATGTAAAGCTGACAGTGCGATGATTAAAATTCTCATGGAGAAAAATGTCGTACTTTTCTGAAATTACCTTTCAAAAATTCTCACAATTATTTACCCGGTGAGCTGCACTCCCACACTCGTAGATTCCACGCAATACTTTGTTGTGAAAGAGAGAAGCGTTCGGATACTCGTCACGTTTATTCATTTCCCATTACATGTACTATTATACTGAATGCGGCTGTTTACAAAATACTCCAACACCAACCGATTTTTTCATTTTGGTGTACCCGTTCGAGATCACTTAATTTCCTGGTTTTAATTACTTTTTTCTGCCACTCTGACAGTAAACGATCTCTCCTTTTTGCCATCAAAATGACATCAATTTCGAGTTAATTTCCGATTTTGATGGTTGTTTCCCTGCCAAATGTAAAAGCCTGAGGTGATTGCAATATATTCGCAATATACAAGGACAGAGTTGGCTGTCTGTTGTTTTTTCTTTAGGGTGGTAGGCGCCAGTACTTGAAAAGAGCACCATTACAGGAAATTTCCGGCGCATTGCATTACGACTGACGTGTCGTGCAGTGAAGGAGCCCCAACGTTCTACCGCCCCGCCCATATAGTTCCCGCGTCCTGTTCGTGACGATGTTGCAGGCCGGTATAAACGTAATGCATACATTTTTTTTCCCTAGAATCTCTGAAACGTGGAAGCGCATTGTTAATTTGGTTGGAGAAGAGTTGGGCTCATCCTTACAATCATTCTATCACAAGAGATTTGTTGCTACTCTTAGTCTGTTCTACAGATATTTTCATGGTAAATAATCCATCACCGCCTTGTCCAGCTTGGTTCCTCCAGTTAGGGTGTTTAAACGTGAAACTCGACTTTCCGCCTGTTCCCACCAATATACAAAAGTTGTACCTAGATGTAGAACAGATGTAAATAGGTTTTTCCCGCATTCTGTATCTCTATGGAATTCTTTGCCTGGTGCATGTTTCCCTTCATCTTATAGCTTACGATCTATTAATTATATGTCATTGTAAAAGGACAAGTGCAGTGCCCGTTCAAAATGTGCCTGTTCGAAACGGACAAATTGCTTGGCTTTCATTTTTTAAAAAGTGAGTTTCTTGGGAAGAGCTGGTTTTTGTAACACCGATGCGCATGCGTCTAATTTGCATATAAGATCACGCCCCCATTGCATGCGTGGCGGTCTCTGTACCCGTGGCGGTACATATACAGTGCAGTACCAGTTCAAAATGTGCAGCAGTGCGTGGCGGTCTACGCTGCCACGTTTCCGGGTCTAGGCCTCCGGTATTGCTGTTTTTTTGCGGCTTTTTTGAGACCCGCTCATCTTAACAACTTCAAAATTGACACTGCACATTATTGGGTCCCGAGCAATACACCTGCCGATTTTCAACTTCATACAGTGCCCGGTTCTGGAGATAATCGAACTACGGACAGACACACACACAGATTCCTGGAATTATAGTAAGATTAACCCCAAATAAAGGTGCATGCAAAATCATATTAAAATTGGAGGATTTGAGACTGTTGTAAGAAGCCTTGTTGTAAAGAACGCATATCCTAGGCATGCACTAACAAACTCGCCCAACACCACCTTTAGAGATGAGTAATTTGGCCACTGAACCAGACGAAAAAAGTGAGTAAACAAAATTGACAAAGTAAACAAATACTGCGAGTTCGGGATTCATTCTAACATTTATACAGTTTATACAGTTACTGTTTTGAAAGACACCAACATGGACCACATGGTGTTTTTGTATCATGTACAAACATTCAATATTTACATGTATTGGGGAATGACAAAACTTTTACAAAAATATACTTGGACCTTGTCTGTTGTTAGAACATGATTTTTTTAAAAACATTAATAAAACTATTACCACAATTACCTTTTTGTTAAAAATTTAAGAGATGTTCGATGAGAGTCCATCTCACGTTAATGTACATAAAAAAACTTGTACACCTTTCAAGAGAAGGCAACCAAATGCATAGTCAGCCGCTGTACATTTGTTTGGTCAGATGGCAGTTAATTAAATTCCCCCCCCCCCCCCTCATAAAATTGCCATTGGAGGGAAGTTGCTTTGATGTAATACACTCTTGAAATATTTTCCTGAAATGTTAAGATCATAAACAAATGTCAGCATTTGGCCAAACATTTTTCTTATTCGATTGTTTTTTTATGTCCTTTGAGCTTTTTTTTTTTTTTTTTTTTTGGGGGGGGACCAGATTTGGACTTTACAAGGTTAAGCTTGATCATGGAAACGTCTATTTTGAAACTACACATCTGAACTCTTGATCACAATGCAGAACAAAGAGCTACATCAAAGTATAAACTATTTGGTGCAAACAGAAATAACATTTACTTCGGAAGAACGATTTTGATGAAAATAGGGAATGAAAACTTAATATGCATCCTACTTTTTGAGCAACTGTTATGAGAAACATAATGCTTGTGTAAGTTTTCACAACTAATGCTAAAAACTAGTACAATTTGTTGTTTTTATTTCCAAACCATACTTTCTGGATTATTAAAATTGCAGAATTAATTGTCCATTTGTCGTCAGCTGTCCAGGATTACATTGACAGACGCTAATGAGTCTCGGAGCCAAGTAGGGTAATCTCCTGCTGGATAGACAGTCTTCATATAGTCCTTGATGAAGTCCGGGTACCGGTCCTCTAGGATTGCTTGCCGTATATCCCTCATCAGGTCCATCTGGGGAGACAATGAGTAAAGAAATTTCAACTATACTGGTTCTCAAACCCAAGACCTCTGGACTACCATTTCAGTGCTCTACTATCTGAGCCTTCCAAGTGTTACGGTTGAATTCTACAAATCAGCAACTATCTATCCTTGGTGGCGTTGTAAGACCGTTCGTAACACATTATCTGCCATGTGGATGGGGCAAACCATTGAAGTAGTATAAATAACAATGGCAGTCGTCTTATCCACAAATAATAAACATCTTTACTAGAGGACAAAAATGTTCCATTAAAATCAATGTTAACTCTAATCAATGTGTAAATAACCAGTTTTGAAATCTCCCTGGGCCATGGGGAGCACTCATTAGCCCAGTGAAAGTAGGTTGTAATGAACCATGATGACACAACCAACTGCGACAAAGTAGCTTGCTCATGGACACAAATACCATTCTGGGATGGATGCCAAACCAAATCCTGAAAAAACTGCTGCAGAACACTAATTTGGAATCAAAACTACTGGACAATGACATCTCTCAAAAAAGAATAATCCCAGTTCAAGCAGTATGGAGGGGAGGGGGAGGTGAGTTGGTCTTGCCAACGGTAGAAGTTACCCCGCCTGGGTCTATAGGTCTGAAAATTGGGAGAATTTCTTTGGTATCTATTGAAGATTTATCCTCTATTTAGATCTGGACCCAGGAAAACCATAAGGGTGGTAGGGCTGGCAACCTAAAATGTGGCCAACCCCACCACCTCTGTTGTAGCCCTTTACCTAGAGTGGCTTTTAGCTTTGTGTTAGGCGACCTCCATACAAAAGAAATTGATAATTGTCAAAAGTTAGGTAGGGATTAGCGTACGACACCAATCCTACCTGGAATTTGATGTTATGCACACTTATCAGCGGGCAGGCAACACTCTCACGGCCGGCTATGGTGCTGAGGTAGGCTCTGGTGTGCATCTTACACGTAGAACATTCACAGTTCTCATCTATGGGCCGGAAATCTTTGGCATACTGCTTTTGGTTCAAGTGGAGTTGGCCTGTCTTCACAAGAGCTGAACCAAATCGCTGGGAAGATACAAAAATAAAATCTTATCGGTTGGTTGGTTTCTTATTTTTCTGGCTGGGGATGGGTGGGTGGGTGGGAAATTTTCTGAAGATAGGCTCAAAACTGTTTTCATCTGTAATTATATTTTGGGAAGGTGGAGGACAATACCAGTTGTGAAATGGTGGCGCTTTCATTTCTATAAAAAAAAATTAAAAATAGCAAAATGCAGCCGAAGGAAGCTCCCCCTGTCCCCAGATATGTGTATCGGTATTTGTGGTGTATTATGGTCTGTACTTACAGCAGTCCTTGTTGGAAACACACAATCATACATGTCGACTCCCAACGCACAGCACACAACTAGATCAACTGCATATCTGAATAATTAAAAAAGAAAAATTTAGAATTTCAATTGCAAACACACACAACCAAACCGTACATTCATTTAACCCCTTGTGTCCAGCTGTTATAGATGGGGAGGAGAGGGGGATAATATGCCAAGATCGGGTTGTGCAACCATGTGTAAATACAAACAATAGGCACCATACTGAATAGAGTGGTCCTATTCATCGCACTTGGAGTCCCCCCCCCCTTTTTAAAGTGAATAAAAGCTTTGTTTGAAAAAGCTCCATCTATTCATTACACTCCCATTCAAGAACAACTAGTTGAAACATGAATAGATTGAGTACGTGCAGGAATGCACATATAGACGACAACCAGCCAGGTGGTCCTTTTTTTTAAACCGCGGCTATGGCCGTCGTCTGTATTCAAGAGGTTAATGTGAAAGGCTGAACTAAATATCACAAGGCATCATTACCCAACTCCCATGCAGTATCGTGGCTTTTCTCTTGGTAGTATGTCTGTTGATAACGTCACCATCTTCCAGAAGTAATCCTTCTCCTCTCCTCCACTCAATCCTCCGATGGCATAACCGGGCGTGTCTCTTTTCACCATTTCTGTAGTCACAGAAAGACATATGTGACCCACCACCCCCAAACCAGGCGGAAGTCATTTTTTTTTGATATGGGAGATTTTTACACAATTGAATTGCTGGCATTTTTAAGTTTTAAAATAATATATATGGCATTTGCCGACTTCCGCCTGGTTCTGGGGTGGTGGGTCACATATGTCAATGACGGGCAGATAACAAAATATCACATCCACACATATCTGATAAAAAACTATATTTTCAACAAGTTTTGAAGGTAACTGTAGAATGGGCTACACATACATGTGTCAACTTACTGTTCAAGTAAACAAATCAGACAATTCCATGAACACTAAGGTCCTACCTTTGGTACAAATAGTCCTTAGTCTGGAATCCAGACCTCCCTGTATGATTGCAAACAGATTCTGCTCATGTGGTCGCTTCTGGGCAGCTATGCACCTGTCCAGCCAGCGGATAGACCTTGCAAATGTAATCATATTATCAATCAATTAATCAATCAATTATTGCACAAACCACACATCATAAACATTCCTACATTTTCCAAAAATACACATTGGTTACAGTTGTTAGCTTCTTTTACAATGCCAACATGGCAACAATTATTTTGTGAATATTTTTCAATTATTAGTTTGGAATTTGCATTTGCATTTGGAGAAACTAACACTCAACGGTATATTTACCAACCAATAAATAAAGGAATACATTTATATAAATTTTGGTTTGGTTTGGATTGGTCTTGTTTGTTTAGTTCACATTTCCATTCATCTGACCACTGAAAGGACAAAGACAACTGGAAAAAATTGAAAACAGTAGAAATTATTGAGCTAAATGTAACATCTATAAGAATTTTGCTATGTTGTTTTAAGCTCAAAAATTTATGTTTTCACATTAAAACAACATGGTAACAAGATATGGTTGTTTCAACCACAAAATCAAAGTTGTAATTGTTTCATTCATTATATCTTCCTTACCTGTACATTGCTTCCTCCACCCGCGGCCCCGTGGTCAGACTGTGTACAACATCATCTAACTGCATGATAATATCCGCTCCGATGCTAGCCTGCATCTCCACAGACTTCTCCGGAGTCAGAAGCATCTCTTCCTGGGTGTACGGTGACTGAAACTTGACCCCTTCCTCCGTTATTTCAGCCAACTTCAGGAGGGAGACCATCTGGAAACCACCACTGTCCTAGGCCAGGGAATTGAGCTTGCAAGATAAGTTTTCAACAGCTACAATGAGATATTTCATCCGTTCCAAAAATATCCCAGAAATGTTTAAGTACAGCATGAAGGAACATTTACAACTTAAGCAAGCGTAATTAAAGGTCTGTTATTGATCGCCATACATTTTTCATAGATCTCATATAAACATTCAAGAGATTAGCATTTAAAAAGATGCACAAGATCAGGCCTGTTAGATTTTAAATCTTTGTGAGAGCTTCCTTATCACGTAAACCTAACTTGTGCCACACACTCAACTTAATTTGGCTGCTTGCTGATAAACATTCATTGAATCCACTTACTGTAAGTAGTGCCCTTTTCCAGTTCATGAATTTGTGAAGTCCTCCAGCCTTTTCCAACAGTTCCGGTCCCTGTAAAATGAATGGATTCAATCTACGTTACAGGACCAACTCTTGAGAATGGTGGGACTTAGTCGGGACTCCATTTTCTTCACTGCTAAATATGCTTGGTTTGTGTTGTACTGCTGCTAAACATGCAATTAAAATTCCATATTCAGTGAGACTTGTGATACTGTAATAGGGGATGCAATTCTTTGAGTGACTTCTGGATTGCGTCCTCATACTCGTAGTGTGGTTAAAACACTCATGAGTTTGCATGCAAATTTTCACTGCTTCTTGACCCCTCCTAAGTAAAGCATTGCTTCTGCCTGTACAATTCAAATGTCTTTAAATTTAATTTTTACAGTTGTCTAAAATAAAAATATTTTGTTTATTGTTTTGACATGTTTGAAGGACGATTCACTGATTTTCAGGCTGGGTAGTCTGCTAGTTGCAAAAGTGATGAATATTATGTTTAGTTTTACCTATTCTTTTTTTAAATAAAGGGGAAAAACCAATATTCTCGCGGTCAGCATGACGTCACTGGGTCTTGTTTTTTTGTCTCTGATTGGTCGGTGGTGGCTGTTACCGATCGCACCCTCTGGACTCAAAGGGGAATGAATAGTGTTGTGGTCAATGGGGAAAAACTAAATTATTGTTCCTAACAGCTAACCCTTTTCCTTAAATATTTCCAAATTTCACTGTTTTATGCTGTAAAAATATCTCCCACGTTACCCAAAAGGATTGTGTTCATGTAAAAAAATGGACAAAACACGTAATTCCATGTACAAATTGAATGGAGGGCTACCCCTTTGCCCGACGCCGGTGCAATTGATAGAACAGCCTCCGACCAAGAGAATGGATAACATTAACAAATGAAGTTGAGATATATTCAACCATAGAGCTTGCTCTATGATTCAACCTACAGGGCGCATGCCCAGATGGTACGTGTTGCCAAGAATCAACTGGCAATCAAGTTGTTCGAGTTGTGATGTCGTCAGCCCCTTCATAGTTCCCTGGGTTCCAACCGGCATAAAGACTGGAGTATCCACTGTGTTATGTGGAAGCGTCAACTTGCATGTCCGTGCTTTTGTCGTACTACATTCAGCACAAATTTTTAGCGAAAGAGCTTGCGGCATTTTTCTCATGTTCATGGGCGCAGCCATCTTTAATTTGCTGGTGGAACTTTCCACTACTGTACAGGGGGAATATATTTAACACATTAATGTAATTTCTTTACATTAAAGTTTGATACTTATTTCAAAATCATAAAGTAATATTGCATTACAATACAAATCAAGCAATAAATGTATATGCGGTATGTACTTAAGAATAACTGATATTTTTGTTTTATCATTTAGTTTCCGTTTCCAATCGGAAAATGGAACAACCCAGTTGAACACGATGCATACTCAGCGGCATAACAAACGTATACTTGTAATTGGAAGTTGAGGCGCAACATGTGTACACCAACACTCTTTCCCTCTTTTTCTATTTTCAGAAATCAGTCAGCATCGTCGGGCCTATAAATATTCCCCGCAACAATTTCCGGATCAGGCAGTAGTCACTCTATAGAGTTTAAACCTTTATTATAATGAGATTTCAGTTCATTACAAATTTGTTTGACTCGACTCGAACCAAAAAAGTGATCTGAAACAGTGAAACGAAGGTCTGAACATGGAGGTATTCTGGTCTGAAGTACCATCAATATTTGTTGACACATTCACCATTCCTTCATCCATGCATTCAAATTCAACCCGGGTTAAGCTATAAGCATTTCTCCATGCTATAAGAGGCTCTAGTGTGAAAAGGACTTAATGCTTTATAAATTGTGTATCTAGAAGACTGCTTGGATTTTAACTGAGAAAATCTAAACTATTGAAAAAGTCTTTGAACCATACTTTTAGCCCCCGAGCTCTTTAGCGCCTATTCTGTTTATTCATGCTTGTTGTCCGTCGGCTATTTTACCAGCTTTGGCATAGCCCCATATTTTTTTCTTTCTTGATGCAGGATATTTGTTTAACTTTCGCTGTTATTTTTATTTGCACGTACATATCATACAGATACCGTACCTCCTTTTTGAATAAATGTGATGCGAAAATAAATGAAAAATGAGATGATTTTCGTTTTGTGCAGCAGGCGTGCTATACGCGTGTCCGAATTACTTGGCTACGGCTTGAAATTACACACGAGTCTATGAGAAGTGGCTGCAGCCTATACCACAGACGCAGCCTATACCGCAGACACAGCCATAATCTGAATATGACGCGATCTGCACGTTGAAAAAACTATACGTCAGACCAGCCTAAAAATTGCAAGGCGCTGTGCCAGTTGTGTGTTGGTGGTTCACGGGTATGGAATTATCGAAGACCAAAAACTGAGGATCGGATCATCCAGAAACACTGACAGAGCATGGGGGAGGGAAGGAGTGATCACACTGCCGAGTTGGACGTGCAATGGCGGCCAGTTTCTCTCACGTTCGTCGAATATCCGGACGGTAAGATAGCAAAATTCTAACACGCCCTGGTTTTGATGTTGAATTCAGCGCAATGTGAATGTGTTGAGGGGACGGGCGCCCTCTATTTGTGAAAGTCGATGCCTACCCTGTAAAACAGTGTAATGTTTCTTGGTGTTTTCTTCCTCCATGGTTTATCTGTCTGTTTATTTGCGTGCTTGTGAAATGAACTCTGTGATTTTAGAAGCACAGGAATATGACTTTGAACTTGGCAATTTATATTATTTAAATGTTGATCTTGTTCCCAACATGTCCAAAAATTTGGGACTTTCAAAATAGTTTTGCACGGTGCATGCCACTGCACTGGTTATGTACTTCCAAAAATGTAAGGCTCCATTAGCCTTACAACGCTAAGCTTTTTTGGACCCCGTAACTCAATGGGATTTGCAATACGCTTTTGTTAGGTCAGTTGCAATGTTCTAGAATTCCACTTTCCGAAACGTTAATCTCCCCAGAAAGTTATCCAATCCCTCCTACATATCTTTGAGACTTTTGCGGCACATTTGCGGAACATTGAAACGGACAATTTATTGAGAAATCAAGAGTTTTTACTCACCAACCGACGTATTCAGCTGAGATGAACATGTAGCACACAGCTGACTACTATAGTCCACCAGACTGCGCATGCGCGTGGAGTTGTGGAAGAGATGTGGGGCTCGACCATTTTTTGAAGGGGGGGTCATCTTTTCTACATCGCGCAACGGTGATGTGTGCATGACGCGCTTTACACAGTGTTGTGTGTGTTTTAACATTCCTTCGGTTTTCAAATGAACAACGTTAACAAAATAATGACCATCGATCCAGATTCTGTTTTTTTTCTGGTTTGCATAAAATAAAAGCTCGCATTGGCCAAAAACAACATCAGACAAAATGCCAAATATCACTATATTTAAAGCCACTGCAGCTAGGGGTTGTGCCTATTTGGGAAAAGTCGTTAATATAATTTGATTTGTTGCATCATCTAAAAATAGCTACGTGGCTACCTGCCCTACAATTTAGACGTCTGGGCATAACAAACATTGTCAGGCCAAGGAACCACACTAGGTAAAATAGCGCGCCATTAATTATCCACATTCCACACATCACCGTTGCGCGATGTAGAAAAGCACTTATTATTAATTATTAATTGTCCCCCAGTGTCCAACCCTTGAAATTAAGAGAGACAGTATTTTGGATTAATTGCAGAATACCCTACCACACGAAAGTTACCCCCTAAAAATTGATGGCTATGCAGTCAAGGCAACCGAGAAAAAGACCAAAGTCCAAAGTCCAAAATCAAAGTAGGTCGGGGAGGGGCAAAAGAGAGTGCTATTTTTCCTTTAAATAATATCCTCCATCCAAGGGGAATGAATCATCAGCACTACGTGTGTAAATTGAATAAGGAAGATCGGGGAAAAGTCCAAGTCCAAAATAGTTTCCCCCAAAGTGGATACAAGGATACGCAGTGGAATTGAGAAGCTTTACTGAGGGCAATCAACCGTGACCACGTATATGCGTATCCGGAAATGAGGTGGGATAGACGAGTGGTGGGGTATTCTGCAATTGTGCCCTTATTTTCCCTGGTTCCCTGTGTAGATGGTTACCTAATTTGGTTTCATGTTGTTGCAGGTGACATCATTGGCAAGGCCTTGGCCTACATCAGTCTGGCACCAGTCATTATTCTGGTCGGATTTGCAACACTCATTCTCTTTAGAAGAGAGTTACATACTGTAAGTACTGATCTGAGTTAAGCCCCAGAAAGTTGAATTGTTAGTTGTTAGTTTGTTACTATCCGAAAGTCTCAAAATAGTAATAGGCGGCAGGCGCTGGTTATTTGTATTTGTTTATTTTATTTTATTTTGAATGTATTTGCCAGAAATAGGATTAAAAATAGTGGTTGACACTGAGTAGTATGGCACTTTAACCCTAACCCTGCCAGACGCAGCACAGTACATATGTCGAGCGCAATCTGGAGTTTTGTGCAAGTTTATTGTACTCCCTCCTGAGCTAATTTCCCTTTGAATGAAATCCATTCAATGGGATATGAACTCGGGAGGGAGTACAATAAACTTGCACGAAACTCCAGATTGCGCTCGACACATACATGCTGACAGCTCCACTATTTGCTGGACTCTCCACACAAGTCAATGTGACAAAGTATGCAATCTGATGCGTCTGGCAGGGTCCTAGTAAACATGCCCTGGAGGGTTAGGGATAATTATTGCTAATCTTGAACCATTTGCTAAGATTCAAAGACTGCCACTTTGTAATTAAACATGCAAATTCTTTGTCCTGCCAGGCGTGTTGCAAGGATGGCTCACATAGTTTGATTGATTGCATTTGTTTTAAAAGGACACCCTGCCATGGAGGAACTCAATTGGGCATTCGTCCCATTGCTATGGTTGAAAAGATCCTTCAAAAGTTGAACATAATAGTGGACACGACCATCCCTTGACAATGCGCTGTATGTCTGAAAATCATTGAGGACAGTCATTTTGGGGATGCCGGTTTGGTTTGGAAAAGTCAGACTGTTGGAATTCAGACTGGTACCCTTGTTCTAAAGCGCTATTGATTGCATACTTGCAGCAATATATGTGGCACCACTCTGAATGTTTGAATGTCAGTGCTCTGGGTTTTTCCCCACATTTCTCCAAAAATATTTCACTTTATGGTAGAGTTTTTACACTTGGACCTTGGAAATAAAAAATGCATACGGGTGCATGTACGCATTGCACGTCGCGCGTATTCTTCCCAAGCGGTAGCGCTACAGAACTGGGTTCAAACATTTCGTGAAGGGGTCGTTTGGAAAAGTGCAAATAATTGTCATCTAAATAGATTGTATTTGAATGAAATTAATCAGTTAGCACTTAAATCAGGCAGAATCTGTGGGAGAGGTGTTATAAAACAAATATTGACTGCTTTATCTCGTAGTGTAGTAAAACTAGCCCCCCTTGGTGATCCATGGAGCATTCTATATTCTAAAAATAGAATGCTGCATGGATCACCTCGGGAAGCTAGTTTTACTACACCACTCAAAGCAGTCAATATTTGTATACTATATAACTTTAGGAAGTTGTGAAAGAAACTAAAAATCAGTAGTACTTTCTGAAATCTACTTTTTGGCCATGTTTGAGGAAATGTTTATTTTGTTCCAGTAATTAAGCTTATAATATAAGCAGAGAAATTTCTTTGTTTTTTGTAATTTTCCAGATGACATTCTTTTGTGGAATCCTGTTTAATGAGATTATTAATTGGATTACTAAGCATATCATCAAAGAACCAAGACCAGCCAGGGGTAAGACCGTTTATGCCTGTTTGTCTGTCGGGTTGTCTGTCTGTCTGTCGGGCTGCTGTGGTGTCTGTCTGTCTGTCGGGCTGTATGTTTGTCTATCCAGGGTTTTTAGCCAGGATCTGAAAACGAGGTGTCCAAATTTGCTGTATGAAAATGAATTAAACTGCTGTCTGGATTGACCTAAAATATACAAATCAACAAAATTAGCTGGCCTGATGTTTCTTTCTCAAAGGCAAATGTCATTGAATATTAGGGTGTCCAAATTGCTTAGCTGTAATATTTTACCTGCAAATGACAAATCAACTAGGTGTCCAAACTGTTTAAAAATCCGAACATACCATCTGATCTAAATGTTGCTAAGGCATTGTTTAATACTAACAAACTCATCCGAGGCCGTTTTGAGTGAGTGTGAGTCATTTCATTCTGTTCGAAAGTCTTTGCATGCGGGGGTGTTGTCTGTGTTTGTTTGTTTGTTTGTTTGTTTGTTTGTTTGTTTGTTTGTTTTGTTGTTTGTCTGGTTGTGGTGTTTTGTTTGTTTGTGTGATTATTATTCACGTATCTCTTATTTTTTTTAAAGATATCTTGTATTTTCAATTTGAATAATTTATTCAATCATATGTGGCTGTTTCTGCAAGTGTCTTGGCTGTTTTTCCATTTCAAATTGATTCTTTTTAATCAAGACAAGTTTGATGGTTGTAAATTTGATTATATTTTCATCAGAAGTGTTTCCATCACAATGTTGGCCCTTCTTCCTGGCTTTATTGCATAGAAATTGTCGGCAGGTACACAACTATTGAATTTACAGTGTACAGTTTATTAAGTTTTGTTTTATTTCTAGACATTTGAAATAAAGGAATTGATTTTTTCAAAGGTGTTTTTTGTTTGTTTCAGGTAACCAAGAGATGTTGTTCTCTGAGTATGGCATGCCATCAAGCCATTCCCAGTTTATGTGGTTCTTTGCAGTCTACACAGTTCTCTTTATCTACATCAGGTACATAAAATGGCATAAAAACCAATAAAAATGCCGGAATTAATTTGGGGATGGAAACAAAATAAGTTAACCCCACCACCACCAAGAAAAAATGCCTTTTGAAGTTTTTGGTAAATTTTCCAGAATACTTTTTGGTGGTAAATTTTGAAATTAAACAAAAATGCTATAATTTTGTTTTAATGTTAAAAAAAATAATTTTTAGCACACCTCAAAACAAATTGCCGTCTTCACCAATTACAGTGCATGTTTGATAGAGCTAAGGAAACATTGCTACTGAGCAGATGTATTGTAGATAAAGTAATTGATTTTCATAATATTCAGTCGGTGGCAATAATGAACCAAAATCTGTAATTACATATATTGTGTTGTTTCGAGGGAAACACCAAACACATATCAATTGTTCACGTTTACACGTGTCAGTTTTTTTTTGGGTTTTTTTAGTTGTTTTTTTTTTAGCTGGGATTGGGAAACGGGTGTCTGTATTCATGACCTAACCAACAAACCTCAATTGTTCACTTTTATGTCAGTTTTTTTTTAGCTGAAATTGGGAAACTTGGTGTCTATATTCATATCCTAACCAACAAATAAGAGTGAGGTGCTTTAGAGGGCCCTTCAACAAATCTTTTGCAATGTAAGTAATTGGAACTGCCACATAATGTATACTTGTTATCAGGATGTCAAACTGAGTGATTTATCAAAATAAAGAGCCAAGTATGCTTCATTTGGAAAAGTAATAAAAAAAAAAATCCCAGAGACCCATTTGTATGATCTGATTAGATTTACTGTTTATTGGAAAAAAATCACATCCAAATTGTTAACTGAAACAGTTTGCTCAAATTAAAAACTGGGGGTGCCGAAAAGACAATTAGACATCCCCTCTGGCTAATACTGTGCTTTGACTGGGGCAAATCCATTTCCTAAGAAGCAGAAAAAGCATTTGTCCTAAAATTGCTATGGTTGGAAAGATCATTAAAAACAATATACACGACCATCCCTTCAAAATGCACCGATTGCCTGAAAATCATTGACGAAAAACTATGCGTGCTGTGAGGTTTCCAATGGTCCGACTGTTTCTAACCATGGCATTCCCAAAATGATTTTCATCAATGATTTTTAGACAAATGGTGCATACTCAAGAGATGGTCATGTGCATTATATTCTACTTCTTAATGATCACTCCAACAATAGCAATCTTAGGATGAATGCTTTGCGTAGCCCAATTGCTTGACAAAAAGGCTCTGTGTCCCTTTAATTGTTGAATTCGTGCTCATAACAGCATTTTCTGAGAGACCTCTGTTTTCCCATGTGTGTGTGTGTGTTACAGGCTAGGTCTGCAGCAGCATAGTTCATCTAGTCTTTTTGAGTTAGCATGGAAACACTGTCTAGCCATAGGAACTACATTTTTAGCGCTCATCGTTAGTTTTAGCAGGTAAGACTCATTTGTTTCCTCCGCAGTGTAAATTTTGCAACCGTGATATTTTTCTGTTCTGGATTATTGAATTACGTTTCATATTCTGTCGGCAGTGAAATTTTCAATCATGACATTTAAAGACAAATACATATTTCAGTGCATTTCATTATATTATATTATGTAAATTTGCAAGTGCATTTTAATCTGTTACTTTTTCTCTGTGTAATGACTTTTTTTTGAAAAGGTCAAAGTTGTAGCTTGGGAGTTAATATTTTTGCCGATCGCAAATCATTTGCTCTGGGTATGTGCAGAAAACAAAAATCCAAAAGGCAAACAAAAAAATTAAAATATCAGACTTTTTTGAAAGACGAGCAACAGACCCAGTGAGTCTTTATTACGTATTTGAGACAAATAACTTGGATTTTACTTAATTCAAAGAATTAAACAGAAAAAACAATGTAGTCCATGGTTTAAAGGTATGAGATAGCTTTGGTAATGATAAAAAAAAACAAATTGATTAGTTTCAGTCTGAAAGATTACTCTTTTGTAAAGATGGTACCAGTATCAATCCTCCCGAGAAATGGTTTTTCTGGAAAGCTGTCATCTTCGAGAAAATTGTGTCTAAAAGCGTGTGATATTTTGTTCTGGATTTGCAGATTGTATCTGGCCTACCACACTATGAGACAGGTGGTATGCGGAGCCTTACTTGGGACTATTCTGGCCGTGCCTTGGTTTGCATTTAATGAGGTAAGTGCTTCTTAAGTTGCTTTATGTAAAATGTAAATGTAAAATAAAATCTCTCCACACAAGACAGAAATTAGGACCATTTTGCTGCACCATAGGTTTGTGCATAAAAAGACTTGTTTTTGCAGTCGTACATACTCGTAATTCTTTGCAGTTGTCAAAAAGGTTTATTAGAGACTGAAAACCCCTCAACTCAGTAAATTGGGTTTTTTTTGTTTGTTTTTTTGGTTTTGTGGGGGAATCTAGAATTTTGTTTTTCTTTCATAATGTTGGTGTTTGTTTGGTCTTTTTTTTTGGTGGGGGGGAGCGAGCATTGTGTTTACGAGTTGTTTCTCTTTTCTATCTTTGTTTTTTTTTTTTTGGGGGGGGGGGGTTTTGGGGGGGATGGGAATTCTCAACAAACCTTAGGCCTGTCTCTTTCCTCAGATCTGCCTTGGCCAAGTAAACTGTAAAATCAACCATTGTTTTTAAAGTCCTGTTACTTTCATCTCATCTGGCCACCTGTCCACCTGCCCAGGGGATAGTTCAAAACAATGTTGGACTGGCAAATCTTGCATCGTAGAAAATGTACAAACTGCCTTTTTTGTACAGCAATCTTTAACAGTGCTAAATAATATTTCAATATCTCCCAAGATACAAATAGTAGGTAAAATGACAACATGTGGCTGGGAGTGACTAGGTACTTTTTCCAATCTTCACTGGGTATGGACAGGTAGATATTTAATCCCCGTGGTTGGGGGAGGTGAGTTAGTCTCACTGATAGTTACCACCCCTGGGTCTATAGGTCTAAAAATTGACATAATCCCAGTTCAAGCAGTATGGAGGGGAGGGGGAGGTAAGTTGGAAGTTACCCCGCTTCAGTCTATAGGTCTGAAAATTGCTTTGGTATCTGTTGAAGATTTATTCTCTATTTAGATCTGGACCCAGGGAAACCGTAAGGGTGGTAGGGCTGACAACCTAAAATGTGGCCAACCCCACCACCTCTGTTGTAGCCCTTTACCTAGAGTGGCTTTTAGCCTTGTATTGGGCGACTTCTATGAAAAAACACAAAAGTGAAACCCTACATCATGTATCTGTTAACCTGTTACAAATGTCGTGGTGTTTAGTTCTTTTTGGGTTTTTTTGGCAGGTTTTCCTGACCCCTCTTTATCCCCGTGTGGTGTCGTGGAGAGTGGCTGAGATCCTGATGGTACGAGATTCCACTCTAATTCCCAATGTGCTGTGGTTTGAATACACCAACGCCAGAACAGAAGCCAGGTAACCAGACCCATACTTGGCAGCACCAGTCTTTTTTGTTTTGTTTTTTCGTCTACTCCCTGTCAAAGGGCTAAACGTTGGTGTGAAAATTTGTCCTCCTCAGCACTTGATTTCTGATAGGTCCATGAATGTGCATCTTTTCTCAGATTCTGAAATAAACTGATTTTGAAGTTGTTTTTTTACATAAAGATTTGTTGAAAACTATTACATTATTTTTATTTACTGGAGATGTATGTGTACAGATTCAGGACACTTCCCAGTAAAAGTACCACTGGGGTTAGGGTTCATTAACCCTAACTCCCTAGGGTATGTGGAAAATCATATTAAAATTGGAGGATTCAGGACTGTTAGGGTTAATGAGTCACATCCATGTCACTGTACGGAACACATGGTGCTGAGCATCATCCCATTAACATACAAAGTGTATGTTACTGATGAGCCATACTGTGTAGGTTTAAGGCGGTCCCCCGAGGTATTAAAACTTGACTTCTGGAGGCAAAAGTGGATGGAAGTTAGTCAACTTCCAGTATTGATTGGAACCAGCAGTCCCTTACTATCCCTAAGATGGAGTGTGTTTGATAGGGATGGGCAGTTTTTTTCTTCAAAATAACCCAGTATTCATGTTTTTATCAATACCTATAGGTCTCAAAATCGTGATAATTTCTTTGGCATCTATTGAAAATGTATCCTCTCTTTAGATCTGGACCCAGGAGAACTATAAGGGTGGCGGGGCTGGCCAAACCCCCCCCCCCCCCCCCCCCTGTTGTAGCCCTTTACCCAGAGTAGCTTTCAGCCTTGTATTGGTTGATTTCCATTAAAAAAAACACCAAAATACCAACTCAAACCGACTGACTCTTTTTGGGTACTGAAATACTGGGGAAGTCGGTTTCCCATTTCACTACGGCAGTGTTTCAATACTGCTTGGATGAAACTTAAGAAACTGAAGAGAAAAAAATGTATGGTAAATTCAGTCATTATAAAGACCTTGGCAACATGCCAATATCCAAAAACTAAAAGTGCAATCGGTCAGGCTGTTCAGATTGCCATGTAGCCCAAGTCCACTCTTGGAAAGTCCTGGAGAATATGGACAGAATACCTGTAAGAACAGTGAGGTTGTATCTACGCCTGTGTTGTTTAATGTAATCAACAAGTAAAGCAGTATTTCAAAATAATAGCTGTCTACTTATAATGCGAGAGTGTCCATTTTAACAGTCAATCTATCAAGTTAGGAATCATTCAGTACTTCACTTGAGAAAGAACACTGTAAGTGGATGTATACAGGAGGCAGACATGTAGCTGTGGAGTAATAATGAACCCTGGTGGTAAGAAATAACATGCTTCACGGCACCATCTGTATGTTTTTAATTTCATTCCAGAACAAGACAACGAAAACAAGGCTGCGGCAACAAGATGTCATGACTACAGGTGTGTGACGCGATACGCGAGGAGCTGAGAGATCGGTGTCAACATTCATGATCATCACTAAGCCAACCTGCCTTCAGTGAACGGAGGATGCCATTTTTTAGGCTTACTGGCATGTGCAGTAGGCCTGCTCAATCTGCCACTATCGTCCGACTGCTTCATGCGCTGGAGACAGACACGCAACCATCAGCTGCGTTTATTGAAATCAAATTATTTTAAATCATTGCATTTTTTTTTCTTCGAAATGTATTTCCATATTTTCTGTAGTTGTACGTAATTGAACCTAATCTGGGTTGTTTTTTGGGGGGAGGGATACTGGTTAAAATTTCATGTGGGCTTCCACTTATGTTGATGATATGGCAGAATAATAAAACGCAGAATAATAAAACACCCAATTAACCCTAACCCCCTGAGCATTTTTACCAGGAAGTGTTCCCCTGAACCTGTCAAAATTAAACACTGTGCAGTTTACCTATGGCATATTCTTTGGACAAATTGGGGCATCATAGCTCCATGTAAAGTAATGATGCCAAGGTGCTACAGTCCTGAACCCATCAAAATTCAACACAACCTGCTGAAGGAGTTTGTCAGGCTTGGGGTAGTTAGGGTTAATGAAGATACACCATTATAAGCAGTGATCTTACTTTAAAAAAATATAAAGCAAGATCGTTCACATGACCGATTGCTTGAATGAAGGTCAGAAATGAATAAACAATTGTCAGAAAACAATTCAGATTTACACTGAATTCTTTTCATCAAAGTGTCATGCTCGTTGCAGTAAGAGTGAAGAGATCATTCAATTGTCTGCGATTATGGCCGCTCGTACACATTTCAAAAAGGAAATCAGTGCTCGTTTGAGACGTGCTGATGAATGTCAGCCTCTGTGTGCATTGTCAGCCCCGAGCCAGTGTCCCATAAATGCTGCAGGAAAATAAGTTAATTGCAGGTAACCAAATTATTCCTGTAAATGTATTTATTTCTGTTTGTACTCTTCTGTTTAACCTTTACCTTGCATTTTTGACCTTTAAAAATGATCAGCAGAACTTTGCCCTCATTCAAAATCTGCATGTCAGACAAGGGTTAACTCCAGCCGTTGACCTTTGACATTATAACAAAAAATATGATTGACTTTGAGAGCTGATAAAACAAAAATGTACGAATTCTTCTCATGCACTGCCTATATAACAGAAGTTTCAGTGAAGTTTAATTATGGTATTGTGAATGAATAGTAAAATTATATATGCAAGAACATTGGTCAGAAGAATAGAATGATCTATAATCGGAGCCAGTATAAGATGAGCATGGAGTAAAGTATTACCCAAGAAAATATAACCGGTTGTTTGTTGATTTGGTTCCTGAAGAAAAGTTTGTCCAAATCCAATGAACAAGCGCGAGAACAAGGAATATGCAACTATCCGCTTTGTTGAAAGTTAATCACTGGAAATAAACCCCATTTATGCAAAGCTGAATCTATTCCTTGCTGTTCGTGTGCCCCTGCACTGTTTGGCCCAGGCACCCCCAGAGCGTGCTGCATAACAAGCAGTAGATATAGTCACCTCCTGCTGACTTGGAGATGAAAATAACTTGATAGAAGAATAGGACGCATGTGAGACTTCTCATGTAGAAATATCTTGATCATCCATTTTCATCATCTGGTAGAAAAAAACAAATTCCAACCTTGTCCTGAATAGCGCTACAAACAGAAAGCACATGTCACTGCTAGACTAAAACTTCAGATGAAAAAAAAGTGGCATGTTTCCCCAATTTTGAAAATCTACGGTGCAACCCAAAAAAAAATGGATCAACAGATTTTTAGCCATGTTCATCTCCCTTCCCAGCTATGTCCCCTCCCCCTTGATTTATTCCACCCTAGATCCTGACCGATATCAATTTGCATATTGCTTGTCAGCAAAAAATGTTCTAAGAAAAATGTTGACATTGGGTGCAGGCATCACCTGTAGAAATGGCTTTGTGTTTATGTAAGCATAATAAGAAACCTTTGTTGAGAGTCCCTCCCAAATTAGCCAGTTTACATCTGGTCATTCTGTATTAAAGTAAATGGCAATGCCTTTCAAATGAAACATGCAGTTAATTTTAAGTTAGCGCATTTTGTAAAACTGATTTTATATTTGTCATTTTCCGCTGAGCGATGGGTCCAACTTGAGGGAGGCTGGACCTCCTCTCTTAACTACGATTATTTTTATAGCCAGTGCTATGACATTACCAGGGGTAAACGTTTGCGTGTTCACGTATGTGCCATGTTGTTATAAACAGCTGTTCATCTAAAGCTTACATTTAATTAAAACATAATTTAAGTAAATCCACAATAGAGTACCGAAGTCTGACGACAACTGGCTCCAAACAAATGGAGATTTTGACTGTTCCTTTGTTAACAGCCAGTCATGCAAACACATTGACACAGAAGTATTCTGGTTCCAAACATTGCATTGACGTCATCACTTCGGTACTCTTTTTCCACGTTCTTTCAAATTGGATTTCTATTCTGTGTCTTGAACAAAAATGATTATTTCTAACCAAAATTGGAAAAAAAACATTTGTAGAAAATCAGAAGAGAAGTTTGAAACAGACCCTCATAAAATGTTCATAAACTTGGAAGACAGAACTTTCATTGCATTTTGCGGCCGATAAGCATTGTTTTGGAAGCTAAGTTAGAACTTGTCTAAATCCTTCGAAATTTCATTGCCGTTGAGAGACATGATAAACTCACTGGAATAATGATGAAACCACACCAGTTGTGAGTTGACAAATACCAGAAAATCTCAGCGATGTTCATAAAATCATTTGAAAAAAAATAATCCCCCCCCCCTCCCCCTTAGCCTTTCTTGTTGCAGTCCCCGAATTCTGGAACAGAACTATGCCTAGCTCAGAATGGACACTAGTACATCGGGATGAGTCTGACTTTTGAGAAAAGTCAGCGATGTTGGGAAAGGTTCCACAGGGTGCAGCATCTTGAAACGGGACATGGAATGAAATTGTTATTTTTTCACATGGTTTGAAAAACTGTTGACTTTTACCTTCATTTGTTGATCAAGCGCAAAGGGGCACACAGTTTGTTGGTTGGTAATGGAACAAGGTCAAGTATGTAAAATTGGACTGTTTGGGGATTTGAACCGGAGAGAACTGGACATACCTATGATTACAAACGAATTGTATGTCACATGGTGATTGGCAGGTGGAATCTGCAGAGAAAATTGACCACTTAAAACAATGCCATTTTGGTGATCCATAGGACAGTGGTTTAACGTTTGTGTGGTCAGCATTGGATCTACCTAGCTGACTAATGATCAAAGCATCATTGACTGATTGATTAATTGATTGATTGTCAAGTCAGTTGACTTTCAACGGACTTCTTTATATGTACCATTTAAATTCTTCATTCCATTTCTTTCTTTTTTTGTCACTGTGAGCCACGTCTACTTATATTTTATAAAGTCAGTTTATTCGTGACTAATGCAGTTTTGTTAATACATGTACCTGCAGAAAGAATCCTGTCTATAACAAATATCTTTGGCGTTAACATCTGTGGGTTCACAGCCTTTTCCAAATCAGCATTAGAGATTTAATTAAGTTATTTGATAATATTGAAGGTGTAATTGACCTGTCGCCATTTGCAAGGTCTTGAATAACTTTACACACGTGCAGCACAGCGTATAAACTTACACAAGCCCCTTACCAAGGGTTTGCTTTACATATCTCTGACTGGAGCTGTCTTTGATTTGTCCGATCCAACTTTCTCAAGTGTTTATATGCATAAAAGGACAGACCACTTCATGCCTGAACATGTTGTATTTGACGTGTGTTCACGTATATGCTGGTGCTGCACTTGTTACTCACAAGACACTATGATTGGCTAATGCTTAACGGCAATTGGTTAAACATCCTCCAATCCACAGCTTAATTTTTATCACAAATTTTACTTGGAGGCGTCTTTGTTTTTCCCATCTAGTATACATTCCAGAAATGGCATGCTTATCAATAGTGTGCAGGGCGGATTCTAGCAAACTGGCAGGTCTATACCTCCATGGTTTAATGCATAAAAGCTTGAATAAAATTGGGTCATTTCTTGAAGTTATATGCACTGCAGAAGAGATGGTGGCTGTAAGAATGAAATTTCTATTGTCAGATCTGGACCAAATGATAAGTAATTATGCAAAATTGCTTCTTTTTCTGAATGTATTTCAAGCTATTCAAACACTATAATAACAATAGCAGTCCTTTGTCATTGTTCATCCCATGTAGCTTGTGAGCTTGACTGATTACAACTCTGTATTACAGGGCCTGGGAATTAGCTACAACACACAGTACATCAAATTATGCCTTATTGCATGTATTTTCAGGAATACCATAATCTAAATTTTCTGCCTGTTTTGTGGTGCCAGGTCATATGGCTTCACGATTAATGTATTTGACCCTGAAATATAACCTGCACTGCAGGTCCAGCAAAATGCCTTGGAATGGTTATAACTTGTTTAAAACAATCTTATTTTTGATAATTGTTTTGAATTATGAACCAGTTTATTCTGTTTTGCTTCACGAGGGGGCATAAATACACTCCTTTTGCCAGTTCTAACTTCAAAAGAATTTAAATAATTTCACTAACTAAAAGCAACCAATCGAGGTGACACTAACCGACTACGTGTGTATGTATCAATAGAAACTACTAAATAAAACTGCTTGCAGCTTACAATATCGGAGTATGTTGTAACTATTATGTATGGTTATCTGTTTTATGTACGTTATGGCATCAAATGCAATTTTTTGGAATAATTGGATACAATTAAAATTATAATAAACGAGTGGTGATGAGCAGTGTGCCATCATTGTAGTTGTATGGTCCCGTTGTGGATAAATAAATAATATTGACAAATATGGTTGACACAAATTGGGGGCTTTGTGAAAAAACTGTTGAACATCTAGACAGATCAACCATGGCACTACCAACAAATAAACAAATTCAGGACAATTTTTCTAAGTGCTGCCCGTTTGCAAAAACTTTATTTTCTGTAATTTTCTTTTTGACTTGCACAATCGTGAACCCAGCATTCATGTTATTTTTTTCTCAACCCCTGCAGTGTGACATCTGGAGCCAGAAGTGCAGAACGAACAAATCTGTGACTTCACATGTTGTCTATGAAGTCCTTCAAATATTTGGACCCAGAAGTCAAACGCTACTCAAGAGGATTAGTGGTCAATGTTTATAGCTGGGGTAAAACTTTTTTCTTATACAGTAGAGCCAAGCTGCATTTTTGGGCTTAAAAAAATTGGTATATTTTGAGCAAATTAACATGAAGAAGTCAAGCCGGCTTGGGGGGGGGGGGGGGGGGGGAGACTCAATATTATGAAACAGTTGGTGCTTTGTGCAGAGAGAAATCCATACATGTATTTGTACAAATACTTCGCAAATTGAAAGCTGAAACTTTTTTTTTCTTTAAATTTTAATGACGACGAAATTTGTTGGCAACTTAAAAAGGCATTTACTTACAGAAAAATCAAATAAACCACAATATTTTTTGTCAACAGCAAAAGGGCTTTGTATGCACTCGCATATAAAAAGGATGTTTGCTAGCCTTTCCACTGGAGATATTGTTAACGAGGTTTGACATTGATACAAAGGTCAAATACTTTTACATCAAAAAATTACAAACATCTGAATTTAAATACAGATGCATTGGGGCTTCGCAATCACCTTAAATTTTCAATAATAAAATTGCTAAACGGATTAAATTGAGAGAAAACATACACGGCAATAATGAAGTTTTTACACCACCATTAACTCTCAAAAGCAATGTACGTAGAAAAAAACTACTCAATTCTGGCGAGCTTCTTATGAACAGATAATTGCCTTGCACAGAATGTGAAATGATTAACAGTACTGACAGCAATTTTTTGTTTACATCACCTACGGCCCTGACTTGGACTGCTACTTCTCCGACGATCTTTATCGACGGAATGTGATTTCTTGCGCTCCGTTGATTTGCTCCGTCGCCGGTCGCGATCGCCCTTCCGGTCTTTGTCGCGGCTGTGTCGTCGGTCCCTGCTGCGACTCCTGCGGTCCCCCCGCTCTTTCTGCTGGCGCTCGCGTTCCCGCTGCAGAGCCCGTGAGAAGTCCTCACCATCCCGGCGTCTGTCACGGCTTCGACTGGGTCGCCTCTCTCTGCTGCGATCATGGCTTCTCCTGCGTCTCCTCTCATGGCTTTTGCTGCGGCGCTTGCGGTGTCGATCGTTGTTTTTGCTGCGGCTGCGATGATGCTCCTTGCTGCGACTGCGGCGGCGCTCTCTACTTTGGCTGCGGTGACGGTCCCGACTTTGACTGCGTGTTCTACTCCAGAAAACAAAAAATATTCTCAATCACTGGATCATCGTACAGTAGAAAGCAGAATAAGCTGAAACTGTTTGGTCTAGGTTGCTTAATGGTAAATACAAGGGTGGATTTTAGCTTTGGCAAGCTGTTTGCACGTCAACTGTTTCATTTAGCACTTGAGTTGTTCAAAACGACTAAAATCAGTATCATTTAAGGAAATTCAATTCAAGCCAACATACGGAACTTTGCAGCTAATCAGCTATGAATAATAAACATGTGAGAATATCTTTAAAGATAGTATACAACATTTGCAAACATCAAAAAACAAAACTACTGAATTATTACGAAATACCGTACTAGACTAAGTAAATAGCAGTCTCAAGCATCCTGTGAAATCAAGGCACCTGGTGTGCTGCTGTTTTCAAGGAAAGTGGAAATTTATATCGTTTTCCAACGATTTTCGGCTGACAATCGTTGGAAATAGTCTAGTTCCCAACCCGATAATTCACTGACTATAAATTGCTCCGTTTTGTCTAAAGTATGGTCAGGGAACCAGACTACTAGAACATCATTTTTTCTGTTTTCCCAGCATCTGTACACACAAAACTATAAACAGGTCAGTATTAAAGTATTTGCTAGCACGCTTTAAAAATAAAAACCCCAAAATCCATTTATTTCTGAAAATTACAGCAACAACAAATGATGTATACTACCTTTTAAAAAAATATTTAGAAACCCCTCAGGAATTTAATGTTTCTGTTACTTAACACAAGTCTCAAGACAAAAATTCATCATTAATTTTGTGAAATATCTGACATCTAGGCAGACTGGTGCTGTGACAAGATTGTAAGGTCGTCTCCAGATTATCTCAAGAGGGGACCATCAACCAACGTGATAGTTTTAAGCTAATAAGACCACGTAAATAAGTGTGTTTGTTTCCCCACCTGCTTCCTTTTTTTGGTTTTGTTTTTCCCCCAAAATCCATAACAATGCAAAAGGAATAAAAAAGGGACTTCCTCCTTTCTCTTTAATAACCCTAACCCTGCCAGACGCAGCACAGTGCATCTTTGGTGACAGCTTGACCTTGCTGCACTCTGCACACAAGTCAATGTGACAAAGTATGCAATCTGATGGGTCTGGCAGGGTTTCTAGCCAAAATACCCTGGAGGGTTAGGGTTAAAGGCACAATGCTAAACTAAATTAAATACCATTAGGGCAAGATCCATCATCTAAAACCTACCGATTCCTCGGGTGTTTGTCTGTCTCCCTGCTGGCTGACTGCTGCTGCTCTGGGTCGTCTTTCTCTTCTGCAAATCCTTCCTCTATTTGTCTCTCTCTCTGCCTCTCCAAGAAACCAACCTTCCACTCCTGCAACTTCACCTCTAGGTCCTTGAGTTGAGAAACAACACAAGAAACCAGTTGAAAACATTCTGCTTTATAAATGGTGAAATTTCCTCAATCACCACTCGCTTCCGAGTTAAAATTCATACTTGTATATGGTATAAAGAGGAAAGTGGAGGCACCTAGTTTGCTTGGTCAGTGTTTACCCCTAAACCTCTTCAATTTTTCTCTAGGTGCCCTGCTGAATCCAACAGAATCCAACGGCATTACAAAGAGTAAACCCTGCTGAATCTAGTGAAATCCACAACTGGAACACAGGTCTTTCGTTCGCAGCACAGATCAATAAATCCACCAGAAATGGCCTATTTAGGTTATTGTGCGATTAGGGTCAAGAAATACCGAACAAGCTATCAAGCAGAATCAACAAGCTATGATATTTAGGGTTGTGCGTTGATGGCAAACAGGGATATTTGTTTGAATGGAAACAGCCTAAGAAAACTTACCTTCATGATTGGAACAGGAACGCGAGGGAAGAGGGTGGAGAACCATTCCAGTTTAGTCAAGAAGCTACGAACCATTTCCCCGATGGTCATGGTGGATCCAGACCCCGCCTTGCAATCAATTTCCTACAGTGGGACAGGTGCGTTGGGAAATGGGAAACACAGAGATAGGCAAACAGGTACGGAAGGCAGACAAACAGATGGGGATGGATAATACCAAGAACAGTACATGAGAAGAGAAGAATAAACAACGAAAAACGAGACAATGGTTCAATTGTACAAGATTTAGGAAAAGGAAAAAAAATGAATAAACAGGAAAGATACAGGGAGGGAAAGAAAGGAGATATTTAATTTAAAGCACACAATAAAATTTAGACAAAAGAGGACAGAATATTACAACAGAAAATGTTTTTAAAAGAGTTGGGGAAAAATTTCTCAAAACGTACTCTGACAACCTAATTAGAGGTTTTACTACGAGCACAAATGTAGATATGTGGATCTTTACAATGTAATTTCTACATTTACTGCAGCTGGTTTTTAAGTATCACGTAAAAAGTTTTTGAATAAGACGTGTCGAACAGGAGAAGGTTCCTTTCGGTTCTAGAACACCATGATAACAAACATCACGGGGTCATTCATACAGTGAATACAATGTACACAGTACTGAAGTGTGATATTTGCTGTTGTTTTGACCCGCACATTGGTTTACGCACTAATATCTTTACACACAATTGTGCACGTAAAAACAGAAATATACACTCCAGTTTGGTACTCTGTTGATGTGTATTGAATGTAATAATTTGGGAACCGTACAATGATGTCTGTTACAGCTGAAAGTCAGGTACAGCAGTGTTTGTCAGAACTAGGTTTTACTGTAACTTGTTTAAAATTCTTTTATGAAAGTCGCCCGATACAAGGCTAAAAGCCACTCTAGGTAATGGGCTACAACAGAGGTGGTGGGGTTGGCCACATTTTACGTTGCCAGCCCTACCACCCTTATGGTTTTCCTGGGTCCAGATCTAAATAGAGGATAAATCCTCAACAGATACCAAAGAAATTATGCCAATTTTCAGACCTATAGACATGCTATACAATCGGTGGACTACAATTTCTGTATTAAACATTCTGCATCCTACCACTGATAAATTGTACTATAACAGATACAATTTGCAGGTATTCTGACAAAACAGATTTGTAACACAAACTGCATATTGCACAGATATGTTACGGCCATGTAAAAATTGTCACCTAAAAATGGTGTTACTAAGTATAATGGACGGACTATCAAAAGAGCAGAGCAATAGTTAATTCTAGAGTATTTAACCTCATCAAGAGGGAAGGTGCGCATAGCCCACGTCAATCACAGAGCAAGGTCCACTGAGCTGGGTAGTGACTCTTACGTCTCTAAAACCGATCCACAAAAAAGAAAACATGTTATACCAATTTTTGTTTTTACGACCGAATAAAACTTCCATTTCTGTATTTTGTATTACTTATAATTATTTCATGCAAAAAAACAATAACAAAGGCATGTAAAGTTCATCTTGTCATAATTTTCTAAAATGCCACAAAGTCACTTCGCAGTTATCATTCCCAACGAAATACAATTATTCTAAAACATAAAAAAAGATTACTTTCAAGTGGTTATTTGTTGTACAATTCCTTTCAGCTAAACATTTTTTCAATTACAGCATTTGAATAAATAAACGAACAAAATAAATTCCTTGGTGCTAAATACTCACCCCAATTTAACTGCAGCAAGACTCGTTGACCTGTTAGTTGAAGGTTTTTGGTGTGGTTATTGGATGGCTAACGAGCTATCATTACTTAAGGGTAGTTAAATTAAGTTTAAAATACTCTTTGGAATTTCCTCAATTATTTTCTTAGGGATTCCCTTTTTTTGACAATTAAAAAAATTGGACACGTGTATTGCCAAAAAAGAACCTCATAAAATCAGAACAAATGAAGAAAAAGTAGGTCAATTACCATGGTAACCTACCTCCTCGTCCTCCAGATAGGGTTCCATCCACTCCCACAGATCAGCAGGGGGTTGCGAGTATCTGGCAAAATGTGTTATGGATAGCAACCAAAGGTTTTAATCTAGATATGTGGCTGGGGATTAAGATCAATTCTGGCCACACAATTTGTGTAGTTTTTCTTAGTGAATGTCTGTCCGACAGATAGATTCCTAATCCTTCAAAATCTTTCAAAATCCTTCAAACACGGGTGGTTATGGAGGAGTTCGCAGGATTCAGGAGAGCAGAGCTCAGCCACTATTACTTTACATGGATTTTTTTTTTAATCACCTAATACAAGGCTAAAAGCCACTCTAGGTAAAGGGTCACGATCATAGGTGGTAGGGTTGGCCACATTTTGAATTGCCAACCCAACCACCCTTACAGTTTTCCTGGGTCCAGATCTAAATAGAGGATAATTCTTCAACAGATTCCAGAGAAACTATCCCAATTTTCACTCCTATAGATCTTGGTACATTCTTGGGTTATTACCGATGGTGGAATTTAAAAGATTCAGTAAGGCTGCTAGCAAGAACACATGGGGTTCGGAGTTATTTAACATGGGTAATTCCTGGATAAGACCTCTGTACACAGGAGGGGCGGAGTGGGTGCCACAACGGATCCATACAATACTGAATGTTGTCTTGAATCATTACATGCGTGTTTGTCACCTACCTACCTGATGAACATGAATCCCAGGCCTCGGATATACGGGGAGTCATTGTGGGTCAGTAAACCATTCAACTGCTTTCTTGTCAACTTCAATGTGTATAACTTGTAGAGTAGACAATAGGCTGATGACACGATACCCCCAGCCCCTACACCTCGCACCTGTGAATGAATTACGGAAAATATCAGTGAGTGAGTGGATTTTAACAGCCGCATTGGAAATGTGGAACGTGAAGTAAAAAATTAGTTTGAACCCTTACCCTCCAGGGCATGTTTACTAGAACCCTTCCAGACGCATCAGATTACATACTTTGTCACATTGACTTGTGTACAGAGTCTAGCAAAGTGGAGCTGTCATCACAGATGCACTGTGCTGCGTCTGGCAAGGTTAGGGTTAAATAAATTATTAAATTAACATCTTCAAATTAGTTTTAAAATTCAACCCTTACTCCACAAATACACACAAATCTACTGCCATGTTGTGCTGGATTTTGATGGGTTCAGAATTCTAATGGATTCAGGACTGTGTAGCCTGGACACCCTAACTTTACATTGGGACTCAATGTTCCAACTTTCTAAGTACAAAGAACGTGCCATTAATTTCTTGCAATGTTGGATTTTGATAGATTCCGGGTTGTACATAGAAAAAAATGCCAAGGGGGTCAGGTTTATGTCGCACTTGGTGTTTTTTGTACAAATTGGTCATTATCATAAATAATGACTTGGTAAAATTATAAAAGTTCAATACATGAAAATAACTCATTTTACACTGACTCAATTTGTATGATTTGTAAATGATTTGATCTTACTCCGCCACACATGCCAATCTGACCAGATGTCTGTCGACTTCCTCTCTCCCACGGCTCCAAGTGGGTGACCTGATTTATTGGACAGAAAAAATAAAGAATGTTGGTAGTTAGAGCAAGAAGAAGAAACATGTGCGTGTGTCTGGAATTAAGAGTATTAACATTGAAAACAAAATGGTAACAAGAAGGCTGACATTTAATTTTGCAAGATACGGAATGATAATGGCGGTAATTTTAACCCTAACCCTGCCAGACGCAGCACAGTGCATCTGTGGTGACAGCTTCACTTTGCTGCACTCTGCACACAAGTCAATGTGACAAAGTATGCAATCTGATGCGTCTGGCAGGGTTTCTAGCCAAAATACCCTGGAGGGTTAGGGTTGATGAAATGTAGTCCTTCATACAATTTTGGGGCTATCAAATTGACCACAGTTCAAATACGTTCTTTCCTAGATCAAATTGTCAAAGCCTGGGTGTGATGCTACAATTTAACAACTACAGTCGAACCCTGATAATAAGAGCACTGTTAATACAATAGGTCCTGAGTCTTTGTTTTTCTTTGTTTTCCATTACTGATAATACAAGGTACCTGTTATAACAAGATAAATTGTAAAGTCCCAAGGACCTTGTTATAAAGGTGTTCGACTGATCCTATAGATACTGAAAAGAGCATATTTCTGTATCAGGAAAAAAAAAACTGCCTTTCTCAAATACTTAGAAAAAAAAACAGCCCCCCCCCCCCCCCATATCCTTCAAAACAAGGAATGATATGAATCTAAAGAAATCTAAAAGTTTGCTGACCTTACCCTGAAATAGATCTCGTCAACGACTTCATGGTAGGTCTTCAACTTGAAGAGTTCATTCTTGAAGTAGGGCGAGGACTGTATGTTGGTCAGAATGAGGGGGTTGAGATTCATTGATACCTCATTGCCCCAGGTCGGCAGTGTGTTACTCTTCTGGGGCATGTTGGGGGGACCTTGTCGCTAGCTTGATCTGACTGTGGTAGGGATGAGAGTCCTTTGGGTAGAAACCTTCTGCAGGTATAACATATGAAGCTCAAGCACTGGACGTCCACTCTGTCAAATATAGATAAGATCGAAAGAAATAGTTAATAAAAAAGAGCCAAAGACCACTTAAATGAAATCACCAATTTGGCTTGTTGTGATAGAGGAACAACATACGGTAAACAGGAATTGAATAAATGAGCTTGTGAATCACACGTTTATTTTTCATGTTTTTCTTCATCTCAGCTTTGTAAGCAAACTTTAACTTTTCATGCTGATGGGTACTGGTCTGTAACATAATCGTCATTTTCATCAACTATTTTCACCAAGGTGCTGTGTTTGGCAATTTACCCTACACTTTTTAAAGTCTTTCCACAAAATCAAACATGCACTGTCTGTGCTTTTCAACAAATTTGATTTTTTTCTTTAAACCAATTATCAAAATTATGTTTTTTTATTTTGGGCATCTCTTGGCTGATGTCACGTCACTCCTCAAATGCAACTCAACAAAAAATCTCCTCTGGGGGAAACAAATTAGGCGAATTAAAAAAACAAACATGTTTAGCATTCCTGCCCACTTCCTTTTTGGGGGCCGCCTGGAATTTTAGCAAATTTTTACATGTGGAAAATGAGGTAAAAAGACTTCCTAAAAATGTCAACCGATCCACCGGAAAATGAAATCCAACTTACTAAAACTATTAGTATTGTTGTGAAATTAGTCTTAAAACCACAAAAAATACAGTATTAAAACCACTAACATGTTCAATTCTCTTTTCCAACATGTCCCTATAATTTTTGTGTCTTTGAATAGTTGAAAAATCTACGGTTGTTAGAAATTAATATAGGAGAATGGCGGTCATCTTGAAAAAAAAAAAAAAATCCCCTCCTCCTCCTTCCTTTAAAAAAACCAAAACTGGACGCTAAACATCGTTTTTCTTTACTTGGCCACATTGACATGATTGATTGGTGGCTGAAAATTCAATTCAAATTGCCAAATAATTTAAAATTAATGTTTGGGCATATTATAAATCACTTGTTAACTAGCCCCAGTACACATTAACAAGATTTGTTTTCATTCAATGTCGCTTATTCAATAGCGAGTAAATGTTACACAGTTTTTATATACTGAATAAGTCAAATCTGACATTATTATTTTGTTACAGTTTAGAAAGGTGTCGGAAATACAAGGATAAAGGTAGGCCTACGTATAAAAATAAAACACGTTTGCCAGAAAATCGTTAGACATTGTATTTGTTAATGCATGGATGATGGAGGAAGGTTGTTAGAAATTATATATAACGTTAGTCACAAATTAAAACATTTTAAAATGGTTCAATTATACCTACACAGCTTATTTATGACCATCAACGGTAGTGAAGTTAATGAACAGCTTTCGGGACTAGTCAATGCGGTAGATTGTCGTTAAAGATACGTTTTAAACAGTTGTTTTCTGCGTATCATGTGTTGATTCGGATTGATGACTACGAATGATTGCAGCTGGTATTCATGCAAGCACTATCATGCACTCGATGCCGTACACCAGCTATAATTATACTCACTGGTGCCCAGTACTATTACAGTTATTTATCGGGCTACTAGCGGGCACCAGTGCATGCCTGTAACAAATTCCATTGGGGTTGTTTTGTTGGGATTTTGTTCAGTTGTTTGACATCAAAAACATGTCCGCAAAACCGCCTCCATAAATTAGACTGCTCGCAAAGAAATAGCCATGCAGGCTGAAGATGCAAGATACCTGAAAAGGTTTGTGACTGACCTAGTAAAGTTGATCTTCGACCAAGATAAATTATTTGAAAGCTCACTGATATTGAAATAACATGTCCTTATTATGGCATATGCAGGCACAATTTGTGGAGTCAACAGAGGGCGCTTTTATATCAGCATTCAATAATTTTTTCTACTGAACAGAGTTTTAGATTAGGCCCATTATTTCTACAACTGTCAGTATTTGTTTTGCAGTTAGGCTTTAGGGCGGCCTTTTGTTGCCAGGCATGATTTTTTTTATTTGACCAGTTGTAATATTTTGCAGGCAGTTTTGTCTGATTGGTTAATATCCATGATTGGATTTTAATAATGGAGGTAAGAAAATAGCCTATCCTCGGACATTTTTCACTTTAAAATAAATGCTGCAAAGAAAAATGTTAAAACGCCTGACTGTAAGAGAAAAACTACCGAAGGTAACGCAAGAAAAGTTAGGGGAGAAGAAACAATTGTCCGAGGCTTTCTATGCATGGGTTGAAAGCGCAACCTTCTGCTTGTGGGACTATCCTTCACTAGGCTGTGACACAGCTTGACAGAAGGGATACATTGTAATCTTTTATAAGTAAATATGTCATTGATATTTACCTATCAGAAAAAAACTTCTTGCAAAACATTCTTTCAGAGTGTTTTGCAGGTACCAACTAATGGAATAAATTACTATTAACAATTATGATGAAATTGTTAAAAAGATCAAGCCATCCATCATGCTGATCTGTGATAGTTTGTAGCAAATGAGCTGTGGTTGATTGACATTTTTCTTTTTCTTCAGGAAGGTGAAGGGAGGCAGTATCGATGTCCATCCCACGGAGAAGGCTCTGGTAGTCAACTATGAGTTGGAGGCTACTATCCTGGGGGAGTTGGGCGATCCCATGCTGGGGGAGAGGAAAGAATGCCAGAAGATGTAAGCTGCTTATCCCAATAGTTCCAGTCAATAAGTCAGTTCGATGTCTCGATGAAGTAGTCCAGGTCAAAGGTTATTCGGGATAACATTTTGCATACTGACACCTTTCTTACATTTTCAGCCTACAGATGTGCCCCAAATTATTCATACCCATGCCAAATTTGGGGTATTGTGAATCATTTTATTTCTACTTTTATGCTTATGATGTGAAACCAAAATTTATGTAGATTTGTGCATGCCAACTAAAAGTCATTAAGTAAAGCCTAAGTTCCGCCAGATTGTTCATAGTGTATGAATAATTTTGGGCATAACTCTATGTAACAATTTTACACCCCTTTTGGGGAAAATAGTAAGATTTAAGTGAAAAGGTGGCTCAAGTACTCCAAACCTGTCAGTGTCTTAAATGACCTGTCACTTGTCCATTGTCACCTGTCCATATTGTCACCTGTCCGTATTGTCACCTGTCCATATTGCATATTTGTTGACATATTTGTTACATTGATTTGGCAGTATCCGGGTACGAAGCCTCAACTCAGCTACAGACATTGCCGCCTTGGCCAGGGAAGTAGTGGTTAAATGCAAGTTGATCCATCCTTCCAAGCTACCTGAGGTTGAACAGCTATTGTACTACTTGCAGAATAGGAAAGAAACGGCATCATCAGGTATGTCATGAGACTGTTTAGTGAGAAAGCAAGAAAGAAAGAGTTTGGGGTTTTGTGAATGATGTGTGCACCCAAAATATGGCCTAAAAATGACTTTTCCTGAGAGGATTTCAGTTTAGCAAGGCTGAATGGATTTGTCTTCAATGAAAATACAAGGTGAGGTGATTCTTTTATGTTTGGTGGGGAATATGTGGTGGCCGATACGGAACTCTTGCCGGCAAGAGTTACTACACCTTATGCAAGTGTATACAAAGTGATGTCACACAGTGGTAATTTTGTTCAGCGGAACTCAGTTTGTATTCGTCTGTTTTGTGGGAAGTTGCAGACTTAAAAAGAGATTTGCACAATTTGACTTCAATTGATTTAGTGAGCTTTGCCGACCAAAAAATGTCAGATTGAGGTTTGGATTATGAATGAATGAGCTTGCTTTATACTCATTTGGCTGTTTTCCTGTTGAGGGAACATAATGACTCGTGATAACTGTGTGTTTTTATTTCATTTCCTAGCTGGCTCCAAGAAAGGAGTAATGACTGGAAGGTTGAAGGATCCTCCACCTTACGAAGGAACAGAGGTTTGTAGTTCGGCACATTTTGTTTTATTTTGTTGTTGACATCCTCCTTCACAAGGAAACATATGAGTGTTGGCATTGCTTGCAAAAAGATATTTTTTCACAAAATGTTTGGCTAAGTCGATGGAAGGTTTCCAAATAGCAGAAAGTGAAGGGAAACTGAGAGATATTTGGAAGGCTCATTCTGTGTACATGAGTTGGACCACAGTTCATGTTACAACAGTTCAAACTACCCAATGGAGAAGTTTTTCCGTTCTGTAGTTTTTCAATCATAACCAATTTAAATACAAATTAAGCTGAAAGATTAATCGTTCAAGAAGACTTTTTTTGTCCACCCTCTCATTCCATTTGGACTGTAATGGTCATTTTTGTCTTCTCAGCTTGATGAGCAAGCCAACATCAATGATGTAGAAGATTACATTGAGTTACTTTATGAGGACATTCCTGAGAAGGTACGAGGCACGGCACTCATACTACAACTGGCTCGGAATCCAGACAACCTGGAGGAAATCTTACAGAATGGTATGCTGTGAGCCAATGACAGGCTAGTACAGTGGTCCCCCCCCCCCCCTCTCACCTGTACTCCAAAAAAAAAAAATGAATAAATTGATAAATATGTTGTTGTTTTTATTTTATTTATATTTATTTTATTCAAATTCTTTATGGTAACAAAACCAAGGATTCTTCAAAAGTGCATAAGACCCTGTAGCTGATGAAGACGGAAGTATTGAGTTTTAGAGGTTAGGAAAACCCAAAAATAGTATGCTGGGAATCAGTCAGGGATTGAAAACCCAATCAATATGTCAGTCCCAGGTAGGAGTTGAAGAGTTAGAAAGCGAGGAAAGGAGTACTACGCCAACCTGACTCCTCCTGTTTGAATTTCCTTTTCAGAGACTGTTCTCGGGGCTCTGGCCCGCGTCCTTCGCGAGGACTGGAAGCGCAGCGTGGAGCTAGGCACCAACATTGTCTACGTCTTCTTCTGCTTCTCAAGTTTTTCCCAGTTCCACAGCGTCATCGCTCACTTCAAGATTGGTGCCCTTGTTATGTCCATCGTTGAGCACGAGATTAAACGGCATGATCTGTGGGTGGACGAACTGCAGAAAAAGAGGAAAGCTGATATCCTTAGCATTTGAACCAATTTTACATTTTCTTAATGAAAGTTGTTTGTTACAAGGCTAAAAGCCACTCTTTGTAAAGGGATATGAACAAAGATGGTTGCTAACCCTACCATCCGTACAGTTTTCATCGGCCCATATCTGAACAAAGGATAAATCTTCAACAGAAGCTGGAAAAATAAATAATAAATTAATTCATGATCCCTAAAAATAAGATTGCAGATTAAAATTAAACAATTACAAAGGGATCTATTCAAATCACAGGTTGGAACTAATTTAGTAAAATATCCCACATTCCTAAATATAATTCATTAGGTAATCTCAATCTCACAATGGAATAGTCTGGTACAAAAGCAGGTTTTCCAACTGCAAATTATTTTTCATGCTTATTTTTCATTTAAAAGACAATTACTCATTTGAATGTGCTTTTCAGAATATATTTCCCTGTCAAAACAGTCTGAGCTGAAAACTGAGACCATTGTCTCCAATTTTTCCAAGTGTACCTAAGATCATGCACCTTGTTTTTCTCCTAATCTCCTTAACTACGAATCACCAGAGGAAAGTCCTCAAGCCAAGAAGGATTATGAGAAGAACATGAAGAAGTATCATGGACTCCTGAAGAAACAAGAGCAGCTTCTTAGAGGTAGGCACAGTTCATTTCAGCCATTGGCAATGTCTGAATGTCATTATGCCACAATCTACATAATTTATAAAAGCATCAATCAAACCACAAGGGAGACCACAATATGGCTCAGTTGGTAGAGCCCTGGTACGGTATTCCGAAGGTCGCAGGTTCGAGTCCGGCCCCTGCCAGTTTTCTTTGTTCACTTTGAAAATTTGATTTATTAGACAAGAGAGAGGTGAAGTGGTTTTAAGAGGTCTAAGGTTCAGATTCCAGTTGTCGTTGCTCAACCTTGGTCAGTTAAGATAGGCAGTTCCTGCTGTGCAAAAAAAGGTCTTTTCTAGTATAAACCAAAGTCAAATGATCATCACTGGATAATTTATTGTCTGAAATAAACGTACATTACTGTTCACCCGAACAGTACACGTAATTTTTCCTAGTAAATCAGCATTTGCATGATCTAACTGTAGTCAGGAGAAAGGTTATCCCCAAATTTCTGTATTTTTGCCATAATAATTCAGTTGTTGAAATTTAATTACTTTGTCTTTATTTATCAGTATTTTTTATTCCACATTGGATTAGAAAGTCTGTTATTTTCAGTCAAATATTTTTTATAATAATAATAATAATAATAATAATAATAATGTGGCACTTATAAAGTGCTTTATACAAATGTCTCGAAGCACTTCACAATTATTACCCCAAGTCAGCAGGCCATGAGATCAGTTCTGTGCAGCAGTTCGAGATCAGCGCAATCTGTTCTCTACCTCAGAGGTACCCATTTATACTCCTGGATGGAGAGAGGCAATTGTAGTAAAGTGTCTTGCCCAAGCACACAAGCACCATAATCCCCGGTGGGGTTCGAACCCACATACCATTGCACGTGTCTAACGTCACAAACCATCAATCATGGCGCTCTCATGCTTTTATATGTTTCCTATCTAAAGTGTCTTACTACCTGCTGTTGAACCTGGCTGAAGACACTAAGGTGGAGATGAAGATGAGGAATAAGAACATCGTCCCGATGCTCCTCAAGACGCTGGACAGAGACAATTACGAGCTACTCATCCTGGTGGTCTCATTCCTCAAAAAACTCAGTATCTTCACAGAGAACAAGGCTGAAATGGTAGGAACTCATCGCTGCTTAATTTTTTAGAAGTGGGAAGTTTTCTGATTTAGTATAAACCTGTGGTCATGTCGTCTTGTAAGTATGAAAGTGGTGACAATTTGTATTGCTCAACTTGATCAGAATAGAATGAACATTATTGCCGATCAGTTTGTTGTGATAATGTATTTTAATTCATTGATTCATGATTTCATTTTGATTCAGGCACAACATCAAATCATTGAGAAGCTGACAAAGCTAATCCCTTGTGATCATGAGGTGAGTTTATCAATTGTCTGAAACATCATTATCATTTGTATTCAGTTTTATATTATTTATATGCATGAAAATGAATGAAACTGCTGCAAACTGCTGACTGGATTGACTTGAAATATACTAATCAACAAAATTCGCTGGCCTAATGTTTTCGAACTTAACCCCTCCTGCCCAGCTGTTATAATGCAGCACCGGTATGCTAATATGGGCTTGTGCAGCCAGGCGTAACACACACAATAGGATTGTGCAGCCAAGCGTAATATACGCAATAAGCGAACAATGGATTAAATATGCAGAGGAATGCGAGTACAGACGTCAAATGGCCAGGTGTTCTTTTTCAAACCCCGCCTATAGCCGTCATCTTTATTGAATGGGTTAAACAAGTTCTTTTTCATTTGCCTTTTGAGAAAGAAATTGCTTAAGCTCAAAAAGTTAGGCCAGCTAATTTTGTTGATAATAAAATTCACTAATTTGCATTGTTCAAGAAGATAAAACAATTAAAGCCGGACTCATAGGCTTTTTCATGTACACTGCTGGGCTAATGTTGGGCCTTAACCATGTATATTCGGTCTTATTTGCAGGCTCTGGGCAAGAACCGTGCTCACATCTCTGATTGTTGTCCATATTACTACTGCATGTGTTACAAACCAGCATTTTGTCTAGTGAACATTAAGTTACACAGGAAATTGGTTTCAAGTGCCCATACAAAGCCTTTAATTTACTGATTTCAAATTTTAAAAATCTGTGATGTTTTCTTATTGTCACATTAGGATTTACTGAACATCAGCCTTCGTCTGTTGTTGAATCTGTCCTTTGACACGGACCTCAGAGGGAAGATGATCAAGCTTGGCTTGATGCCAAAACTCGTTGGCCTTCTCGGTAAGTGGGTTGCAACAGGCACGAAATGGGACGTGCCCAAATGGGTATAAGAACGGGATTAACTCTAACCTCTCTGCGTTTTGCCAGTATTCTTCCCGAATCCTCCAAAATCCACCACTCAACAGTAACCCAATTGCACATTCAAGGGACATTAAGCTGCATGTAAAATAATGGATGCTTGGTTCTACTGTCCTTAATCAGCAATATCCTCCAAAACCTCCTGTTGGATTTTAAAGGATCTGGGAGGGTTAGTGTTAATAATAAATGAATTGAGAATGGGATACATTTGTAAATGTGTTAATTTTTTTTTGCAACTTTCCCTAGACATATGAGTAACGGAGCTCCTTGCTAATTTGATCTGTTGCTCAGTTTCTGTAGCAACAGCTTCTTTCCAGCCAATGATAATCGTCGTCTCATTTGGGTTGTTTGATGCAACTAATGGCATTCACTGTCTCATTTGTGTCTCTTCACAGGGAACGACAACCATCGTCTGATTGTTTTGTGTATTCTGTACCACATTAGCATGGATGACAAGGCCAAGTCTATGTTCACTTACACCGACTGCATACCAATGGTAAATTATACTTATGAACTGACTTTTCTGCCCCAAACAACAGACATTCCATATGTTGTTCAATTCTCAACCAAACATCTTAAGATTGCCCTATGTTGGCAGTCTCCCAAGTCGGAGTTGGGGCGTGATCCCTAGCTATATGGCATTATGGGTTTATGACTCTTGACTAGTGCCCCCGAACAAAGACACCGACAATTTAGTAGACTGCCAACATAGGGCAGGATTGCTCAGTTGGTAGAGTGCCGGTACGGTGTTCCGGAGGTCGCAGGTTCAAATCCCGCTCTTGTCAGTTTTATTTGTTCACTTTGGAAATGAGTAGATAAACTGTATGATGTTGCTCATTCCATGAAATGTCTTGCTGACTACAGGTGATGAAGATGATTCTTGAGAGTACAGGGGAACGCATTGAGCTAGAGCTAGTCTCCTTGGGCATAAATCTTGCCTGCAATAAACGCAATGCGCAGCTTATCTGTGAGGGGAACGGGCTGCGGCTACTGATGCGCAGGGCGCTACGATTCAAAGACGGACTCCTGCTCAAGATGGTGCGGAACATCTCACAGCATGACGGGCCCACCAAGACCCAATTCATTGTGAGTGTTGTTACTCATAAAGAAGTGTTTTTTTTTTCTATGAGCACTGAACATTTAAAATTGTGTAGTAAGGGGAAGATGGAGGTGATTTGGTCTGACCAACGGTGGAAGTTACCCCAACAGGGGGGTCTATCTATAGGTCTGAAAAATTGGGATAATTTCTTTGGTATCTATTTAAGAATCTATTTAATGTTCCAGCATGTTTTGTTGTGGAACAGACCAATTCCGATTGAAACGGGTGATTTTTCCATAAGAACATTCCAAGTGTTTTGACTTTTGAGAGATGTTCCCCAAGCCTAATGGTGAAGGGTATGACATCTCAAAAGACTGCGCTTCATTTGTTCCATGCGGAATTGCTGTACCAGATACCACACTTGCTACAAATACTTCTGTTGGCAAGAAAAATTGAATTGCCTATTCCTAACAAAGATGATCTTTGAAGGCTTATAAATGCTTTTCTTCAAACTTCACTCTTTCATCTTGTGGACTTGTAGGAGGAAACTAAACATCTGCTATACCTGTTTGTGTTTTGTTGGCAGGAGTACATCAGTGATATTGCCAGTGTAGTCAAGAACTCCGACGATGAGGAACTGGTTGTGGAAGCATTAGGCATTCTGGCCAATCTCACCATACCCGACTTGGACTATGAACTGATCCTCAAGGAGTACAAGCTGGTGCCCTGGATCACGCAGAAACTGGAACCGCGTAAGTCGATAATCATGTTCAAATGAACAAGACTATAGAGATGCTTAACTTTTGGAAGTCAAGTTTTACCGACTGCAGCGGAAAGTTGTGCTAATCTTTAGTTTATTTCATAAACTAACACTTGCTAATGCATGGAGACTTCTATTATATTGTTGAGTCGCTATTTTAAACAAAGTGTAAAATTTTCTGTGCTTTCTGCTTCCTGTCTCTATGAAATGGATGAAGGTTCCATCAGCAGGATGTCATGAGCTTAGCAACCAACCGGGTGTCTTCTGAGTTACAAAATCATTAATTCCCTCTTTTGTTTATCTGGTACATCTGAACATAATGTGTGGCAATTTGCCTAGAAGGGGGGGGGGGAGGGGGGTCAGTGTCACCAATGGTGGAAGCTTACCCGCCTGGGTCTATAGGTCTCAAATTTGGGATAATTTCTCTGGAATCTGTTGATTAGATTAGTGGCAATTCAAAATATGGCCAACCCTACCACCTCTGATCATAACCTGTTACATTTTAGCCTTGTATTGGGTGAGTTTAATTTTGTTTTAATGCTGTGGAAAGAATAACATTTGTTTAAGGTATCTTTTGTTTTGCAAATCAGTATTCAAGATGCTTGATGATATTTCCATGGTTCCGTGGTTACAGGTGCAGCCGAGGACGATCTGGTGCTGGAGGTCGTCATGTTGGTTGGGACTGTTGCTATGGACGACTCATGTGCCGCCATGTTGGCCAAATCTGGAATCATCCAGAGCTTGATCGAGTTACTGAATGGTAGGCCTCTTCAGAAATAAGTAATCTCCCAGATTTAACAATCATTATAAACACTAGACTATACATTTTCAAAATGGAAAAACTAAAACTGACGGGAGTGGGATTTGAACCGGCAATCCCTAGAACAAAGATACTGACAAATTAGAAGACCGCCAACATAAGGCAGGGTATCATGTGAATATCCGACTACCATGACTATCCGACTCTTTACCCATGATGCATTGCAACACAATTGTGCCTTTTTAATGAACACAATAAGTTCTGGCAATGGCATAAACCTTAACCTCATCCCAACCCTAACCTTAACCCTACCCTAAAGCCTAACCCTAATTCTAACCCTATTTCTCACCCTAATCTGCACCCTCACCCTTACTCTATGCTTTCCCCTACGTTTTTAGGGGCCTATTATGGGGGGCCTGTTGAGCATGTGCAGTATAACCAAGAAGTCGGACATTCAGAGAGTCTATGGCCCTGTCCGAATTACTTGGCTACGGCTTGAAATTACACACAAGTCTATGGTAGTGGCTGCAGCCACATCACATAGACTTGTGTATAATTTCAAGCCGTAGCCAAGTAATTCGGACACAGCCTAATATTCACACAGCGGTACGGTAATCTTCAAAACCCACTCCTGCCAGCTTTCTTTCTTCACTTCAAAAAGTTTGATGAAAATGACCCAGTCGGTTTCCCTTGTGGTTTGTCTGATGAGGTTAAAAGTTTGTAAAATATATTAATTTGGTAAGAGAATTAATACCGGTTTTATTGTGCTACTGTTTTATTATTTGCAGCCAAGCAAGAAGATGATGAGATTGTTTGCCAGATTGTCTATGTCTTCTATCAGATGGTATTCCACGAAGCAACAAGAGAAGTCATCATCAAGCAAACACGTATCCTTTCATGTTGGATTAACTCCAGGATAATTCTGAAACTTTTAATCCAGTTATAATTCTAAGAGCAGGCTTAAAATACTTTTACTATCTATTACTTGGCTGTAATGGACAATACTTTTAATATACTATCTATTACTTGGCTGTAATAGTTGAATTCAGTTCAAAGGACATTCATTTCCAATCAAGTAGCAATCAGGCAAAAAAGGCAGAAACAAGTATTTGGAGGCCAGTTCACAGAAATTAACTGTGGGTAGAGATACAATTTTCCTTAGCGGCTGTGAACAGAGGCCCCAGCCTATCTGATTGACCTGATGCATGACAAGAATGCGGAAATACGCAAAGTGTGCGATAACACACTGGACATCATCTCGGTAGGTTCTATTATTTAATCTGCAACGTGCACATCGTGTGACACAAACCCTCACGAATGGAGCTTCTTCATTACTCGATTCAGTACGTCATCTTTTGAAACAACTTTTGCTTGTTTTGATTGGAACCTATTGATGAGTCATACTTCTTTTGTCTTCCAGTACTGTTAACCTGAGGTGGAATCCTACTAGTGACACTATGTGGATTGGCATTTTTCCCAGTCATTACACAATAGTGTTGTAAATTTAAACAGGATTTTGTTTTTTACCTTCCCAGCGTGAGGTTTAGCAAGTGCTTTCCGAGAGCCTGTGAACAAAAATTCACAGGCTTGCTCGGACGAGACTTGAAACCCATGACGTCTTGGTTACTAGCGCATTATCCCCGACACAAATTCCATTCTCTGGCATCAAATGTTCCTTTCCTCCAGACCTCCATCTGAAATTCCTTCCCTCTTAATTCCATTCCTTGTAGGGGAGGTGAGTTGGTCTCGCCGACGGTGGAATTTACCCTGCCTGGGTCTGTAGGTCTGAAAATTGGGATAATTTCTCTGGAATTTGTTGAAGCATTATCCTCTATTTAAGATCTGGGTCCAGGAAAACCGTAAGGGTGGTAGGGTAGGTAATTCAAAATGTGGCCAACCCTACCACCTCTGATTGTAACCCTTTACCTAGAGTGGCTTTCAGCCTTGTACTGGGTGATTTTAATTTAAAAAAAAACAAAAAAACAATTAGAGTTCTCTGGAAGGCTTTTTGTCCTTTTTGGGGAATCGGCTCTCTCACTACAAGACTAATGCTTGAAACTTAATATCCATCCAACAGGAATTTGACGAGGAGTGGGCTAAGAAGATCAAACTTGAGAAGTTCCGTTGGCACAATTCCCAATGGCTGGAGATGGTTGAATCACAACAGCTGGACGAGAACGATGGAATGATGTACGGCGATGAGGGTTACAGCCCTTACATCCAGGAATCTGATATCCTGGATCGTCCGGACCTCTTCTATGGACAGCAAGGTATGTTTAAGGAACCATGCGATATATACCCCGTTCAACTCATCAGGTATATGACCATGTCTTACAACAAAATCCTAATGCATGTTTTTGAACTAAACATAAAGTGGAGGTTTCAAGTCTTAAAACTTTCCTCTTTACTCATGTAAGAGGGCGCTATTTTTGTTTGGTAGTAAAAGGAACTCCTTGTCAAAAGAACATAATAAGAGAACAAAAATCATTCCTCCGAAATAACCCATCAACAATGTTTTGAAGAAATGTTGGTTTGGAATTGATTCCAAACAAATTATTTAATATGGAAATCAACTAAAACATCGGAAATGTAGAAAATGTTTGATATTTATTTGTACACGGTGGGAGGGACCCACTGTTGTATTCATTTCGTTGGTAGTTTTGATGAAGGAGTTTGGCTTCAGCAACTTTGGTGTTCAACTAATAAGCCAGTTCGGTATCTCGAAGGTCAAAGGTTATTCGGAATAAAATTGCTGACGTAATGTCATGCCATGTTACGCGAACGCCCAATCTGATTGAATTTAACACGTGCGCGTTGTGCGACCACCTTTTGTGTTCACACACGCGCTAGGTCACGCGGGTCATTCGGGATAAAATGTCATTGTGCACATGCGCAGTTGAAATACCGAACTGGCTTATTGATCTTAATCTCACAGGTATTTTTGCTCAAAATCTCACTGAATCCTCCAAATCTACAATTTCGCAGTAACCCATTTGTTTGTACTTAAGGCATTAAGTCCCATCTGGGGTAATAGTGGCTGGGCGCAACTGTCTTCAATCCTGCAAAATCTTGCAAAACCTCTTGGTGGATTTTGAAGGATCTGGTAGAGTTATGGTTAAAGATTCTGGTTTGAGCATGAGCTGCACAGTGTATGCTAAGAACCATTTGATGCCTTGGTTTGTAATTTCAGGTTATGATGATGTTGAGATGTATGACGGCGTTGTCACCCCTGACTACATTGATGAATACGGAAATGTGCAGAATGGTGACTACATGGGTTCCCCTGGTTCAGCCATGTATGGTAACAGGTAGGATACCCCAACGTCTTCACCCACAATATTTGAATGCTTATCCCATGCTTTACTGAGATTTTCCACAAGAAGTTCACAGTGCCTCAAGCAAGACGGTTTCGGTAATTAGCAATTTAGTGAAAAACACCAGCTACCTTGATACACACTAGGAAATAGAATTAATCTTCAAGAATTAAAATATCAGAAATCCTACTTTCAGCTTTTTATAGACAGTTACATATTCCAGTTGTCTGCCAATGCAACTCACCCAATACAAGGCTAAAAGCCACTCTAGGTAAAGGGTTACAATAAGAGGCATGTAGGGTTGGTGACATTTTTAATTGCCAACCCTACCACCCTTACGGTTTTCCCGGGCCCAGATCTAAATAGAGGATCACTCGTCAACGGATTCCAGACAAATTATCCCAATTTTCAAACCTATAGACTATTCAGTGATCTTTTCCTTTTTCTGTTTCCCTGTGTGTCGCCGTAGATACAACCAGGATTTCCGGCCGGATTCACGGCTCCAATACATCGCAGGTGGGCAGGCAATTGACGAATATGGTCAGCCGTTGGAGGTATACGGGGGCCCAGCCATCGACGACTATGGCCGGCCAGTGCAGGAGGGGTACGGGTACCAGACCCGAGGATCAAAGGATTATGGGTACAGGGAGAACTTTGAGTACAGATAAGGGTGGTTGGGATAGGAAGGTTATCTGTAGGTCACAGGGTTAAAACGAAAGGGGGGGGGGGCTGGGGGGGGGGGTTTTGGGGGGGTTTTGGGGGGGGCTTGGGGGGGGGGGGGGGGCTGGGCTGGGCTGGTATGCCAGGATCGGAGCTGTGCAATCAAGCGTAATGCAAACAATAGGAACCACACTGAATAGAGTGGCCCTATTCATCGCACTCGGAACCCCCTGTTTCGGGTGAATGAAAGCTTTGTTTGAAAAAGCTCCATCTATTCATTACACTCCCATTCAAGAACAATATAGTTGAAACATGAATAGATTGAGTATGTGCAGTAATGCGGCTATAGATGTCAACCAGCCATGGGAGGTTTTAATTTTAACAAATTCTCCCATGCAAAACCTCATGGGAATTGCATGGTGAATTGGACACCATGGGAATCCCATGGGAGATTTTTTTGTAAGGGTGAACACTATTTTTCAGGTAGGTTACCAGCCAAAGTCTTGTGATGTGTTGTATTGCTTCTGACTGGTTCTCAGCTGATACTGACTTGCTGAACAAATTCCTAAGATTTTTTTTTTTTACTGAGGAGCGCTGTCAAATTTAGTCCTGAGCATATAATTGCTATTTCCTGTTAGGAAGCAGGGTCTTGTGATTCACAGCAATATTCTGTGTCCCTCCTATGAAAACTGAAAACGTTAAAATATTAAAACCTGCAAATAGACAGGGTTACTTATACCATCTGTGAGCTGAAAAACATCTTTCAACCAAATATTTCGAGCACCTATCAGCTTGTTTTCACTGCTAGATTGCAAGAAACTGATATTTTTTGGGAGGTATCATAACCCCACACAGGGCCAAGAAGGCCACTCAGGGTGTGGGCTACAAAAGACAAGAAAAGACAGAAATCACAGAGATAAAAGCTATCCATTCACATTTCGTTTGAATTGTGAAAGATTATAGGTGGAAGGGAAGCAGGTTACAGGTGAGGAGTTCCAAAGAGAGGCAGTACGAGGGGAAAAAAACTTGAAGAGTATCTCACAGTACTATCCTTTGGAACAACAACAGTGAAAGGATGTGAGCCAGCCTATAGTTTGACAAAATTAGGAATCGTGTTGGCTTAATTCAACTTGTGTACATGTACTGGCAATGTGTATTCTCCCAGGCAGCGTGTTCAAAATCGGAGAGATTCAAGGTGCATCTGTTTTAGAAGAATGAAGTTTTCCTGGTAATTGTATTATGATGACTTTGTGCAAGTTCTTTGTATTCATGATATTCACACAAACTTGTAATAATCACCTTCTGTATATTTATGCTAGAACGTTTATGCATGATTGTACATTTCAATTTATTTCTTGTAAATGGTATATTTTGCATGCGACTGCATGATGTGTGCTGTGACAAATAAAGGTATTTATTGTACAAAGAATCAAATCTTTTCCAGTATAGCTAGAAGATTCTATTGAGGAAATAATTATTGTATCCCCCATCCCGCCCGAATCACCTAGCGTCCTGATTGGGAAAAAAAACATTGGAGGCAAATCAATATTGTATGAGCCAGTTCGGTATTTCAACTGCGCATGTGCACAATGACATTTTTATCCCGCATGACCCGCGTGACCTAACGCGCGCTATGAACGCGCAAGGTGGTCGCACAACGCGCACTTGTTAAATTCAATCAGAATGGGCGTTCGCGTAACATGGCGTGACATTACGTCAGCAATTTTATCCCCAATAACCTTTGAGATACCGAACTGGCTAATTGTCCTGCGTTTTGAAAGCCTTTTCATGAGAGTTGGTTTGAAGTTGTTATCAAAGCAAGCACTGCCTGAACGGACGGATATAATTCATTGAAAAGATATTTACAGGGTGTTTGTGCGGCACACAGAATGTCTCGAAAACTGTAACGGGGGAAAGAAAATGTTGACAGGGACATGACCCCCCCCCCCCCCCCCCCCCATATTGGTACATGCACATCCCCAAGGGTAGGGGAAGAGGTTAGGGTCGGGAATGATAGTAAAGACAACTAGGGATGGGAATGGGGTGATAACTGAGATTCAATTTTCTCTTGTACCCGTTATTCAAAATCAGTACATACAAAAAGTTTTTATCTTGATACCCCCATTCAAGGGTGTAGGGTAGGAGATTTGTTTTTCTTTTGACCCCGGCAGCACCTGGCAACGAATTGTGAGATGTGACTCATTCCTAACCACGCAGTCTTCCTATAAAATCCCCTTGCTCGTCTAATTCCCCAGGATACACATAATATCCGTATAATGTAAATTCATACACTGAACACCCCTTGGCTTTAATTCCCGAGTGCGGGCCAAATCCTCCACCAAATGAGGGCAAGGTTTCTGATATCATTTGAAAAACTTGAAGGTGGTCAATTACAAATTTGTCTTCTTTTTTATAGTTGATTGTAAATTAAAGAGCTCGTTTCAACACAACTTACTGAACTCATTATTCGTCCAAAGCACTTTTAAAGTCGTCCACTAAGTCTTAAAAAAATCTGGTTAGATGTACAGGGATCTTTTTTATTACACGGTGAAATTGCTTTAATTTTATTTTACAAGCATAACACTGTACAATTTTAATTAATATTAAAAACTACTGTATATAATTTTTTACACAATTTGTGACTCGTTCAACCGTTTCAATGTTTTGAAACATTTTGCATCAAATTTAAAAGTTAAATTGTCAAAATATCCTTTGAATTTGTATGCTAACGACACGAAAAACATGACTTCTTCCCTTTTTCTTGTGTACAAAATTGAACCTCACGATTTTTTTCTTTAATGAGTATAGGCCTACATGACAGGGGGAAATGGAATCATATAATTTGATTAAATTTTCAAAGTAAAGAAAACTGGCAGGAGCAGGATTCGAACATGCGACCTCCGGAATACCGTACCGATGTTCAACCAACTAAGATATCCTGCCCTATGTTGGCGGTTTGCCAATTTTCTTTTGCATTGTCAGTGTCTCTGTTCGGTGGGCGTCAGTCGGAAGTCACAGGGAAAGGTAGCTCAGTTGGTAGAGTGCCGGTGCGGTATTATATTCCGGAGGTCGCAGGTTCGAATCCCGCTCCTGCAAGTTTTCTTTGTTCACTTTGAAAAAGTATTTAAATTTACCTTTGTGGTTTGTTTAATTAAATTTTCAACATAATGACAACATTATGACGATTCAGGTTTTAAAATAAATTATTTCCTCGACAAAGAGTGTTTTTAAACCTTCAGGTTTGAAAAAGATCACTCTTTTCCAAAACAAATCAGAGGCTGTAATACAAATATGAGCCTCTGTTGGACACGACAGAAATTACAGTCTACAAATTAAGCATCTGTTTTCAATGGAGCACGGCAGTTTCAACTGACAGTCCTAAGTTTGCCAGCTGACTGACGCTTGAAATTAACCGCATCCTTCCAAATTTGTATCTGTCCAATCCCATGCCGACGTTTACATTGGTCAGAACTCCCTGGTAATAACCCCGAAGTCTACGTTAATCAGATTTATACCTGCATTTTGAGGGCCAGGTATTTCTTGAGAATTATTTTGGTTAGTGCGTTCTTCGCGTATTCCTAGTGGTGACCAATGTAAACTTCAGCCTGGGATTGGACAGAAAAAACTGTGGAAGGGATGCGGTTAATTAAAAAAAAGGGGAGGATTAGTTAAAACAAAATATTATATCCGATCTTCCGGATTCTATTGGTAATATTTATGATACTTAATTATCCATGGATACTCGCCCTCGAAAAAGCGAAAAGTTTTCCGAAAGCTGATCCCCGAGAATTGTAACCATTTCCTAATTACAGCACTGATGACTAGGGGCCTATACATACAATTTTTACACAGATATAAGGGTGTCTACTTTTGCTGGTGCACTGGTCTGTGGATGCATACAAAACTGGTTATGTTGGTACTTTGATAGGGCCTAATGGGTGTACAGTTTCACTGATCAAAAGCTCTTTTCCCGCAAAGAATTTTATCTGAAACCGTTTGTTCTGCAGAAGATCTTATGAATACCCTACGCCATGTGCCTGGCGGTACGAGTGTATTTTCACTGGTGACAGCACTTAATTCTTTCAGGCACCAATTGTGGAAAGAAATACAAATGACTGACGTTCGGAGAACATCTGCATCTAGTCCTTGTTGATTCGGACAACCATGCCGAGTTCGAGCAATGGCCTGTCTCTCTTGACATTCTTGGTGCATTGCGGTAACTCAGTGACCAGATCCAGCAAGGCCCGTACCAACATCAACAGGTTCTTGGTCAGAAACACGGACGCCGTCATCCCTTTCTGCAACCACAGGTGGAACCTAATAGCAAAGAACGGGATGTCTACAAGAAGGAGAAAGAGGACCGACTTGATAAGGAATGCACCTTCCCAATGACTGTCTCGTTCCTCTGAGTCCCTACGGTCACGATTATTACGATTCTTCTTGTTCTTGGGTTTGGGTTGGCTGGGGTAGCGTGGCTGCTTGGAGGCTAAGAAGCGAAGAGCGAAGAGGGGGATGGCCGGGATGACGAAGCAGATGCAGCCGAACGCCACGATAGCGGAACGGACGTGATTCGGGAGGATGTGCTCGGCATCCTGGGTCACGATCATATCCAGGAGGTCGGCGCTGTCCAGCATGGCCAGACTAGCCATGTTACCAAACTTCTGGACCTGGAGTCTGTAGTCCTTCTTCTGCACGTCCTCGTGGTGACTGTATGCAAGCAGGAGAAACAAAATGGAGGAGATGGAGACGGCTATCTTGAGGACGATGGGACTGAAGAGGCCATCGTGTAGCCCAGTCACGTCGATGTTGTGCATGATGCGGATGATCTTGGCAACGAAGACGCAGGCATAGACGAGCCAGCAGGAATAAGCGAAAGGGAACTCATAAAAGAGGTCCTGTCTGGTTTTGGGGAGAGGGTAGATGGGTTGGTCGGCTTGGCGTCGTGCAACCACGAAGGCCGCAGCCCAGAACACGAAGACGATGGAATCAATGATGACCCATTCATACCCTCGCTGGAACCCAGTCCCCTGCCCATAATGGATTAAAACGTGATCCAAGAAGACTGACTGTCCCGCTAGCACCGCAAGACAAAATACTTTGACCCCGATGTCAGCAATAAGCCCTCTGACATTGCCACCAGTGCTCATCTTGAAGCAATTGTTAAAATTAAGACTGTCCTCAGGAACAGATCAATCGAAATTCAAATTTTCCATCTCGAAAGATTACCTATGTCTTGAAGAAATAAAAAACGATCGCACTGACTTGCACATCAAGTCTACACGTGTGGTTATTTTTTGGAACATTTGAGTTATGTTTAGTCATAAAGTTATTTAGAGTTCTCCGGATTGAGACTTTGGGACTTCTGTGCCGGAATGACGCACACGAGTGGTAAATTTTACCTGGCGTTGCCAATAGTTTCTCTGATGTATATGACCATACCCGAAAGTACGTACGCAGCATTCAAAACGTTATTTTGGAAACAGTTTATTTACGATTGTTGTTCTCCGGTCATCGCTTAGTGAATAATTCCAGAAAAATTCCATTTATAGAAGAAAAGGGTGTTAATTGTTTTGTCGGGCTTTTTGTACATCCACAGGTGAGTGTTCAGACTGTTGCCAGTATTATTCCTCTGACTATGACCAATCAGCCGATACTATGTAGCATGAATTTAAATACTTCCCGGCTGTTGCATAGTCGTTTTGGAAATACTCTCAGACGTTCACACACAAAAATCTTTGGGATCGCGTTATCTGAGGCGAGGATTCATTTATTGTCGAGCTTGTACCACACCTGAGAAGTCGCCACTCACCATGAAGTGTAAAGTCATTCTTACTCCCGTGAAAATGAGTTTGGAGTCATTTTGACAAAATCTCGTTAAAACATAAATGAGTCTCACGTTGACGTTGTTCGCGATCGCATTTCAAGATCCGTCCAAACACGTGTAGCTTCATGTTCCCATTTTCAGCCCTTATGAGTTGCAGTCTTTGTTGAAAAACTCTGTCACCGGTTTGAGAAGAAGTTGCAATCCTCACGTAAGTGCCACGGTTGTCATCTATAGTATCAACCGCTTAGATCATCTTCGAATCACTTCAGAGATTTCGTCATGCAGCTTTCAATAACTGCCCTTCACCAATACTTCAGAAGTTTTGGTAATTCGACCCATGATGCAGTGTACAAAGCAGGAGTGAGTTCCTTGCAGCGGGGGAAGCCTGTTTCCCAACGAGGCTCAATGGTTGCTAAAGAATCACAGTTAAACTAGTGACTTCCTGATGCTTGACTGCAGCGGATGACGTGTCCAGGCAAATTATAATAAGATTTCATGACCTTGCATTGTCACCCGCGTGTATCGTGAGTCAGGCATAATGTAACTAAGACATTCTAGAGTCAAGCATATTATATCTTATTAATGTAATTAATTAATATTATGCAACCGCACGGTCTTTTTTTGTCCCAAAGGGATGTTTCAACTAAGCTGTTATAAGTGATGTTGAGTCAAGTAAGTTAGGTTTTATATGAGCCATTACACGCAATATAAAAACTAACTGGTGCTGATCTTGGTTTGAAGAAATTCCACCTGTAACATAATTAATTTTTCATACACCCTGCGCTTCTCGATCGAGTCATCACTTGCGGTTTTAAGTGTCTGTGCACACCCAATGAAACTGTAAAGTTAACAACATTAAATCTACTTGCACGTCCCTGCATAGGATAAACGATATGAAAGTTGTCAAGCAACTTAATGTGCTGTCTTGTTTTTATTTTTGTCTTATCAGTAAAAAAAATGACCCTTTAAAACTTTTGTCCAATCATAGAGATTGTCTGTGTTGTTCCGTTTCGTCTAGAGAGGGCGCTGTACCGCGTGTAGTAAATTAAGATTTTGTGCACGATGACTTCTCGAATCGATTTAAGAAGGTGAATTCTGTCCATGTTTTCTGTTTGAATTCGGTTCTTTTGATACACATTTTGAAATGTGAAGTACATACAGGCGAACTGTGGCTGTGGTTGTTCATTTACAAAATAGACGGTGATGAATTGATGTCTGTTTGCCCAAATACCGGACATTGCTAGGCTTTCAAACGCACGCATTAATTTGGAGTTTGAAAGCTGCAGAATTTCAAACCACAGAGTGTGCTTGAATATTTTTTCGGGCACATTGATAGTCAAGATGTTGTAAATACGTAAACAAATTATTCTTGCACCAGCAGCTGACTGTGAACTTTGTATTCACGGGGAGGGGAGGGGAGGGGCCTCACAGCTGCAGCTGAGCCTGAGCCAGTGTAGATTAAGTATCTAATTTCAGGGCATAAATAATTTCTTTTAAGGGCGTTCAGTGTTCTTGGAAGGTTTGCAGTTCCACTTGCGAACACCGCAGCAATTCAGCCCATCTCCACTCGATGGTTTTCGGATAGTCAGCAGATTCCTACTATCAAACAAGGTACTTTTCATGAATAATGAAGTTTAACTGTGACTTGCTTTGTGAAGATATTCAATTTATTGTCGTGGGTGGGGAGATGGGGGATTAAATGTATGCAGCCTTGCATTGTGGAAAAATGCTTGTGATTTTAATTATTGAAATACTATAGTTTAAAATTGGCACAGATTTGTGTTTGAACTAATTTCAGAATTAAGTTTTAAAAATACCAGTAGAACACAAATCTCACGACATTTTAGTGCATTACAGTATTGTGCTTTTGTGTAATGTATTTGAGTGTGCAAGAATTGTCATTTACATTTGTCAAATTAGTTTTTACTGTTCTTCTTTCAGTCAGGAATCAACTAAAAGAATTGATTGGAACGCAGAAAGTATGGAGGTAGGTTAAGGTAATTCAGGGGTTATTTGTCTCAAGGATAACAATTGAAGTTACAAAATGACTACAGTAGCTTTGGTATTCTGGTATTTTGGTAGCGTCACACCGTTCTAAAAAATGGAAGAAGGAGGCCTTTTTTTTAACTTTTATTTTTAGATTCTGTCAGGTAGTATTTTCCCAAAATCGTTTTCCCCCTTTTTAAAGATGGCTTTCACTGATAGTGAAGTCCACCAAATTGTTCAAAACATGCAATAGTTTAAATGAAACAAATTTTCTCTCCTCCTCCTTTTGCTTTGTTATTTTTTTGAGAAAACAAAAAGCATGCAGTCTCAAACAAGCATGCAGGGGCCCACATTAAAAAAGATTACTTAAGAACAATTTTGTAAATGCAAGTTTGCTCCATACAAGGTACCTCGAGGTACGGAGCTACAAAAAGAAAGGAATCAAAGATACAAGAGGTAGGAATTAAGATTCCTCTTGATGCAGGAAAGATCGCAAGATGAAGGGAAACATGCACCAGGCAAAGAATTCCATAGAGATACAGAACGATGTTATTTAATTTGAATTTTCAGCGAGCAGCAGCAGGACCGATCAGGCCTGTTCAGCCAGCTAGCCAAGCGACAGGACGATCTGGATGGGCGGAGCATGGCAGACAGTTACCAGGAGGCGGTCATTCCATTGGGCAACGACCTTCAGGTCCAAGAGAAATACCTCAACTTCTACAAGACAGTGCGCATAGGCAAGATCATGGAGGACCTGGATACATTTGCAGGTACAAGGTTTGGGAGAATTAGTCCTGTGAATTGTTCAGAACTCAAGTTTTTTAGTTAATGGCTTGGTTGAGGGAGATGTTATAGAATTGCCAAACACACACTTTTCCTGAGCATTGAATGGACTTGCTTAGCCAAAAATGCCATTTTATGTCTGTTGTTTTAAGTGATATTTAATTTTGTTTTTGTTTTTGTTTTTATTGAAATCACCCAATACAAGGCTAAAAGCCACTCTAGGTAAAGCATTACGATCAGAGGTGGTAGGGTTGGCGACATTTTGAATTGCCAACCCTACCACCCTTACAGTTTTCCTGGGTCCAGATCTAAATAGAGGATAAATCTTCAATAGATACCACAGAAATTATCCCAATTTTCAGACCTATAGACCGGCGGGGTAACTTTACCGTTGGGGAGACGATCTCACCTCCCGCAAGCGGAGTTGATTACACTTGGTAAATATATTTAATTCAGCAACTTTCTCCGCTCAGGGTGTTTTCCACTTGTTTCCACCAATATATACTCTCGCTATACCTAGATGTAGAATAAAAAGCCGAAATTTGAAATTGAAACCGGATGCTACTCATATGTGCAGAATCAATGTCTCTACATTTAGTAGCTGTTGGATTATACTGATATCAGTGACATAAAAAAACAAAAAACTTAGTCAATAACCCTAACTCTCCAGGGCATTTTGGCTAGAAACCCTGCCAGACGCATCAGATTGCATACTTTGTCACATTGACTTGTGTGCAGAGTGCAGCAAGGTCAACCTGTCACCACAGATGCACTGTGTCTATAAATGGTAAGATGCCAATTGTTTTAAGCACATTGAGACTGATGATAGGCAATTAGCCTCATTTTATTTTGTGACAAAAATATTGTTGGATTGTTTTCTTTTCTACAGTTTGGATATCCTATCAACATAACAGAGAGTCGGAGGGGCAGTCAACACCACTGGTTATTGTCACAGCATTAGTGGACAGAATAGGTTAGTAAATATTCATGTTTTGGCACAAAGCCAAGAGGACTGTGCTAGTACAGGTAAAGGCTCAAACAAGAAGATGAGTTTGAGTGTAGAAAATCACATGGCCCAATTACAGTCTAAATTTGATTTTCATGTAAGTGCCACAATCGACATCCTTAATATCAAATTATAAAACATAAATCTTTCTTCAGAAATTAAGCTCAATATAATGCATTAAATGTTACCCTCCATCTGAAATTCAGAAGGTTTTTGTTGGAATTTCAACTGAAGCTGATGGAAGTGGTTTTTTTTCCTGCAAGGATTAAAGTCACACATTGCCCTGAAAACCCCCCCCCCCCCCAAGTTAATCTCTATTGGTTAGTTATGCAACGTATTTCCAAGGTCTGGGTGTAAAATTCTACCACAATGTCTAATATTAACAGAGAAACAAGGAAAAAACAAAAGCAATGACATCCGGACATGCAGACTGGTGCCACACATAGTGCAGCCTGTACACAATCAAAGTGCTATAGACCAAGGGCACCAGTCTGAATAAGCCAGTTTGGTATCTCACAGGTCAAAGGTTATTCCGGATAAAATTGCTGACGTAATGTCACGCCATGTTACGCGAACGCCCATTCTGATTGAATTTAACACTTGCGCATTGTGTGACCCCCTTTTGCATTCACACTCGTGCGTTAGGTCACGCGGGTCATTCGGGATAAAATGGCATCGTGCACATGCACAGTTGAAATACCGAACTGGCTTATTCCAATGGTCCAAATTTTTCCAAACCAAACTGGCATCCCCGAAATGATTTTCATCAATGATTTTCAGCAAACTGCATTTTCGTGTATTCTACTTTTGAACGATCCTTTCAACCATAGCAATTTAGGGATAATTGCTTTTTTGTAGCCCAATTGGGTGACCTCCGGTCCCTGTATAAACTCAGTGGTACTTGATTGTTTCAGATCTTCATGAAGTTGAAATCAAATATGACAAGGACATCAAGATGTCTGGCCAGGTGACGTGGGCAGGAAAGACCTCCATGGAAGTCACCATGCATCTACAGCAGGTGGGAATTAGTGTTTCAGGAGATACTAAGGAGTAGGTTCAAAGTAAGCAAAGAAAACTGGTAGGAGCAGGATTTGAACCTGCGACCACCGGTGTTCTACCAACTTCCCCTATGTTGGCAGTCTCCCAAATTGTCAGTGTCTGTGTTAAAGACATTCTTTTGGCATCGTAACTAATACAGAAACAGAATGACCGTAACTGGAAGAAGCTGATAGGTGCAAGATTTGTAATGGTTGCAAGGGACACAGATAACAAAAGGTACGTGATATACATTGCATTTAAATATAATAATCATGAAAATAAGTAATAAGTGAACAGATAGATAAACAAAAATATGTCAATCGTAGAAAGCAAAATGGTACACGATTCATGCGGATTATGTTTATTAAAGACAATCCCTGCTGCTGTGTTTGCTAAATACACCCCGGCCCTCCCTGTCATGTTTGCAAACCGCACCCCCTCCCTGTCATGTGTCTGCTAACCACACCCCTCCCTGTCATGTGTTTGCAAACCACACCCCTCCCTGTCATGTGTTTGCTAACCACATCCCCTCCCTGTCATATGTGTCTGCTAACCACACCCCTCCCTGTCATGTATTTGCTAACCACACCCTCTCCCTGTCATGTGTTTGCTAACCACATCCCCTCCCTGTCATGTGTTTGTTAACCACACCCATTCTCCGTCATGTGTTTGCTAACCACACCCCCTCCCTGTCACATGTTTGCTAACCACACCCCCTTCCCTGTCATGTGTCTGCTAACCACACCCCCTCCCCATGTGTTTAACTACACCTCCTAGTCCCTGTCTGTTGTTCCAGGGCTGCATTTGTACATCCTCTAAGAGCACAGACACCAGAGGAAGAGTCTATTATAGCGAGAGGGGAGAAGCATAAGGAGCTGCGCCTAGAGCGATCGGAGCAGTCGTTATTCAAGAGCGCCCCCACAGCCGAGGAGAGGGAAATTATACATAGACTCTTTGTGGAAACGCTGGACCAGAGGTAAGGAGATAATTAAACCCATCTGTCAAAAGGAAAAAAACATTCCAATGAGGAAGACTGTAATAGCATTTTATGGCATTGCTAAGCACACAGTCTTCTGCTAAGAGAATCTTTGTTTGTTTCACAGAGACTGTAAGCAGGAAACACAACAACAAGTTTGCTAACTTCAAAAGGAGAATTTCCTTAAAATAGTAATGCAACAATACAAATCTCAGTGGACAAGCAGGGCTGAATTGGCACAACTTGGCCCTGACATACCCCAAGGTTACCACAGTTACATATCAGTTTTCTCAATTGCAAACACCAAATAATAAAAACATAACAGTTGTTTTTTGTATTTTGTTTATTTATTTTTAGATCTGCATCCTTCAGTACAAGAACCAAGCCTACCAATTCAGTGTGGATGGAAGAAACAAAACTCAAAAATTTACTGATTTGCTTTCCTGAGGTAACTTGACAAGATAACACTGGTTTTGGATTTAATCACGTTCATTAGAATTTTATATTTTGTTTGGCTTGAGTTGGCTCATGATCACTGGTTTCTTCCTGCGCCTCCATCTGCCCTGAATTTGTCTTGGAATTTCATCAATATTTTCTTATTTCTTTCTCAGCAACGCAACCTGTACAACAAAATTTTTGGCGGTTTTCTAATGCGACAGGCACTAGAGCTTGCCTATGCTAACGCTGCAGTGTATAGGTCAGTGCATATATCAAATGTGTCTTGGGCCCTTGCAGTAGCGTACATGTGTTCTCAATAGTTGCGTGGGATGATCAAGATTTTGTTCCCAAAATCAAGCCCAAAAACTGACCTCATAAAAAATTCTGCCTATGGACTATCCACACCACTGAGCAGCCAAAAAATGGGGAGGGGGATATACCCCCTGTCTGGGATTTACGTCCGTGGTCCCTTGTTTTGTTTTGTGAATACCTGACCCCAACCTCAACCGCACCCCTATCTCCACTCCGCACAACCTTCATCCCAACCCCAACACAACCCCAGCCCCCATCCCAATCCTCAGTATCCCACCACCCAACCCACCCAAACCCACCCAATCCCATCCCACTTCCCTCTCCTACCCCAATCACCACCCACACCCCCACCTCAGCCCAAGCCCACAGCCCACCCCCACCCCAACTCAAACCCACATCCCACCCACCCCTGAACTTACACCACTGAACTTACACCACTGGTCTTGGGTTTTGATCAAGTTTACAAAACATTAAACTTAAATTCTAAAATTTAGAATTTCAGGTGAAATTGTGTTATTTTGAAAAATACACATTTTCAAAACTTTCACTCATTTTTTTTTTTTTTTCTTCATGTACTTCAATCTCTTTATAGTCAACGAAGACCCGTTTTCAAGTCGGTAGATAGTATTCAATTCCGGAAACCCGTGGAAGTTGGCGATCTGCTCTACCTATCTTCCCAAGTAGCCTACACAGAGAGGAATTACATGCAGCTCCGGGTACATGCCGAGGTTGTTGACCCCAAGACTAGGGAACGAGAAACAACTAACATATTCCACTTCACGGTCAAATCCAGTGCACCGGTTCAGACCGTCCAACCTAAGACATATGGAGGTAAGCTTGTGCAGTGTTGATGGTGTGGGGTTTAGGAGTACAACGGACAGTTCCAAGGTTCAGGGGTTATTGAACTTGACCATCCCCTAACAAAGTTTGTTCAGACCCACAAATTCATCACTTTAATATATCTGGTTATACATAATGGGACAACCTTAAAAGAAACTGTGTTTGAAAATTGTATGGTAATCTGTGAGATTTTTGGCCCCTACCCCCTTATAGAACTGTGCCAAAAAGAAGTTAATCCCCCATAAAACATGCATTTCATATGTGTAGTAGCAGTGACAGACTTGTAACAAGATTTTGAAATTACAAGTGTCATTACAGAATAAAATTTAAATGGAGTTAAAGGTAGTATACAACATTTAAAAACATCAAAAAACAAAACTACTGAATTATTACGAAATACCATACTAGACTGTAAGTAAATAGCAGTCTCAACCATCCTGTGAAATCATGTTAATGAACAAAATTAGCCGGCCTAATGTTTCGAACTTGAGCAAGTTCTTTCTCAAAGGCAAATGACCATGGTACAGGAAACGAACAACTTGTTTTAAAAATCTTTGGTGTGTTTTATTTGCAGAGTCCATGCTGTTTCTGAACGGGAGGAGACACTTTCTAGATTTTCTCCGAGAAAATCCGGAAGAATCAGGGAAGTAGGTTCAACTGCTTCAACTCATAGCCAGCTCTAACTAGTTGCCATTAAGTTGGATTACAAGGAAAGCTGGTGATGTGAATTCACAAATGGTCAAATGCAATTTGAGCATGCTGCATTGTAAATTTTCCAATGAAGCATATTTTGCCAAATTGGCTAGAATTTTATCTGTGCATTTTCACTATTATTTATATTATCATGGGATCCAGAAGAACATTCATTATAAATATAGTGAATGCTAGTATGTATTGAATACAAGGCAGACAAAGAGAACTTTGTGGTTGAGACTAACTCAATCCCCCTTTAAATGATGTTTGTATAGTCAAGTTCACCCGAGTATGCTGTATTTCCTTTGTAAAATAAATTAAACTTATTTATGTTAATTGAGTCGATCATTAGGTCTGTATGCTGTTTTTTCTTGTTCTTTTCAACCACAAAACAAGTAAAATCTTCAAATTTCCCAGTTATGTGAACAATAACTCCCAATTTGGAAATTAGTCAGAATTTAGTTGCAATCAATCTTGGTCTACAGAAACATAATGAACAAAATCCATGGCGTTTGCTCAGCATTATTGTCACTAAGGAAGATATTTAGTCATTTTATGATTAAGATTTGGAAATGTTCTTATTGTGAATCCATTTTTCATGACATGTAATTAGAATTTACGAATCTTACAGTAGGCCCCAAAAGGAAAATTATATTGAGAAATTCAGAACCAGAACCGGATTTTTGCAATATATTTTGCAGGTTTCACATTACATAAAATATTTTCTTTTAATTTTTAGGGCACTTTACATGATTTCTGAAAGTGAAGCCACTTTTCACTGAAATAATGTAGCAGTTAACTTGATACCATTGGTTAATTTCTTTTACTTAAAGTTTTATCAAAATAGAACATTAGGTGTACGTACTACCTAATAAAACTGCCAATTTTATGTTAGTTATGTTGGTTGTTGAAAACAAAAACTTGTACTGAAATTATGTTATGGAAAAATAAATGACAGACGTATCAGTTCATAATGTATCCATTTTGTGTGATTTTTTTTTTTATTGTTAAATTTAATTCATTTGTCATTTAATTCATGGAATTGTTTGAATTGCACTTTCTGATATTTAATTTGGTTGGAAAAGTAAAAAATATCTGCATGATAATAGATTTACTCAGTCGCGCTAGCAGTGCAATGCGGTGACTAGGGTTGAACTTTCAGTGGCCACCAAGGGGTGCACCTATTCTTTTTTGGTAGGTGGGGGGGGGGGGGAACAAGAGAAAATACAATTAGCTTGGGGAAACGAATGTGAACTGTTTTTTTTTTCTTCAGCTGTGTGCCCCTCCCCATCACCCCAACCCTGTGGGATATTACTCTGTTGCCTATCCTCAAACTGTAAATGCTGATACATTTCGCGCTCCATACATAGAAATCGACCAGTCTGGCTCCCAGCTAGCACTGAGTTCAACGTTATACACAATATGAAAACGACTCGGAAACTAGGCAAACTTTGTAACCAAAAATTTATCACGTTTGACGCGCGTTGACTCGAGTTGGGGTAGGGTATCTCCTGTGACAAGTTACATATTTTGATGATCGATTAGTCAATCTTGTGGAGAAAATAAAACCAGTCAACATGGCCGAAGGGAAAGATGCCATGAAAAATGCTTCATTTTACGACGAGGCCAAGACTTATTGGGAGGATATTCCGCCGACTGTGAACGGGATGTTGGGCGGTTACGGAACGATCTCCAGTGCAGACGTGAAAGGATCAATCAATTTTATCAAGCCACTGTTGTTGGTAACTAAACCTTATTCCTCCCATGGAGCTATAAAAAGGGATAGCTCCATGTTCCTCCATAGACCTTATCGCAAATACCGCCTTGATGAGACGTCACAATGGTTACTACTAGTAACCATTGTGACGTCTCATCAAGGCGGTATTTGCGACAAGGTAATACTAGTATTACTACTTTTTTTACTAGGGACGTGGGAAAGAAACGCGCACCACAATCGCTCCTATTTCCTTCCCACAATCCCTTGTGACCATTGTGACGTCTCGACCAGGCGGTATTTGCGATATGGTCTATGGGCATGTACTAGACCCGAAAACGTGGCGGTATACCGCCACGTTTTCGGGTCTAGGCATGTACAAGCCTTACAAATTAATAAGCCAAAATAAATTTAATGAGCTGAAATTAGCTGTTGAAAATTTTCCATTACCGGCTTTTTATGTAAAAAAAACTTGAGGCAAAAAATAGCGATATATACCACCAAAAAGTTAAGCAAATTATGAATACAGAGAAGTTTTTTCGTCATTTGTGTTGAAGGTGATCAGTAATTAATAGGTTTTAATATTTTCAAAGTGAACAAAGAAACTGGCGGGAGCGGGATTCGAACCTGCGACCTCCGGGTTACCGTACCGGTTTTAATATTGTAAGTTAAAAATTGACAAGTACTGAACAGTTAATTGGTATAGCTTAGCCTTAGCTGTGAGTATCATATTCATATCAGAAAGATATTCCCAGCCAAAATCAAATCAGTCAGGAACAGCAACATTTTAGAAAATAACTCCATTTGTGTTCAGAATGTATAAACACTTGGCACAACCTTTAATTGTATGACTTTATTCAGCTGTTCAGAAAATTTGTTTGCAATATTATATAGGACAAGAAAACTTCAAAAGTGGCACATACATGTAGGTGTACATGTTGATTTCTGCCTAATTTGTTTACGGATTTTGCTGACATTCTTGAAATAACAGGTTATGCCACATGTTTAGACACTTTTTATCAAGGAGGGTTGGTTATTTTCCAAGATTTTGCTGTTCCTGACCGATTTTGGTTGGTTGGGGTATTGAGAAAAATCTTTCCTTTATAAACAATTATATCTGTTGTTTGTTTAATTTTTATTTTTTAGTGTGAGTGGAATGAAAGAGTTGGATCAGAGAAGGCCCTTGATTGCGGAGCTGGCATTGGCCGCGTCTCTAAACACGTCTTGCTGCCATTATTCCAGTCAGTCGATCTTGTTGAACAGGAGCAGAAATTCATTGATGAGGCACCGGCTTTCCTCGGCGAAGCTGCAAGCAATGTTGGCAAATTCATCTGCTGCGGTCTACAAGACTTTGTGCCCCAGCCCAAGCACTATGATGTCATCTGGTGTCAGTGGGTTCTGGGTCATCTGATTGATGAACATTTTATCAGTTTCTTCAAACGATGTAAAGAGGGGTTGAAAGAAGAAGGAGTCATATGCGTCAAGGAAAATATCGCCAAGGAAGGAGTTATCTTTGACGAGCAGGACAGCAGTGTGACGCGGTCATTCGGGGAACTCGCAAAGCTGTTTGCCAAGGCAGGACTTAAGATTTTGAAGGAGGAAACTCAAATTAACTTTCCTCTTGAGATTTACACTGTCAAGATGTTTGCACTTAGGTGAACGAAAGTCACTTATTTCACTGTCAAGGCTGGAAATTACTGGGGGAAAACCTAGTTCAGAATGGCCGTTAATTCAGATGACCAGCAGCACTAACATAATCAAAATCTTGACCACATGGGATTGTCAACAATCCTCCTTAAAGGAAACAGCAAGTCCAGTGAATGTCATTTAAAATTTTAAAGGATTAAATTGTCGATTTGATCCCCCACCCAAAAAAATCATTTGTTCACTGAATGAAGTGCTTCTCCATAGACCCAATTAAGTAAACATTTTTACAACGACACTGTAATGTACACAATGCACTTTTAACCCACAAACTGCTGAGGGCCACGATCGTGGCCAGAAAATTCATATTAAAAAACTCACCGCTAGCCCCTGAAAGGAGATTAACCAGTCACACAGATGCTGATACAAGATGTTTTGGACAAAGGGCACAAAACAATCTGTTGTGTGATGCTAATATTTCAGTGATTTTCAATGATACAATTCCATGTGAAAACAACCACCTAAAGAGCTGTACCATCTGAGCGTTCCAGTCCATTCCACAGCCCGGCTGGATGGCTGGCTGAATTTGTCCCAATCCAGCTCAATCTTTTTTCATCCAATAGAAAATTCAAGGCTTTTGGAAATACATGTATGTATAGTATATTTTTTCTATTTCTCTGGAGACATAATGTATGAGCTTGTGTACAGTAAAGAAAAACCAACATTGGAAAAACCTAAATTTGTCACAAGACACTAATTCGTGTATTTTCATGTTTTATTTCACAAACAAATAACTGAATGTTCTTATTCTGTATCTTGAAAGAAGTATCTACCAACGTACTAAAGCAGACTGACTTTGGCTGAAACTTGAAAGAGCCTGGATTGTTAAGGTTACATGTGTTTTAATTTGACTTGTTCGACAGCAGAAACAAGTATTCAGGAATAAATGTTTTTTTATTAAAAGTTAAGTGACTGCAGACTTGTTGATTTTTTAGGTATTGACGTCAAGCCTGAAATGATCTTAATTAGTTGCTGGAATTCAAATACTCAAATTTAGACTCTCATTATGAACATCTAACAAAAGAAAAACGGTGCACTAACAATGAACATCCATTGTTACTTGGCACTAAATCCATTGTTACTTGTTCACAGTGTCTAGGGGGCTCCTTTTTTTAACGAAAATTCTTGGGAATCGCCAAAACTAAAAACAGTGAGAGCCAGGAATCACGCTGTTTGGCAAGCTTTTATTAGAAGAGGGCGACATATTAGTTTTTAATCAATATAAAATCGCTGTGGACGAACAGAGATAGACCACTCACTAATTATTCAAATTCATGCACACATGCTCTTATAAAGATACGACGGAAGAAAGCTCCTGCAGACAATCCCCACTCGATTACTTTCTACTTGCGCGCCTATATCTTCTACTGTCGGAGAGGGAGCCAAATGGAAATTTATTTGTCAAATGGTGAACCTAATTTGTTTGAAAAGAGGACCTCAATTTTGTTGAAAGCGGGGTAGGGAGGGGTAATTGCTAGTTGTGAGGGGGTGGGGATTAGATTTTTTTTTAAATATGAAAAAATAATAATTTGGGAAATTTGTTTTTTAAAAAGGAGGTCATGTCATGTCAAAAATGTTTAAAAAAATGGGGGGGGGGGTGGTAACATTTTGTTTAAAAAAGGTTACCACTGTTTTCGCGTCGGAATTTTATTTTGACAAGGTGACCTCAATATTGTTTCCACCCTTGAATAACTTTAAAAGCGGGGCACTTGATTTCCTAAAAAAATAAGACGGATTTTAAAATGGAAATAAACGTAACCAGGGGAATATTGCCGTTCCCTTTTTTTTCAAAAATGTTATTTCCAAACAAATACGGCGAAACGTAAATTTAAAAATGCAGTAAGTTGCGCGTAGGCCGACTTGTTCGCGGTAATTCCTCATCCCGCTTTAAAATCTATTCCCCGGAAAAAAATGAGGTAATCTTGCAAAAGCACACACCTTTGCATATACTTTTCTACTGCCGCTCTTCTCCGAAATCTATTATGTGGCTTTGTACTGTTTTACTGACGCGCCAATGTCTTCTTTGGTGTAAAATCCATATCCAGGAGTATGATAGTTTGAATCTAAATCTATAGTTTGGACCTAGGCAAAGTTGGCCAAAGGTGAAGACAAAAAGCCAGGGTTTGAGAAGAGGCCTAGCCTCTGTCTTCTACTTCTGCGGCGTCCATATCTTCTACTGCCGCGCCTACAAGATCTTATTAGGTCAAAAGCGCGGTACCGGTGTAGACAAAATTATAATAACATAAAAGACAACTGAATATAGTTTTTGAAATGACCATGGTTTATTTCGGGTGGTTGGTACGGTAGATTTGCTTCCAAATAATTTATAGCAACACTAGAGGGCGACAAAATTTTGCCCCCTCTTGTGGCAGAGTATCACTCATTATCAACAGATCAAGATGTCTGCGCCCATGGACACGCAAAAACCTAAATTTGATAGTCTGCAGATTCGACTTGAATTTAGGTTTACAAATTTAAATGTTAAAATTCTCTTAAATACGGAAAGATTTGACTTTAATATCCCCACCAAAATGGGTTAGGAACAGCAAAATTCTGAAAAATAACTATCCATTTGTACTTTGTGTACAGAATTGTACAGGCCTGCACACTTTTCATATTTTTACAATGTTTTATGCACAGCCTTATTACTTAGTTTAATTTTGAGACTTTAGTCAGGAAATACTTAATAGGGGATCGGGAAGAATGTTTGTGTATTTCTGATCTTGCCGCAGTATATGGTCACTCCAAGCAGTGCCGAGTGACTCAGTGTTAACATTTTTTCTGCCTCATTTTTTAATGGATTTTGCTGACATAGGCCTAAATCCTGAAAAGTGAAATTTGTACCACATGTTTATTTACGTTTTAAGACATTTGTTATGGAAGGTTGATTATTTTTCAAAATTTTGCTTTTCCTGACCCATTTTGGTGGGGTATTGAAGTAAAATCTTTCCAAAGTGTTTATTGATAAGTCTTTAATATTGCAGTGGGATTAATAAGGAGGGTGGGTGGGGGGAGGGGGGGGGGTGGTGTCCCTGGCCCTGCAGGGCGGAGTCGCATAGCCAGTGATCATGGTGGTGTATTTGGCATTACCATGGTAAATGCATATTGTTGTATTTGATTTAAGTTCTTGTTTGGTTTTGATTGAATTTTAGTGGAGGAGCAGAACTTCTGTTTGACAAAGTAAAGCAACATGACGTCATGCTCGATACTTCAAATGGATCACAATGTAAGTGCTATTACACTATTACAGTAATGTTCACTGTTTCTACAGCATATGTATGTATTTCTTTGTATACAATTATTACTATTGTGTAGTATTAACCCCTGTGGAATTTTTACTGGAATTGTCCTGAACCTGTCAAAATCCAACATGCAGTATACCTATGGCACATTCTTTGTATTTAGACAGATTATAATTAGGGCATCATATAGCTCCATGTACAGTCCTGAATGCATCATAATACTACAACACAACCTGCTGTTGGATTTTGGCGGATTTGGGAAGGTTAGGGTTAATCTCAGCATATCAGGGATATTGCGTTTGGATTTCCATTCTCAGTTGTAAAATGCTGCTCGTGATTATTAAAATGCATAAATTTGATTCTGCCTTCATTGACAATTTTCAGCAATTGTGTAAATAATTCTTCATACACGTATATTCAAAACAATTTAAAGCAATTCAAAACAAGTGTAACTGTTTTGGAACACAGAGGACAGGCTATCAGTTCCTTCACTGCCATCAAGTTAATGTTTTCACTTCTTATTTCGATGTTTCAAGGGAATATCAAAAGACTCATATTTTGGATCAAAGACAACCTCCTGAAAGAGAGGCCGGAACTTTTTGTCCAAAATGATACCGTGTAAGTTTTTAACATTTCTATTGACAAATTACATGTAAATATGTAAAGTTCAAGCTACATTTCACTGATCTACGTGACAGCAAAAAGGAGTTATTAACCCATTCTATCAGGCTTTTATTAATGAGGTGCTCGTATGTTAATACGGGCTTGTGCAGCAAAGTATAACGTACACAATAGGCAAACAATGGATTGAATATGTGCAGGAATGCGCATATAGATGACAACCGGCAAGCTGGTCTTTTCCAAACCGTGGCTATGGTCGTCATCCGTATTCAATGGTTAAAATCTGCACATTTATTTCATGTTCACAATAACAAATAACACAGTTTACACAAATGCATGTAATTATCAATAATTATTAAGCAGCTTGCATTAAAATTACGCACTACCAACATGTGGGAAATAGAGTGAAGCAAAAATGCTTTTGTTCTTCGTGCGACAGACAAATTAACAGGATGTAATAAAACAAATATAAGACGTAGGGCAGCAACACAATCGAAAGTAAAATTAATGAATAAATACAATAATCTATTAGAACCAAATATCTATAATATATGTCCAATTTCTAATAGATTTAAAAAAATAGATAATTTAAGATTTCTTGAAAAAGATTGTATTGTGTGAGACGCCTTCAGATTCACATTAAGGTTATGCCAAAGTAATACATGTATACCCTTGAGATTAGATGATTTTTTGCAAGAACTGCTCCATTCAACCAACTTGTGCATGTATACACTTCTTTAGAAGACTCGTAGTTCAGTGTTAGGCATATACATGTACTGATTTGTGTTCCCTTCAACATTCTATCTCCAGGAGACCTGGTATTTTAGTTCTGGTGAATGATGCAGATTGGGAACTAATGGTAAGTTTTCAAAACTTTGAATTGGTGGCAAATGAGACATATTTTTTCAAATAGTTTAACCCCTTGTGCCCAGCTGTTATTGATGCGGGGCTGGTATGCCAAAAATGGGCTGTGCAGCCAAGCGTAAATGCAAACAATAGGTACCAGGAATGTTAATTCCTATCTCTTCCATCTTTGTTTTCCTTTTCCTTGCAGCTCCATACCTTGAGTGGCTTTTAGCCTTGTTTGGGGCGATCTTGCATAAACAAAAAATATATTAAAAAAACACACTGAATAGAGTGGTCCTATTCATCGCACTTAGATCCACTTTCGTGTGAATGAAAGTTTTGTTTGAAAAAGCTCAATTTATTCATTACATTCTCATTCAAGAACAATATAGTTGAAAAATGAATGGATTGAGTATGCACAGGAATGCGCATATAAACGACAACTGGCCAGGTGGTCTTTTTCATACTGCGGCTATGGTCGTCGTCCGTATTCAAGAGGTTAAATTATATAAATGAGCTAAATAAAAAAATGTGTGTAGGATTTTTGCACTTGATTGTTCAAAAGATTAGTGTCAACTTCTTCAACCTGTTGTGACAGTCAATTGGACAAAATATTGATTTGACATCTTGGAAACCCACAAAATTTACAATGCTCTTTTTTAACTGTAAGTTAAAGGCTTTTGTAAGCTTTTATGTTATTTCCTGAGCATCTTGCTGAAGCAATACCTGTAACTGTTAGGTTTGTCCAATAATTCTGAATGTAAAGTTTGGGCAGCAAGTTTTTGAAAATGTGAAAATATTTTTTCCTTTTCTGCGTACAGGGTGAGCTGGACTACAACCTCCAATCCAATGATCGGATAGTCTTCATATCCACACTGCATGGAGGATGATAACATTGCTTACTAATCACAATGGACTTATCATTATCAGCTTGTTATTGCAGTAACCCATCAGAAAAAGACAAGGTACATTTCCAGCCAGGGTCTACTATTGAGAATTAGGATGACAATGAGCCCGCTCTAACGTTTCTGTAAAAAAAATTTCATTAACCCTAACCCCTTGGGTAACTTGACTAGAAAGTATCCTGAATCCGCCAAAATCCACCTATTTGGTCATGCACAAAAAGTTGGTTTTTGTGACTGCTCAATATGGAGGTATCCTGAATCTGCTGAAATCCTCCAAAACAGGGTTTGGATTTTGGTGGATTTAGGTAGGTTAGGGTTAATATTTTAAAAAAATTTAGCTGCCGCAGTATATTGCCTAAATTTCTCAAACTGGGCGAGCTCACACAAAGAGAAATCCTGGTTGCAACAACCGATCTGAAACTTTGTTACATTTTTGGGCTAAAAAGGGGTATATTTAGTTTGTAATAGTATTGTTTAAGTTAGTATTAAAGTAAACAAAAAAACTTATAAAAAGTTAATTGCCGCCTATGTCTAAAGCGCTTGAATATTATTTTAATTGAATTCCAATAATAATGTATTTGAAAAAAACTAAGAAGAATCAAAACAAAAAAATGTCAACAATAATGTAACGCCAGAACGCTAGAATAAAAAAACACAAAGATTACACGTTTCTTTTCCCACATGCACTTTTACTTTATATTCGATTATACAATTCTGACAAAGAAAAATTACAAATTTCCCCACTAATTAACTTTTTTCGTTATACACATGATAAAGGAGAGAATCGTTAGCCTATATATAATATACAAAGACTGAATAATTACAGTATATGAGTATGATATGAATTTGTACACAGTAATGGGAGATCAACGTTCATCTACTTTACTGTTTGGAAAGATGCTTGGGCACTACAGATTTACAGCTTTTAAGCTGTGAAAATGTTTCAATTTTTTTTTTTAAATAAGCAGGTACGGTTTTTTGTTTTGTGGGGATAACTATTTATTGGTAATTAGATGATAAGTGTTGAAAAAAACTAGGTGTATGTGTACTTGTCTTGAAAATAATACAAACTAATGAGGACCCTTCTAATCAAAATAAGGTTAAAACATGTGTAAATAAATCATGGAATTTTAAAATATGAATGAAATGCCTGTACAGGGATCCTGTTTTGTGCTTGGAATGGTCAATCAGTAAAATGATCCTTTACAAATACTGAAGCCAATGGACCTACGATGTAATGACGTCAAAGTATGTTTACCTTGCTACATTCATGTGGGGACCGAACAGCATGATGTGGTATCATGGCCCGTGTTGTACAATGTACATAAAAGTTGAGATCATGTCAATTTTTGCCTGCTTTTGCGACAAACACAAAGACTACGTTTTTCAAACTCATAATAAGTCCCTAATACGATTTAACAATAATCCTCAAAGCATCTATGTACAATGTACTTTTCATCAGAGAAACCTTTTACTGCAAAGTGACAATCTTTCTGCATGTCCCCACATGGCAAATGAAGTAAACAGTGTGACGTCATTTCTACGTCGGTCCATTAAATTGTGCATTCACGAGCAAATCTTGCCGATTCCTCTGGTAGAAGAGGACACCCACTTGCAGGTGTAATTCTTGGACAGATTTCCACCCTGATGTAATCAAACCCATGATTAAACAGACCACAATAATTGTCCGTATGCCAACTGGGCATGCGCCGTTTCACTCGGACTCCCTTTTGACCAAGGTCATAAGGAACTTGACAACAGCTGTGCAAGGTCCAGTGGTTTAAAATATCAAAGAATGTCAATAAAACGAAACAGTCCCTGCTACTATAGACAAATCCGACCTTCTTTGTTATTGGCCTGTACTGGTTTCCACATAATAGTTGTACCATCCTTTTGTCAACCCCAAGTTTGGGTAATATACAATCAATGCTTTCAGAGTTGCAGTTGTTCAATCTTAGCTAACCGTATCAAGGCTGTGTTCAACTTAACCATAAAAAGCTTGTCAGATTCGTCTGTAATACTATATTGAAGCAATCAAATAGAAAAATAGCCACCAACTTACACTTCTGCTCGAGAAAATTAGAAATCTACCTGGATTAAACTTATGTGTTAACTGTAATGAAAAGAATACCAAAATGCATGCATAAACGTTATTCATAAATAAACAAATCTGGGATGTTTTTCAAACAACAATATGAGAAATTAGGAAATAAAGATGAATTAATTTGTTTACTCTCTTCGCCACGTGCATTCAACTTAAATTTGACAATGACAGAATTTGAGTGATGGGAGTGAATATTAAATATAAATAAACTCGAAAAGAACAACACTTTATTGAAATTAGACTTTTTCACGAGGGTCTTGATTTGACTTCGCCAACATCATATATACCGACTAAAATAATAACCTGCTCTTGTTATGTCATATACAGTTCTATCAATGTACAACAGATATATTCATGTAATAATAAGATCTAAAACTTTCAAGTTTCTGTTCAGTTCTTGCTCACTAAATCAACGATTCAAAACTGACAACCACAGAAATTAGAAAAAGAGTGGTTGTGACTGATATTTATGTGCACGCACATTCAGATCAATATAACTTCTCTTCTGCAGCTTAACATTAATAAAAACTGGAATGTTAAAATGTGATACTTTTGTATCTTCCAATAAAATGCTCATATCCTCAAAATTTCCCATTCTGCCTTTGTTTTGTTTGTTAGTTTTTCAAAGCAATTCACAACGATTTTCTGTTTCAGAATGCATAAGAGAACTACAGATTGTAACTACAGGTTTAGGTCACATACATGTATATTTTCACACACCATATTTATGTAATATTTTTTCTGTTACTGAAATTTGTAAAGAAGATGAAAGTTTAATTGAAGATATGTAAAACTAGCGTAACATTTTCTACGAAGAAATTTAATAGCCATTACTGTATTGCACTGCTAATCCCACATACAGGGGTGCATATTAATTACTAGATACATCGAATCTTATGTTAACTCCATGGCCTTATTCCTCAAAGCCACAAATACGTCTTTTCTTTGAAGATAGGTTAATGGTCACTTTGAAAAACATTGCAGAGCCGTGTGAATCGTAAAGAAAGCACACTGCCAAGAATATCATAAAGAACACTTACAATAAGCAGGATGACAATGGCGAAGGTTACAAAGCATCTCAGCACCAACTCTTTGCTCAGTGACAAAAAGTTACCAGTCAAAATGTATATACTGCATGCTGCTTTTGCCAAATTCTCAGCAATACTGCTCGTTCAAGTTCTGACTTTGAGCCAAATTAGTTCCACCAGTGATCTGAGCTACATGGGTATTCGACCCTCGCAATGGCACTTTTCAAAATGGCTTTGGGAAACGCGATCGCTCACTTTGCACACAACACTAAAAAGATAAACGTTAGTCTTTTCACGTCTCCGACTCTAGAATGCCATATACAAGTAAAAAATATACAGGAAATTCAAATGAATCAATTTTTCCCATCTCTTTCGCAACTTCTCTCATTGGGAAGTCATTGGTGGTGTTTAGCTGAGCCCGCTAATACACAGAAACCTAGCTAACAAAGTGCACAAAAATGTCCTAATGAATGAATGTATCCTTCATAGTGTCCGAATCTGACAGCCAACCTAAAGTTATTAGGAATGCCGCTGTTTAATAGTAAACAGTATCAGACACAGAAGCCTCCAACCACAGCCTACGAAGAAGACACTTGCAACAACTTGCAGAACAGGGGTGAGATTGGCTGAAAATCTGCAGTGTTTTGCGGTCACCGAGGACCCCAGAGCAACATATAGGGTCTATGGTTTGTATTTGCCTAAAGGCACCCCTTAAAATACCTGTTTCGATTGGTCTATATCCACTTTTACAGGTAAAAACACCTTTAGGGTAACACCTCAGGAATTCAAGATTTCAAAAGAGATTCTCTAAAAATTCTGAAATTAGTAAAAATCCTGACAAATCTCACCCCTGGCAGAAATAAACAATCTTTACTTTCCATGTTTGTGAGCATCTAAATCTTGCAAGCCTTGAGTGTGCCCTAAACACCGAGTTCACCTCAACAAATTACAAACCAGATTTCCATGGACAAAAACTGCAAATAAAGCACACCTCATTCCCAATTTAAACCACAGCATTAAACAGAATATCATATAGAAACAACTAGTTCTTGCACGTGTAGTTATCGTTCTTATTACATCTTAATTTGCACTTAATTTGCACCAAAAATTCTTGTACGTAGTTTAACATTAAACTAGTCTGATGCACTCACCTAAACTAGGCGTAGTTTTAACCAGTTTTATTTTGAACCAGTTTAAACTTTAACAAAGCTATCTTACATCTACAGGTCAGTTTATAGTCGACCAAAGTCCAAGATTACAGATTAAACTAGTTAAAATCCGACTCAAAGATTAAACTTGTCAGCTCCACATTTACGATAATATTTCTGGTTAGAATCGGGACAAAAAACATAATTAATGAATAATATATGAATCCGGTGAATAAATAATTTTGTATGGAATGACTGGGTTATAGAGAAGTAAAAAAAACAAAAAAACTTAGCGTTAAAATCCTTTTTGTTACACGTGCACTTCCGATTCTGAGGGGAAAAATCGCTACTCCTACAACAATTTGATATGAATTACAAAGATGTACCACAACAACCAGAAGAAACATTTACTTCGGGGTTAACAGATCGACAATACAGTGACGAAATAAATATGATTCAGATTTTATAAAGGATGATACTAAAATGAATTATAACTACCATTTTATGACATTTTCACGAATATTTGAGAACTATTGCATATTGCTTATAATCTATGAAACAAGTTACTGAAACCTTCCTTTCGTGGTTGAACTGTTTTCTTGAAAATTACCCCGACAATTAAATATTGATGAAACCCTGGATTACATTTACCACAAGAGGGCACTATTTAATTTGCGCAATTTTTTTTTTATTTTAACTAGCTCCCTCTACGGACACAAACTGTCTAATCATTTGTTCTGTTCATTTCTGCAATAGCATGTGTCTATCGGAGTCATTACCGTTATTGTTTGATGCTGAGAAATGCTGGCCCAATCTACCACGACTTGAAAATCTACTGTGTTTCCCACCGAGCACTGATGATGGTGGTGGCGGCAACCTTTGGCGGAGTTGGTTAGGAATATTCCTGGGCTCTGATTGGCTCGTGCCTGGCTCAATGGGCCTGTGATTGGTTCCCAGCATTCAGCTGTTGCTGAGGTCGCGGAGGTCCGTCAGGAATCCTTCCGGGGTCAAAATGTGCGAAGATCCTGTGCGGTAGAGACAAGATTTTCATAAATGCCATCAACATTTCCAGGTGGTAGAGAGAATTTAGTTTTTTAATGAAATAAATGGGACCTCAGTACAAATGATCATTGCCACAACTGAAAACAATCCCTTTATGTCGATAAATGGACAACTCCGCAATCTCTCATTTGGCCAAGCCAAAGTTGAAAATTGAGATATTTCCTTAATAAGCTTTAATTTGATGTATTGTGTGTTCCTTGGCCTCTCTCTTACGTTTTGAAGTCTTGACCCCTTGACTGGAGAATAAGGCTTGTGATGCTGTGGTCATGGGTGAGTATCAACGAAAACGACTCCTGAAAGCCCATAAAAGTCCCGAGTTTTTAAAATTTTAATCCTACTATTCTACGTTTTCACCTGGGTCTGCTCGAAAGCCTAAAACTTACAAACTTAAGAAATGTCTTGACAGGTTTGTCTTACCAATGTAGCACTCCCACTTATTGAACAGTGGATTCTTGGTGACCTCATAGGCGCATCTCATCTCCGAATAGGACACGCCGCCAATGATGAAGATGATGAGGCGCGGTCCGCTCTTATAGTTGGTCGCTTGCTTGTCCTTGTGCCAGTGGCCGTAACGAGCACTTGAGGAAATAATTAGCATTCAGGAAATGATTTCCTTCAATAATTTTGCTCAGCCAAATTTTCTATGCACAAACATTTCTGTGTGTTTTGTATACTGAATCTGATGAGATGTGAAATTTGTGAATCTTTAATATTTTGCCATGGTTACCGTCATTATTTAGCCGGAACCAACAACCAAAATATTCCAGCAAAGATTTTCCTGAACATTATCTCTTAATGCACTTGAACAATGTTACCTCATTTAAATGATCAAATATTCAAATTTATGCAAACAATCACAGCTGTTCATGTATGTTCCATCCCTATTGACCGTGCAGTAATTTAATTCCTGACAAAATGTGGTGGACTGCTTGCATACGTAATGAGGGTCCTTGACAACATATATTACAATGTAACTGATGACTTACAACATTGACAGTTTTCGGAAACACGGCGCCCGAACGAATTATCAAAGGGATTTATGTATTTATAACTTATTTATACTGGGTAGCCTTATCAGTATATTAGCACTCTTCTCCCTCAGGGCCCAGTTTGAATTGAGAGAAGACGAGGAAGGAAATTATAAAACCCACTCAATCAGGTCAGGACTGAAAACCCGATGCGTATAGTGCACCTGGACGGGAATCGAACCAGGGTCACACTGGAGGTGGAAGACGAGGAAAGAACTACACCAACCTCACCATCCTCAGTACCTCACCTGGATAGGTAGCCTGTAAATAAATACTATTTAATATTTGACATGCTTCTTTGCCCCAAATAACAACTAAGTGGGATTTTAGTGGAAATTCCCCCCCCCCCCACAAGTAGCTCGCATTCCAGGTCTAATTATAGTTAATGTGATTGGACATTGTTTTAGTGGCTTCACAGGATTCTGCTACAATAGGTCACTTGTGACATGCATAAAACAAATCCCATATTCTCATCGACCTTTGAACTTTGACACAGCAGATGACCTTACCTCCTGGGGTTGGACCCCCCTCCGTAGCTCGTTGCTGTACTTCGGCCTGATAGGAATGGGTAAGCCTTCGGGTCCAGACGGTCACCGATAGTGTCCTATAAAAACAAAGTAAACAGCAGGGGTGACAATGGCCCAACATGAAAAATCCACGAAAACTGCAGTGTTTGGGGGTCGCCGAGGACCCCAGAGCAACGTAGGGTCTACGGTTTGTATTTGTCTAAAGTCACCCCTTAAAATACCCGTTTCTATTGGTCTATATCCACTTTTACAGATAAAAACACCTTTAGGGTAACACCTCAGGAATTCTAAAATCAGTAAAACTCCTCACAAAACAATCCTGACAAATTTCACCCCTGAACCAGCTCTGCCAAATCTTCTCATCTATATCTTTTATTCCCTGCACTGCCTCTCCCCTTTGAACTACCCTGGGTCAAAGCTTCAGTGAAACCACAGAAACTGAACCAATCTTGACCTAGTTGGAACACACTGACCAGAGTTCGGACTTTACAAAACATGCAAGCCTCTTGACCTCATGTTTCTAACTATTGATACGAATGCCCAAATAGTCTGGCCACACAAACTCTTTAGTTTGTCTTTACTCAATAGCAATCGGAAATTGAGCTAAATTTTGGCTATCAACTGGCACTATTTTCCCACATGCTGTAAATTGTAATGCTTTTTTTTTTTTACAAAACCACATTATTGCGTTTACCAGCTCAGGAAAGCCAGAAATTAAATTAGGTCCCCAAATTAGGATGCTGCACAAGGGAGTCCTGTATTCTTGCAAAATCTCTCTCGTTTTAAGATCAACTTCATGCTCTATTCAAGTTTTGATCATCACATGGTGTTGCAACAAACCTCCCTTATAGATTAAATCACTCCACAAACTGTTTTCTGTTTGACAATGAGAGTAACAACAAGTGACAATGACAACCAGTGAAAATGACAACCATTGAAAATGACAACAAGTGAAAATGACAACAAGTGACAATGACAACAAATGACAACAAGTGACAACGACAACACTGTACCTCCATGATATCCCTGACCACTGGTGTCCATCGTGACAGCTGGTAAGTGTGTTCTGTGATGCGCTCCTTCCTGTCCGGACCCTTGGCCTTGCGAGCTTTGGGCTGTGATTTCAAAGCCAAGAAAAGACTAATTCAAACGGCTGCTGTATTTAATACACACGTACAACACAATTTGAGGGAGAATGGGTACTTCAGTACCCAAGATAGTCAAAGTTGAACAACTGACTTTTAAAAGTAAAACCAAGGGAAATTGCTGGTCGACTTCCTTTAACCCCCTTACCCTGCCAGACACAGCACAGTGCATCTGTGCTGCCAGCTCCAACTTTGCTGCACTCTCCACACAAGTCAATGTGACAAAGTATGCAATCTGATGCATCTGGCAGGGTTCTAGCAAACATGCCCTGGAGGGTTAGGGTTATATAAAGAACTCCTCCTTTTTGTGGAATTTGCTGATTACAAAGTTAAGAGCCACTCTGGGAAAGGACTTCAAAAAAAAGTGAAGGGGAAACATAAAAAATCACAGATCCAGTAGAACAGATTTAGGATTTCTCTTGAAAGACGGCAGATGATGAGATGAAGAAAAGTTCTACAAAAAATACCACCGGGGAAAAAATTGCATCCTTTTCTAGATGAGACACACAAGGGCCTGTCCTGCCCCAGACCAATGTTCTGATTATTGCCAAGTACACTAGTGTGCTATTTGCTCCTCAACTGAGCTAACTGTCTGGGGATCTAGCCTTAGGATAACTTACATCAAAGATGATTTGAACTCCCAGATGTTTCATGTTGGTGACGATGGGTTTCTCAGGCTCAGGAATCTGGGCGTGCTGGATCAGTTTGTTCATGTTCTCCTCACTGATACCTGAAAGGAAAGTGGGGAATTTCTTTTTAATTTTCAAAGGTATATCTTCCACACTCTCATCAGTGGTCATGTCAGGTGTATCAGCATGGTCATGGCCGATGACAGGAATAATCTTGCACTGACCATTCTTGCCGATGACGTAGAGCAGTATGATACGCAGCTTGTCGTAGGAGGAGTATTTCTGCTCCAGCAGGATGGGCACAATGTTCCTCATCTGGTCTTTGACCCGCTCTCCCTCCGGATTGGTGCCAAGGGCCAGGTCTTGTTCCACGCGGCACAGACTCTCCACCAGGGGCTTAAACTGTTTCATGCAGTCCTCCGCCAGCCTCAGATGGGTGGAGTACTGGGGAACAAATAAATAGAGCTCGGAGTAACTGAAGAATTTCTCCATAATCCTTAGTTACAGGATGTACACATTCACACAAGCCATAATTCCTTGCTAACCCATGAAGTATGCTAACTAACTACGTGCAGATTTTGCTGCTATACTGGTGATTCCTTGCGTACAATAAGAAGAGCTATGAAATTGGGCCTTTCACAGTTGGTTTAAGGGGTGGGGGCAGGGGGTGGGGGGAGGCAGGGGGTGGGGGGGAGGCAGGGGAGGGGCGGTAGCGGGAAGGAGGGTGAGAGGGTGATTTTCAATAAATGTAAAGCATCTCACCTTTCTCATGTCTTTTTGATACTGCGGCATCTTTTTCAACATCTGAGACAAATCACGCACACTCGTCTGCATAGGAGACACAAACATCAACAAGAAACCATTAATAGATGTCCGCTTGAATAAGAATCTGAAGCAGTAAACCAACATCACAAAATGATTGTCAACTGAAATGTAACAATTTATTTAACCACATGCAAGTTAACATGGGGGAAAAACATGGTTATTCTCAACCATCTCACCTTTTCTCCTCCAGAGGCCATCTTGCTGCCCATCTTGGCTTTAGCAAAATTCTTCAGCTGATTTGTGATGGCCCTGTTTAACAGTTAACAGGTCAAAGGTCAGGCCAAAGGATATAATTATTATTGCACAATGAGCTAATATTGATGTGGTAAAACAGATCAGAAGGCCTGACATTTTAATCATAGCAGAAATGACTCAAAACCAGTCTGGAAGTACACTAGCACAGATGGTAAGGAGGACACAAGGGAGATGAAGGGGTTTGAAGCTAGGGAGGGGCAGAAGAACTGTGTAGCAGGTAACCAAGAAACATGAGAGAAGAGGAGTAAGGATAACTGACTCAAGACGTAATGACGTCACGCTTTGTTTACATGTGTGCTTTCCTATGGGAGCCAGGTGGGGGCGATTGTTTGGCATCCCGACCTGGCTTCCGAAGGAAAGCGTACATGTAAACAAAGCAATTACGTCATTACGTCTTAAGTCTATTGATAGGTGTATAACAAAGTCACAAACTCAAGCTATTCAGTATTACAGATAGAAGGGAAACCACGCAAAATGATTGCACTGCAGAGACAATACGCTCAGAGAGGGGTAGGCCGCTGATTTCTCAAACGTTTTTAACGTTTAAATGTTTTCGAAGTGAACAAAGAAACTAGCACGAGCGGAATTCGAACCTGCGACCTCCGGGTTATCGTACCGGGGCTCTACCAACTGAGCTATCTTGCGCTATGTTGGCGGTCTCCCAAATCGTCAGTATATTTGTCCGTCAGTATCTTTGTTTAAATGTTTTTAACAGTTTGAAAGAAAACAAACTTTTCTCAATCTTCTGAACGTTTAAACAAAATCTACACAGCAAAATTTGCGCCATCACTTTTCAATGTAATTTCCTAAATTCTTCCGACATTGATGGAGTAGTAGTTCTTCAAGGAGGGGAAGAATGTTAATCAGAAGGTTGATGTTTAATTTTAAAATGCGATTGAATATTATTTTTTATGACTTACTGTGAGACGTCTGCGATATGGTGATGACGGAGATTAATCCACAGATCGTCATTCTCATCCAAGAGGACTTCCTGATCGTTCATATCACTCCCACTTGCTTCATACCTGCAGATAACACAAAGCAATTACAAGAAAAGTACATCAGAATTCTGCAACTCACTGGATCAGTCATTACAACATTTAATCATACTTGTTGACAAAATGATCCCTGAAATTCAATTAACGTTTTAAACCCCAATACACTGATTTCCTCTGACACGTCAATTACTGTATAACACAAACACCTGCAAAACATTTGTTAAAAAAAAATTGAGTTTCAAAAAATTCTATTACTATATTCATATTCCATTACTATATTCATATTCCACAATACAAGCTGATCAATTGTATTCCAATGCAAGTTCTGCTTGGCCAACGTTGCGGTAAACTTTGTAGCATTCTTGCAAGAACGAAAAATATCTTTACCAAGTTTGCATGAAATGGTATAAGCCAATACATGTATGTTACGTTGCTGGAAACAGCTGCATTAAATTCAATGGCTCTATAAAATTGCCATGCAGAACAGAGCCCACGCACAAATGTTTTTGTGAAGACAAAACTTACTTTGTCAACAACAACACATGGGTTAATGGTGAATTCTAGCAGATACTAGCAAAATACTACTGACCTGTAGACGTCATTCTCGATGGGCAAGAGGTCATTGGCCATAGCTTGGAAGGTCAACTCATGAAGCAGGGGGGACACAGGATCAAAGCCGCGGTCAAGAACAATCAGTTGGGAACGGTGCTTCTCAGGACCCTAAACATGAAAGATAAAGTTAATGGACATAAGTACTGGGTATTAACCCCTTGCGTACGGATGACACGTATATGTGCGGATTGAAAATTGCTACCTGGCCGGTTGATGTCTATACACGCCAATCTCTGCATTTTCAATCCATTATTGGGTTATTGTGTACATTATGCTTGGCTGCACAAGCCTCTTTTTTCCTCATTGTTTTCTCTTTCACAGCAATCTGGGGTTTGACCGGGGCCACCCTGGATACAAAAAAAAATGTATCGATAAATGAGGAAAAGATCCTCAGGTGCAACTAACCTCTCCCATGGTCGGCTCGTCTGCTTTGTAGGCATCCAGTTTGCTCTGAATCATCTGTGCCACCTCCAGATTCCGGTCACACTCACTTCAAAACAAAACCAAGAATAGTATTGACAAGACTATCTGACATTACCATGCCTTCTTGACTGTAGTTTATAAAGCCAACTGCAATCCCTTAGTTAGGGATGGCATCTTTATCAAACAGGCGGTATTATTAGCAGCACCGTCGTTTTTTGAGGTACTGGTATAACCAGCCAGGTGGTTCTCCTAATAACCTCACTCACATGCAGTTCTGTCATAGAATAATTCATTACCAACAAAGAGAGAATGAGTTCTCCACTTAATATTTGACCTCATGTTTACTCTACTGTTCACAAAGTTGATATTTCCATTCAAACGCTTGATACAAAGCACTCTCTGCAGTACCTTAGTGAAACCAGCGGTACTGCCAAAAATACTACCTGTTTAAAATAGACGTCATCCCTAGTTCAGCATGTTTTGAGAGCACAACTAATTTATTTAATTATTAACTGCCAATGACTCTTGTGTGAAATAAGTAAATGAATGAACTACTGAGCCATATTATCACTTTTTACATTTACACAAAATTGAATTTTAATTCCTATTTCCAATTCTTAACCCTAACCACTTCCGGGTTTTCTCTGGACACCATGCAGAAAGATAAGTGTGAAGCCTGCTCAATCGAACAGGTGGCACAGAGAGTCTTTTTGTTCACTGCTCGCGTCAACAAACCAACTGGGAGCCGGAGCCCCACTGTTGGCTATCAGCTGAACTGAGCCTGTTTATGGTCAATACACAAGATTATCTCAAAATGAAAATGGTGAAAATGTACAAATCCCAATGAGCAAAGCAAAACATCCTCGGGGGGTTTAAAGGATTGTGTTAGATATGGTCATGTCTGTGTAGCATCACATGTTGATCTACAAAGCAGGAACCGGTGGGAGCAATGACTGGACTGACTGACCCGCGATATCGTATGGCGGGATATTCACCCAGCGTTGCGCACAGCGTAGCGATCTGCTCAGCAATCCTCTCAATCGTGCCGATGCTACTGGCGATACGCAGTGGGTTGTAGAAGCTGTTGAAACTCTCCGGCGAGTCCAGGGAGTACACCTGAAAAATAATCGCGGTAAGCTCATTACTTGACCATTCCGGCCTGGAGCACATTCAGGAAATAACTACGGTTGACTACCATCCCTCGAACTCCGCTAGTCAACCACGTCTAGTCGACCACTAGAACCAGCCTACGGGCATGGTGGTGTTGGTTACCAATAGCAATGTCTTAATAAACTTTGACAAATAAAGAGGGGACCAGTGAAACAATATTTTGACGAGTCGTTCAAACTGGGATGTTAATGAGCATGCACACAATGTAAAATAGCTACACAATAGGGACGAGTACAAAGCTTAATTCATCTTTTTGCATTCTTTGCAATCTTTACAGCTTTTCTTTTCAGTAAAAATCCTGTAACCTGGAAAAATCCCGACAAATCTCACCCCTGACAAATTGTTAACAGTGAGATATGGTAATATGTGCAAGGTGGTAAATTTTTTGAAGCATTCTTTTTTTTGGACCGCATGTGGAAAACAACTCAAGAACACCAGACTAAGGGCTACTGCGCGAGCCATTACCGAAGATTCGTAGGGCATGAAGGCAATGTTGATCTCCTTCAACGTCACGATCTTAGGCCTGGCCGGGCTCTTATTCAGAGTACTGAACAGCTCATTGGGGCAGCCTGCAAAGAAACACAGGTTAACAACATGAAATAAACAGACTTTGAAGACAGATTTTCAACCCAAACACTTTCAGTATTTTGGTTCTGACCTTTCCCATACAGGATTGATTGACTGATTGATTGATGTTATTTATTTATTCGGTATTACCACATAAATATAAACAAATATAAATATAAATATATGTATATGTACAAACAAACAAACTGGTAATACCAGGGATAGCCCATGAAAGTTTTTCAACTTATTTCCAATGGGGTCCCCAGGGAGTGTGTGGTCTAGTGGTTAGGATTTTTGACTCGTGATCAGAGGGTCAGGGGTTCGAATCCAGCTACTGGCCATATGTTGTGTCCTTGCCTCTCTCCACCCAGGAGTATAAATGGGTACCAGCATTAGCTGGGGAGTAACTTGCGATGGACTAGCATCCTGTCCAGGGGGAATAGAAATATTCTCAGTTGTTTCATGCTACTGAAACCGGAGATAAACACCGGCCTGTTGGGCCACATTGGCTCGTGTCTGGCTTTACTTTTTTACTTTCCCAAACATGTCAAAATCTGGAACTTTTATAACAAAATGCTACATGACCAACCTGGAAAAATTCACCTGTGGATATTGTGGATTTGTGTAGTACTAACTATCAAATTCTATACAAAATGTGAGTGATTTTGTCAGGCTCAGTATCCACACCATGGGGGTCAGATAGCTATGTTGACACCAAAACAATAAACCAGCAGAATTTAGCAACACCCAGTGTTGAACTCTGCCAAATCTGGGGCAGCCTCTGTCAACAGGTCAAAGGTTATGTATGCAGGCAAAACCAAAAGTTGAATACTTGTAACAAAATAGGAAATGTTCTACTTACACTCTGTAAAAAAGACGTGGGCATATTTGTACTGTGGGGCAAGAGGTTCCTTGAAATCGTTTATTAACTGGGCGACAGACTGCATGGAAGAAACGAAAAATGCAAGGAAAATTAAATTTATATATCACTGTATACAATTACTGTTACTTCCCTATTTGACAAAACTGTACACAAATTTGACGTCTATACAATCCATTCTCTGCATTTTCAGTCCATTGTTGGATTATTGTGTATGTTACACTTAGCAGCACAAGCCTCTTGTGTCCGTTTCGCTTAACTGCACAGGCCGCCCCGGCGCCTCATTAAAAACAACCATACTCAAGGGGTTAAAAGAGATACAGAAAATATTTTTAAAATGTCTCAACCAAATGTTTTCTTATCGTTCTTGATGGGAAACCTTTCTCCATGGCCTACCTTTTCCGAGGGCTGCATGATATAAATGGCCTCCAATGTCCGCAGTGGCTCCCGTTTCTTCATAAGGTCTTCCACAACTGATCACATAAACAGACAAATTCAGGAAGTATAAACAAAGAAATTAAAGAAGTATAGACAACCTTCCACTTATGTATACAAGACCTGCAATTCTTGACTCCGAGGAATGAACATTTTTTTTGTACAGAAAATGGAGGTTCAATAAAATGACAAATCCTTGATATAAAAAATATTTTCCTGTTGGTATTGCTTGTTCAAATCTTTAAATGCCTCAATGACCCTGACTGATTTCTGGTTTCTACAGAAAGGCTCATTTTAATACACAACTGAGGCTTTTAAAAAAATATATTTAATTGGCAGAATTTATTTGCTACATGGGCTTTTATTTTGGATTCTGCGGTGTGAGTTGGTCTCACCAACGGTGGAAGTTACCCCGCCTGGGTCTATTGGTCTAAAAATATGGATAATTTCTCTGGAATCTGTTGAAGAATTATCCTCGATTTAGATTTGGGCCCAGAAAAAAACATAAGGGTGGTAGGGTTGGCCATTCAAAATGTTGAAACAAGTACATAAATATTGAAACAAGTACATAAAATGCTAAGAAGGTGCATTTGGGGGGCCGTCAGGCTAGTCAAATGGGTCCCTGGTGGTTGAATTTCATAACTTACGGGTGATGCCTTGATTGGTCATGTCCTTCATTCGGCAGCATGACGACAAAATGCGCATACTCAGCTGATCGACAATTAGAACCTACATGAATAAACCAGATAGACTGAGTCAAACCTCCGAAGTTATCTAATGCAGGCAGGACTGGTGCAGATGTCAAAAGGGATGGAAAGGGTTTGAAGTCCCATCAAAGTTTGTCTCACTCCTTCTTCCATCACTGTCCAACCTTATATTAATTTCCACAACCCTACCTGACTTAATCCTCCCCCCAAAAAAATCAGGCAGTTTTGGAGGATTATGGATGATTCAGGCTGTATGCATTTTGAAATAGCCGTTAATTTTGTAGGATTTAGCCACATCCTGATTCACTGCTGGTTGATTTTGGAGGATCAAAGTAGGATTGCTGTTTCACAAAGCACTTGTACCTAGAGTGGTGAACGTACACTAGCACGGGTCATGTACACTTCTCTATGGCCAAGCTACATGCATCGTAATTTTTTATAGGAAGGCAATTGGAGGATTTTGAAGGGTTGAAGATGCATCCTAGCCAAAAGTGTCGGGGGGGGGGGGGGGGGGGGGGGGGGGAGATAAGGTCTTTTTCCTCCATTTCTTTAACCCCTTGCGTACAGATGACGCCACATGGCGCAAATAAAACAGCGCCACCAGGCCGGATGACGCCATTGACCTCAGTTTGTGCAGTTTCAATCCATTGTTGGATTATTGTGTATGTTACGCTTGACTGCACAAAAACATTGTGGCCGTTTCGCTTAGCTGCCAGAGCCGCTGCGACACCCAGACGTCTCCCGTAAAAAAATGTACTCAAGGGGTTATAAAAGCAATCAGGCTACCAAGTTGAATGCATGAGAAGAACGGTTGTAAATACTCATATTCGGTGAAGACTGTCAAAAATAGTGTTGAACTTTAACTTTCAGTTTTTGTGATTTTATTCTGAGTGTGGATGGACATTCACATTTTGAACATACCTTCCATTCGTTTGGCTTCTTCAGTGGGCCAAACACCTCACTGAGAATTCCTGAAAGTAAAAATACATTTTTATGTAAGTCACAGTAACCTAAAAACTTGAAATCATGTTATGAATTGTTTCCCTTAGAACATTCACAGCCAAAAACAGGAATTTAAACTATGAGACTGAGACAAAAATGCAACTGTTTATGCAAGCGTGTACATTGGTTAACATGTACATGTACATGTGTAACTACTGTCAGATATGCACAAGACTCATGACTTCACATGAAACTTTGAAAGGAGCAGGATTTGAACCTGTGACCTCCAGATTCAAGTACAGACAATCTACCAACTGACCTTTTCTTGCTTTGTATTGGCTGTCTCGCAATCCGTTTTTTTGTTTTTTTGTTGGGGGGGGAGAGGGGGGGGGGGAACTTATACGCAGGTTTTAATCATTTTCTAATACAACATACATGTAAATGTGTAACAATGTATTATAAATGCATCAAAGCTAATGCTTTGTTAACAGTCCCCAAAATGACATCGCTATCTTGGATTTGTATGCACACACAGGGCAATGCACATGTACATGTTTTCATTGTCTTGGTTTATCATTATGCAAACATTATACATTGTAGTACACATGGTAGCTGTGCATATTTAGTACCTATACAACAATCCCCCATTGTCCCAAGTCTTCAGTCATAATGGATAACCTGTACACATGTACATGTACATGCACATTGTGCATACATAAATTATGTGCATATATACATTGTATAAATTTAACAGCAAATACATGTATTTTATAACGTACATAACTGTACCCTTACAATTTGCGCATTTCACCACAATTATATTCTCCATTGTCAGAAAAAAACAACCACTGACAAAACTGAACACGGAATATAAAATTAACAGATAAAACTGTTTTCGGGCTGGCTGAAGCACAGGAAAATTCATTTGAAATTTAAGGCCCAAGGCAAAATTAACGTGGTTATTTTGTGAATTAAATCAACATTATTAATTAACATTAATTAATTAATTAATTAATTAATTAATTAATTAATTAATCAAAGGCAGACAGAGGTATGGCGATGAACCTCACTGGTTGACAATTGTGTTACGTGTATAATGTGTAAAAGAATAATAATCACTTATAGAGATAGTGCCTTATGATAAAACGACCCCTGCTGCACACGAGGTGAACTATTTTTATAAATTGTGTAGACAAGAGTGAACGAGTACATGTACATGTAACTCCCTTGAATGACTCATAACAATTTTCAATAGGATGCTTGTTGACATTCAAGCCATTACAACAGTAATGATCAAGGAAATGTTCTGACACACGTATAGGTTTAGGTACATGTATACGTACATTGTACAACGTAACTGTAACACTTGTGCAAAAGCCTGAATCCATTGATTGAACACTAATCTCATATTCATAATATCAATAAACCAGCGCATATTTAAATTCACACACAGTTCAAATTTCCAATAGGCATCCCTGCACATAGTGCTAGTTCAGGCAGACAGGGGACCTTAGCTTAATTGCATTGATCAGCATGAGTGAATACAAGCGGATCAATACGAAGCAGAAGTGTTTGTGCATAACGTCGGCAGGGAATGCAAACCCTTGAGGCAATAAAAAACAGATGCATTCATTTTCATGTCTGGAAACAAACATTAAACATGCAAATGTGATTTGGGGATTCCTATTTGCTTTCTTTCATTATGAGTGCCATGTGAAGGAAGTTTGATGAAGGTGGATTTGTTTGTTTGTTTACCAGTATCTATTTATGATGAGAATCAGAATCTGCATATTACTCATTCAAAGCCAATAAGGCCATGTCAAATTTTTGTATATTACCAACAGTAACAAAGAAATTACCAAACCTTATCAGAAAATTATTTGGTCTCAACATTTATAAACGAAAGTAAAAAATAGGCCTATTGGTCAATCTGGGGTGCTGTAATTCATTTTCAGGCATTTTTGTTTTTGTTTTGTTTTTAAATAATGAACTTATTAACATTTCAGTTTCAAATGAGTATTTCGTCAACCAGAGATAAGAGATTAGTCACTAACTTATTTGCTTGAACTGTTCAGGAATAAATGATAGTACTGGCATTTGCATAGAGGCGATGTAAATTAAACAAGGGTTGGCCCTACATGTACATGTACCTGACAGAGTTTACGCATGATTATGTTTTTAACCCTAGTACTGTTATATCTATCACAACCTATCAAAAAACCAACGCCCTTCCTCTCTAATAATAGCTTGTGTGTTACAACCTATCACTTAATACGTGTACATGTACATGTACACGTAGGTTTTGATAGATACATGTACAGTAATTGGCCCCATTTTGACCCAGAGAGAGGGAGGGTTAACCCTAACCCTCCTCAATCCTCCAAAATCCTCATGGTGGTTTTGGAGGATTTTGGAGGATTGAGGATGAATGGTGATTGAAGCACAGAAGGATTTTGGAGGATTGAGGATAAATGGTGATTGAAGCACAGGATTTTTGAGGATTGAGGATGAATAGTGATTGAAGCACAGGAGGATTTTGGAGGATTGAGGATGAATAGTGATTGAAGCACCAGAGGATTGAGGAGGATTTTGGAGGATTGAAGATGGTTCCTAGCAATAAGGGCCTAGGGGGTTAGGGTTAATGTCCTTAACCTCTTGAATATGGACGACTGCCAAAGCTGTCTGGCTTGTCATCTATATGTGCATTCCTGCACATACTCAATCCACTGTTTCCTCATTGTTTGCATCACGCTTGGCTGCACAAGCCCATCTTGGCATACCAGCACCCCATCAATAACAGCCGGACATAAGGGATTAAATAATCTAATTTGGCACTCGGAAGACTTTCAGATTTTGTTGCAGGTGTACATGTAACTCTCTAAAAGCAAGGAGGATGTTCTGTCCATTGTGTCGTCTTACAATGTACATTGTAATTTGCCCCAACCCTATGAAATCAGTCTTGAGGACACTCTTTTTTTACACGTGTTTTATTCCTCCATGGTTTCACATGCATCAGAAAAGAGAATACCCTGGTCTTGTTGATGCACTCAGTTTATGGAGCCCCTGTGGGGGTAGGGTTAAAGAGAGGGAGGTTACACACAGTTTTACCACGGACCTTGGTTTGACATCTTGATAAAACATATGTGGGTGAAAACAGATGGTTCCTGCTGATTTCCATTGTTCGTTTAAGGACCCCTATCTCAAAAAGTAGCTCTGGTGATGTCCGACTTACTTTAATTGGGTTGGATCAAGTACACTATTTTCATTGGTATTAAGTTCAAGGTATATGTACGTTTCCAGCTCTCTAAATATAAATGATATCTGAAAATGGAAAAGACCTGTACATGTAGAATGTATAAATTTCTATACAAAACACATACAATGTACATGACATACAACTGTATGCCCTACGATTTTAACTACATGTACATGTAGAAATGAAGTATTAAATACATGTACTTCAACTGTTTTGTCAAATAGACGGCTGGTACATATAAATAGAAATCATGAAGCTAGCTTGGGCACATGTACCCTTCACTAGAGGGTATCAACAGTCTAAAAAAAAATCAGGAAAGTTGGGGTTATTTTTCTCACTGGACAATACATGTCTCATCTGTAGACTAGACAGACAGGTCTCCGACCCTTTTATAGTTTTGTGCTTGTATTAACCTCTTGAATACGGATGACGGCCATAGCTACGGTTTGAAAAAGACCACCTGGCTGGTTGACATCTATAGGGCCATTCCTGTGCATACTCAATCCATTCATTTTTCGACTAAATTGTTCTTGAATGGGAGTGTAATGAATAGATGGAGCTTTTTCAAACAAAGCTTTCATTCACACAAAAGGGTGACTTAGGGTGTGATGAATAGGACCACTCTATTCAGCATGGGGGCCTATTGTTTCCGTTTACACTCGGATGCACAGTCCTGATCCTGACATACTACAACCCATCAATAACACACAGACACAAGGGCTTAACCCTAACCCTCCAGGGTATTTTGGCTAGAAACCCTGCCAGATGCATCAGATTGCATGTCACATTGACTTGTGTGCAGAGAGCAGCAAGGTCAAGCTGTCACCACAGATGCACTGTGCTGCGTCTGGCAGGGTTAGGGTTTTAAGAGGACCATTTAGTGGCTACTCGTATTACACAAATTTTGTGTTAAAAGACATTTCTGGTTTTATATGTGGATATTAGAAGGGGGTTCGAAAATGCCATGAAATGTTGTACTTATAATAAAGGTTTTCCAGTGAGAATATCTCAACATGTGACAAATGTGTGAAGCAGATGCAAGTGGTCTTGTTTCTTTTTCTAATAGAGAAACAAGTGGGGTTCATCTCATGTGCATGTATTCCAACTTAAGTTCATATCTTCTTCAAATAAAAAAAAAAGTGTAAGCATCTGAAATTGTATTAAAAAGTGTCTGTGACTTTCACCCATCATGCCCATGTCAAAAAGGGAGAAGCCACGCCCCCTTCGGAGGGCTTAACTTCCAAACCACTTGGAGTTTGGCTCCAAACTTTTTTTGTCCAAGTCCGACGTAATAATTTATGTTTTGACATATTTTCTGAAAAATCTATGCAATCTCTTGATACACAATGTACAACTGTGTCATTTCACAAACTTTTCTCTATTTTAATTTTTTTCGGTGGAATGATGTTACAGAGCACAAACTACAGACAATTCTCTTTGAAATGCAAGGAAACGTGACGTTTGCTGTATTTTCATGCATTTCATTATCCCTGATTAAAAATTCTATAATTTCTAGGAAAGACGTAGGAGTTTGACAGACTGAAAAAAATATTGAATAATTAATTTTACTTGTCGCCAGGCCAAGACTACATCTTCCAACAATCAGGAGAGGTATGGTTATGATATACTCAGGGATTGGATTAAAACCCTAACCCACCTCAATCCTCCAAAATCCTCCTTGCAGTTTTGGAGGATTTTAGAGGATTGAGGATGAATGGTATTTTTAAAAAAAGAGGATTTTGGAGGATTGAGGATGAATGGTGTTTCAAGCAAGGAGGATTTTGGAGGATTGAGGATGAACGGTGTTTAACCCTAACCCTCCAGGGTATTTTGGCTAGAAACCCTGCCAGACGCATCAGATTGCATACTTTGTCACATTGACTTGTGTGCAGAGTGCAGCAAGGTCAAGCTGTCACCACAGATGCACTGTGCTGCGTCTGGCAGGGTTAGGGATGAGGATTTTGGAGGATTGAGGATGGTTCCTAGCAAAAAGGGTCTAGGGGGTTAGGGTTTTAAGGCTCAAAAAAAGTAGAAGGGGGCAGGCAGGGGTCGATTTAGAAGAAAAAAATCGCATGCACTGGTGCATGTAGACCGAAAAAGTTACATGCACAAAATAAATGTTACATGCACAAAAAAGTGTGCACACAAGTCATAACCCAAAAGAACAATATATAGGTAGACATATTTGTTGTTCTAAAATATGTGTATTCCTACAAATTTCAAATGTAGCTATTACATGTATAATGCTGTTAAGGTTATTGTTTTGCTTTGTAAATAAAATGTGTTTTTGTACAATTGGTATTCGCTGTTTGTTTATTTCATCAGTGGTAATTAGCAATCTCTGACACGATCGCGAGAGGACGAAGGCGAAGCCGAAGTTACGTTAGGCCTACTACTGTAGTATCATGTTCCACGGTGTCAGAAGGCTGTTCGATATTTTGATACCGAAATGTCGGCCCAAAAATATCGCGATATTATCGTGATGACGCCACTTTTTCCTAACCGAAAGAACGGAGGAATAATTTTTCTTTTTAAATACCTGATGGAAATCACCACGTGTACAGCATCATGAGATCGGGCCCACCGGGATCGGACCCGCCGGGACTGAGCTCGGTTCCGCTAACTTAGAGCCGGCCACCGATCGAGAGATCGCGAATCGGGCCGGGGCCCGGGGGCCGGGGGCCGGGGCCGCGCCGGCAATCGGGGCAGGAAGGATCGGGGGCCGGGTTGATGACAATTAGGCTTCACTTGTTGAGTAGTTGGAGTACTACGACATTTACCTTCAGTTGGCTTCCTTGCGGCACTAGAAAGACGAGCGTTTGTTCGACAGTGTTGATTAGTAACAGCTGATAATTTATACCATGGACGCCCAAATCACACGTGAGCTGTCAAAAACATTGTCTTGCATGTCTTGTGCACAATGTATGTGCCGCACGCGTTTGTCGTTTCTCAAGACGACTTTCGCTTCGTGTTAGATGCGTGTACATGCATTGTACACTAGGAATAAGACGGTGGCATTCAGTGCGGTTGCTTGCACTTGACCAAGACTAGCAACAAAGCAACGCGCACGCGCAGATACGCTTTTGGGGTTGGCTTTATTGATCAATTGCTCTAACCCCAAGTCGCGGGGGGCCGGGTTAACGAGTCTTTTCTCAAGTCAATGTTAGCTGCGTGTACGTACATTGTACATTGGGAACAATACGGTAGCAGATCGGTTGCGGTCGTTTGCACTTGACAAGACTACAACGATGGTAATAATGCAGGCACGCACACATCATGTCGATCGTTGCGTGCAATAAATCGGGTGCGCGTTGTGATACGTTGTTCAACATTGGGAAATATACCAGCAGGTACAGGACTAAAAAGTACATGCACAGCGTGCACGTTGTACCAGAGGTTTACGTGCACAGAGGAAAAAGTACATGCACAGTGCATGCGTGCACCCGTCTAAATCGAACACTGGGGGCAGGGGGCATTGGTGGGGAGGGGGGAAAAAAACTGGGGCAGGCTATGATGTCTTTTTCGGGCATGAATGACTACTCTGCCGGCAAGGTGAGTGTTTGGTTGATATATTCAGGGAAACGGAAGATATCGGAAAGATCTAAACCGACCCTAACGAACCCTATAGAATTCCTTCCAGCTCTAATAAGTCTAAATGGCGAATCTCACATGTCATGAGAGAGCTGGAATTTTCAAGCTAAATGAAATAAGTTCTCAAGGAAGATTCAACTAGGTTTGGCTACATCTGATGTTTCTGACTTTAACCAACTGTGATCTTATTGGCAAATACGCATTGAACATGTTGAATGGGAAATTTATTGCCGTTGCACTTCAGCAGTTGAGGCGGCAACTGGGAGTAGGCCTACAGCGCTGGTGCAACACTGCCATTCACTGCAGTGCAAGACTGTGCCCGAAAAGGAAAATCATATCTCCAACAAAACCATATTAAAAATCTCCTTTTTAGCGCAAAATATACCATCGTTTGGATAAACAAACACCCAGACAAACATTTGCATCAGTTTTACGTTAAATATATTTTGAAAATCCTATCCTATCGGACAAAATTTGATAAAATTAAAGAGAACTTACTTTGACCGACCACCGCCTTGAGCGCCATCTTGTAAATTTATTATGATTTCGCATGGAATCCTGGGTAAAGACTCAGGCTTGATCGCATGGTTCCTACAAGGGTACAATCGACATATGCATTTCCAGCAGGTACCAGACATTCAAAATGGCCGATAGTGTGCAGTCAAATTTGCAAGATGAACTTGAAAAATTCAAGACTGTGCAAAAAAGTGAGATTTGTTGTTTTTATTTTTTTGTTTTACAGTAATCCAGTAAATTGAGGAAAATGCTCATGTTAATAAATGTGAAATCTGTTGTTTAGATAAGTTGTTAACTACTTTTCAATGTATCGTACAACTAGTACAACATGGTACAACTAGTACAAGCATTTTATAACATGAAAGCACACGACGCATATGCAGCACGATATGGGGGGCGGGGACGGGGGTGGGTCATGGTAGGGGGTGGATTTTTTTCTTCTCACTAAATCCGAAACTACATGGTCAGACAGTATTGAAATGTGATTTATTCGTGTTTTTTTCTGTGTTTGTGCAAATTTTATGCTTACAGTCTTGATAGCACCTGGAAATGCATTACGGCTATCATGGCAGGTCCTAAATAGCCACTGTGTTAATTTAAATTAAGTTGTCCTAATGTCTAATTTATGTCATCTTTATTTGTGCAGATTACCAGAAAGCATTGGAGACTAGGCAAAAGCTTGATGCCCAGCTGAATGAAAATAACATTGTCAAGAGTGTAAGTATTCCAGGTTACCAAAATTTTGAATTCACTTGTTACTTAGCACAAGATACTTGTTTGGTGACAGATAGAAAGACAAATACGGTAAAAACAAGTACCATCGATAGGCTGGTTATCAAAACTTGGTCTGTGTGGTTTAATTCTAATTCATTTGCATTTTTGCTAGGAAACTTGCTGAATTCTCATAAACTCAACCCTCTGCAGTGTTAGGTCATAGTCGCTGGGCTCTACTTCTCTCAGTCCCACAAAATCTTTCAAAACCTTATAATGGATTTTGAAGGATTTCCAGATTTTGGAAACATCCTTCCTGAAACTATTTATTATTCCAAGTTACCCCTGTATGCTTACTGTCAGTGCTTGTAAAAGTCACATCTTCAACACCTCTGTTTATGTACATATGTAAGTACAAAAATAGAGTAGCTTCTCTAGGTAATTTTTGTTTTGATGTTTACGTAGCATTTGAAGTGTTATTTTTGTGTCATTGTAGGAGCTGGATCTGTTGGAGTCCGATGCTAAGATATATAAGATGATGGGCCCAGCCCTCGTACAGCAGGATGTCATTGAAGCCAAGCAGACAGTGGGAAAGAGAATTGAGTACATCGGAGGGGAAATGTAAGTTGGGCAATCTAGAATCTCCAGCAGGAATGAAAACAAATTGGGGCTGCCAAAAATGGTCTTGCTCCTTGAACAGTGACATGCATTTTCAGCAATGCCATACAAATCAAATGCCTCTGAATGTTTCCTGGATTTTTCATTTTCCTCAAATCTCACCCCTGATTAGTGCATATTTAGCAGAACATCTGTGTACAGGAAAGAAACTTTCAGTGAAGTTTCACTGTTAAAGCAGGTAGTTTCTTGTGTTTGCTTTAAAAATTGTTTTTACCATTTTACCAAATTTGTAGCAAAACTTGTCTGTTTATTAGCTAATGAACTAAGACAAAAGCTTAAGTCTTCAAACAAGTAAATACCTTAAAGTCAATAGATTGATTTTTATTGCCAGCATTTGCCTACTTACAGAGCCTCGCTTGAAGTTCCTGTGTCTCCCCCTCCCCCCCCCCCCTTGATCTTGGACACGCCCCCTCACTCTTCCATCTATCATTGAAGTTCTTATCCTTTTTGTTTCCACTTAAGGAAAAGGCAAGATGGACTTATCAAAGACCTTGATAAGAAGCAGAACGAACACCGGGACAAACTAGCTAAACTCCAGCAGCAGTTCCAGAAAGCACAAGTGCAAACCATGGCCAAATCGTAGCAGATTCCCAACTTATAAACTAAAAAGTTGTCAGTGTTTGCCCTTAAAAAAAACAAAAACGTGTGGTTTCCCTTGTTTAGAAGACCTTTGTCATGAAGTGGGCATCTTGTTCCTCTTCTGCCCCCTTTGATGTGATGACTTAGTTCATTATTCAGTGTGATTTTCACTGTGCTTATGAGTTGGGCACTTGACCAAGATGGTTGCAGTTTGGTCTTTTTTTCCTGTAGTCTTTTCCTCAACAGGCCAATAGAGGAATTTTTACATTAGTCCCTTCTTCGCACTTCCCGGTTGAAAGCGAGAATGTCAGTGGCAAACAAAACAATGCTTTTCAGCACATTCATTCATGCATGAATTAATCAGGCCATAAAAGGCAGCACAGGCGCACGATCAGCATCAATTTAAAGTTGTTTACTGTGACATTGAGATCCTCGTTTTCAAACGCGGAAGTGTGCAGATCGGCGCTAAACTCGTCGTTGTGGGATTCCTCTATATCTTGGTTTGTAATACACATTGGTCTATGTGACTTAGTAAGAGGCTGGTTGGTGCCTTCAACGTGACTAGTACATCGTCATCCCTTTGCCCATAATTAACCCTCTTATTACTGTTACAACTATCACAACCTTTCAAAAACCAGCCCACTTCCTCTCTCATAGCTTGGGTGCTACAACCAATCCCTCAATAGAGGAATTTCACATTAGCCCCTTCTGCGCATTTCCGGGTTGAAAGCGAGAATGCCAGTGGCAAACAAAACAACGCTTTTCAGCACATTCATTCATGCATGAATTAATCAGGCCATAAAAGGCAGCGCAGGTGCACGATTAGCATAAAGTTGTTTACTGTGACATTGAGATCCTCGTTTTCAAACGCGGAAGTGCGCAGATCGGGGCTAAACTCGTCGTTGTGGGATTCCTCTATATCTTGGTTTGTAATACACATTGGTCTATGTGACTTGGTAAGAGGCTGGTTGGTGCCTTCAACATGACTGGTACATCGTCATCCCTTTGCCCATAATTAACCCTCTTATTACTGTTACAACTATTACAACCTATCAAAAAACCAGCCCACTTCCTCTCTCATAGCTTGGGTGCTACAACCTGTCACTGGATAGGTTTTGATAGATAGGGTATTTGGCACCAGGAGAGGGAGGGTTAAAGGGACACTATATTCTGAATGCACCCCATTGGGTAACAGAAAGCATTTTCCCAAAATGATTGCGGTTGAAAAGATCTTTATAAAATATAATGTAATTGTATACATAACATAACTACCCCTCACAAATTTGCAGCTTTTCAGAAATTCTTGAAAACAAACTTGAGAGTCCAGATGTTTAACCTTAAAGGTCATAGTTAGACGTACTTGTACTCGGTCACTTATTCAACGTGAATATCCATGCAGTAATCTTCCGCTCTCCCAGTTTTGCACAAAACGATGCTGTACTCACTATGCCTGATTCAGATATGGCTCTAGTTTTCTTTAAAGATATTAATTCTTTGTCATACTTGTTTGATATTGTCATCTGAGTGCACTATTTATATTGTGTGTGTAAGATAAGCAGAAAAATACAATTTCTGACGACATGTTTCTTAACACATGGTAGACATTAAAAGAATAAAGATAACTAAGTAAAACCAGATTGCTGCTCCGTTTTAATAGAACATTATTATTTCTTGTCATTCTTAATATTAGACGTATTGTTTTAAACTTTTTAAATTTAAGTGAGGGATTGGTTTATGGTTGTGAAAAAAAATTCTCAAAAAAGCAGTTGAAGGAGTAAAGAGATTACGTGCAGTCCTGCAGAGAAATGAATCAAGTAAAGTTTGAGTGACAACTATATTGTTAGCCATATTTTCCATCTGCCTATGGGCCAAAAATCTGCTTAGCACCAAAAAGTCTTGTTTAGTTAAAACTGTTTACCAAACAAAAGGCCATGGGATTTCCATGCTAAGCAAACAACAGCTGCTGAGTGCCAGCCACAAGCGATACACTTCACATCAAAATTGAGTTGGTCATCCTGTATTTACCACGGAAGACTTTTCATGCTAAGCAAATTTTTGGGCTTCGCTTAGCATCGCCATGAAATTGGCCCCAGGTGTAAATAAAGCAACTTGCTTTTACCAACAATCTTCCCCCAGTAATTCAGGATGGACCGCCTATGGTTTTCCGAAACCTGCTTTGTGATTTTAGCTCCAGTTCTGTTCAGAGTTAAAAGTTACATCACGGAGAAAATGTATTAAATACAAACGGCAAATTAGGATGTAGGCATTTTCAGAACTGTATGGAATAGACAATGGATTATTTTGGTTTCGAATTTTATTTTATTTATTTATTTATTTTTTGCCATCAAGGAATGATGGCAAATATTTTGAAAGAAATGATCCATGATGAAGAAAGATAATATGGGGTTTAATATGTGGTGGGGCACTTTTTGGCCCAAGTCTGAGACTCAGACTAGATCCCGTCAATGTCCCTTTCCAATTTGTATTGGTCAAAAAGTCTGCCCCACCTGGATCCGTCCCTTTATTTAATGCTATCAAATTTCACCTGCGGCCGACAATACCTTTATATTTAGCATTAATAATCACGGGGTCAACTTGTTTTTCTTCTGGCAGCACATCTTTTTTCTCTACAGTTTGGGTCGCCACTAATTCGATATAGCCCCCTCTATAGCGCGACTGTAATTTTTCAATATTAAAACGTACGCCCTATATAAATTATTTGCAGTTTTTGTCACTGGTAGCCGACGAAGAATGTTTGTTATTGTTCAATAAAAACAGCGAGCCAGCGAAAAAGTTTGTCTGTAACTGGTACTCTGCATTATACCATGCAATTGAACGACAGGGCAATGTGACACCAACTAAAGTTTATCGTTGCCAGATAACGCAACGCGACATTCATTTGCCTGTGTGCAGGTGGATTGTGAAGTGTAACGTGTGAACTGCAAATTTAATTGAAAATACCACTTACCAGGAAATGGTTAACTGACAGTGTTCAAAATGGAAAATTACAAAGTAAGTATTACTCATGTATATTCTGCCTTAATCAACATGATCAATATCTGACACGTCCGTTCTTTTTTTTTTAATTGTAGAATTTAACACAGTCTGTCAAGCGTCAAGTGTAGCTGCGTAGGTTTTAGCACCTCCATGGTTTTAGGGAGATTTTGTTAAAATAAATTTTGTACATTTTGGTTTTGATGAAATTCTGAAGAGAAAGTCATAAGAAACGATTTGAGTCAAGTTCGGATTCTATCGGATTTTGTAAAGCAAAGAAAAATTGATTTAAAGCAGGGATATTTTTGGGAAAGATTTTACTTTAAATTTAATACCCCCACCAAAATCGGTAAGGAACAGCAAATCTTGGAAAATAACCATCCATTTGTGTTCATAATTGTATAAACACTTGGCACAATCTTTAATTTTGAGAATTTGTTGGGACATTTTAGTGCAATATCAGGGTACGAAGTTTGTGTTTTCTGTGTTAGAAGTTCTTGGCACCACTCAAAGTGTTCACATACATGTTGATTTCTTCCTCATTTTTTACAGATTTTGCTGACATAAATCTTGAAATAACAGGCTGTGCCACATGTTTAGACAGTTGTTATCAAGGAGGGTTGGTTATTTTCCAAGATTTTGCTGTTCTTGACCGATTTTGGTGGGGGGTATTAAAGTAAAATCTTTCCGAAAAAAACATGACATTGGCATTAACTTGAATTAGACCCGCAAACGTGGCGGTATACCGCCACGTTTGCGGGTCTAAACTTGAATAAGCCATTTCTCGGATACCGCCATCTTTGCTCGAGATACTGCCGTCTTTGCTCGATACTGCCATCTTTGCTTGATGCTGCCATCTTTGCTCGATACTGCCATCTTTATGGGCCAAGCGCCAAAGACAATACATGATCTCCATGGAGATTACTGGCATGTGCATGCACGAAGTGCGCGCATGCGCATTCCTCAGATTGTTTTCGCAGGAAACAGTCGTATAAATATTTGCTTCAGCTGCTAGAGTATGCCGTACAGACCTGAAGCAAATATTTATATGACTGTTTCCTGCGAAAACAATCCGAGGATTTTTTTCTTTGCCTCTCGTGTTGATATGAAAGCCGCCCTGTGGTTGGTCAAGAGCGTTAAGGCATCCTCAGTCAACACAAATGATGTGAAACTGCCGATCGAGTGGCGATGGCTGTGGTCTAAAGCGAAATGTTAGTAAAATTTCATCTTTTCCTGACATTTCAACTTCAAGGAATTGAACCTAACCTACGTGTACATAGCCATTATCAAGATAAGGCATATGAAATGTGGCAGACAATTTTATGGATCATGAAACAATTTATATGGCACCTACACCCTGCTGTGGGTCAGATATCGACTGCTAGTCTTAGCTATAATTATTTAATATTTTGGTCACAATAATTGTGTTTATTTTTCTTTGTTACGTTACAGTTGTTAGAACGATTAGGAAAAGGGGCACAGGGATCGGTGTTCAAGGTACAAAATAATATCGACAAATGCACATATGTCTTGAAAAAGGTGAGTGATTTTTACCGTATGTATTTTTCCGCATCATGCTCATTAAGTCAAATGATTGTTCCATGAAATTTATACCGTATAAGTTTGCTCCAGATACATTGTATGTTGTATTTTTAGCAAAAATTAGAGCAGGTCAATGTGTCAAATTCCAAATTCCTTCAAATCCCGCTATTTTTTCCAGTGTGATGCCAAAGAAATGGATGAAGTCCAGTTACTTTGTCCTGGTTTTAGAGCCAAGTTTGGATACATCAATTTAATAGTAATGTCATTTAGACCAAATACTTTCCATGTAAAAATAATTAAATGTACCATTAAAAAACAGGAAAAAAAGAGTACATTTTAAAAAATAAAAGAGAAATACCGCTTATCAAATACATGCATCTTCACTTAAAGCTGCTAGCTCTGTTCCATTGGGGTGTATCAACCTAAAAACAAATTTTTACGTTGAATTTTTAATTTGTTAGTATTACGATAGATAAATTATGAGCTTTACAATGAGGCATTCCACAAGAACAACCGATAAGTAATATTTAGTACTTGTTTTAACATTTTTAGTCCGAGAAATTTGAAGAGGCATGATCAGAGATTCTATAGAATGTCAACAATATGAAGAAAAAAAAATGTGTAAAAATAGTGATGCCAGTATGGTTGGTTTTGTACACGAATACCCGTCCATTCGATGTGATTATCATCGACATACATGTACAATGTACACATCAGCCATCTTTTTTCATCTTACTTTATCAACCCAGGTGGAATGCACAGATGAAGCTGAAGCGAACAAAGCCTTCAAAGAGGTAAGTTGATTCAAGTTTCCACTTTACCTTTAAAAGATTCTCTTTCTAGCATTCATGTCACAACAGACTTTGCTTCTTTTTAAGAAAAAGATAACCCTGCAATTTGCTGACATTTTTGTTTTTATTTAAGGATGTGCTTAATGTACAAAATTCCCCAACAATGCCAATCAATCATTGTACGTTTTTTAGTTCATTAGCCACCAGTCTGTTTACTGTTAAATCCTGTAGTCAAACCGCAGGTACAATACAGCAATTTTGACTCTGAATTACAATCCCTTCTGCGTGGGAGGTAGGTTTTGATTGATCAAAATTTGTTGGCCTGATGGTGAGAAATTGAATTGCGCTCCACTTGTACCCTGGTCAAGGTTTTAGGGTAATGGAATTGCATTAGCTTGCTTGTGAAAATTAGAAATATAAATGTTTAGTCAAGTAGGTGAAAGCGATTTGAATTATAGGTGAAGGCACTTATTTGAAGGTTTGGAAAAAAGCTTTGTCGTGTAGAGGCTTGTGAGAGATGTTTTTAGATCCAAATTAAATTTAATTTTGCAGCTCAGGGCACCTGCCAATTAATTCTTTTACATGGCCAGAATTTTAATAATTGTCACTTCCGTTTCACACTAGAGCAAAAACAAGGATCCTTTGCAATGAAATTACATCATTATTAAAAAAATCACAAATCCAGGCTACACGTACATGTATGTGGAAGCTAACCGTAGTAAACAAAATTAAAAAATTAACACTTTTAAGACTGCCTCAAATAACTGCATTGATGCTAAAACCAGAAAACATTTCATAATTATTTTTTCATTCATATTGAATTAGTCAACAGCTATTCTATAATTTCATTTCATTTTTTTAAAATTAAAATCACCCAATACAAGGCTAAAAGACACTATATGTGAAGGGTTAGGAGGTACATGTAGGTAGAAGGGTTAGGAGGTACATGTAGGTAGAAGGGTTAGGAGGTACATGTAGGTAGAAGGGTTAGGAGGTACATGTAGGTAGAAGGGTTGGCAACATTTTAGGTTGCCAGCCCTACCACCCTTACGGTTTTCCTGGGCCCAGATATAAATAGAGGATAATTCTACAACAGATTCCAGAATAATTATCCCGATTTTCAGACCAACAGACCCACGCGGGGTAATTTCCACTGTCGTTGAGACCAACTCACCTTCCCCTCCATTTGTGTAATTTATTTATTTCAAATTGTTAAATTGCTCCCAGTGCATATAAATGTATCTACATTGTACAGTGTAACACATTTTACAAATATGCTAAAATGCATTTGAATGTCAACGCAAGTGTAATGTCAAATCCGTGTTAATTTTTTTGTAAGATCTCCACGTATGCAAACATTGGCCCCGAGTATAGGTGCAGTATTCCCGTCTTATTGACGTTGTCAAACAATCCAAAGATGCCATTGTAATGAGTCCGTAACTCAAATTGAACGTCAAAGCATGTGTAATTTCAAATCCATGTCGTGTTTTTGTGAGGTCTCCACGTATATGCAAACATTGACCCTGACTAGGCTGAGTGTCCTCGTCTTATTGAAGTTGTCAAACAATCCAAACATATTGTAATAAATCTGTTACTTGTATTGAAGCATGCAGTACAAGCTCTTAAGGGCGAATCCCTGTAGGTATATTGATGATGATATTAACCCCATCTATCCGTCATTTATTAACTGGGATGCCAATACGAGCTTGTGCAGACAAGTATAACACACACAATAGCAAACAATGGATTGAATACATGCAAAAATGCACATATAGATGACAACCAGCCAGGTGGTCTTAAAACCTCTGCTATGGCTGTCGTCTGTATTCAGTGGATTAAATCATCTTAACCCTTTGCGTACGGATGATGCCATAATGGCATCAAAACAAAAGTACCACCAGGCCGGATGACGCCATTGGCCGCCGTTTGTGCAGTTTCAATCCATTGTTGGATTATTGTTTATGTCATGCTTGACTGCACAAACACATTGTAGCGGTTCGATTTGGCTGCCAGAACCGCTGCAACACCCCGACGTCTCCCGTAAAATACCGTGCCCAAGGGGTTAATATAGACGGAAATATTGCATTTCTGACAAGGCCAGAATTTTTGCCAAAAAAATGTTACCAACTGTAACACATAAATAGCTTTGGGGTGATATCAGATTGTGAAATTCTATGGAACAACAATTTACACGTCTAAGATGATACTTTGGGTTGATAACTTTGAAGTAAAATGTCCTTATTTATTCACCTGAAACATTCATCTGAAAACCGAGCATGCATCAATCAATGTTTCTGAGAACCTTTTCATTGAAGTTATTTCAGTACGATATCCACAATCCACTTGTGTCATGGCTGAGTTGACACTTTCAAAAGATCTGCCCTCCTGGATGGATAACACTGAGCACAAAAATAATTTTAACTCAGCAACTTGGGTCTAAAAGGAACTAAAGAAATATTGTGGGAACACACATTGACACAATGAGCGATACACAGTTTGAGAGGGAGAGAGATTTGCTGCATTTATCTGTTGTCTAGACATGTATATGTCAGGGGTGAGATTTAAGATTTTTCCTGATTTTTAGATCTTTTGTCAGGATTTTGTTTGACTGATATCACAATGTTTAACCCTAACCTTCCCAAATCCTCCAAAATCCTCTTTGCAAAATGGAGGAATTTGGAGGATTGAGGGCACTTGGAAGTTGATGCATCGGAGGATTTTGCAGGATTGAGGTTACTAGGGGTTTTTGCCCCTGCAGGAATATGGAGGATCCAGGTTATCAGGCTCAATGTGATACATGAGGATTTTGGAGGATTGAGGTTACTAGGGGTATGCAAAAAAACCCTAGAGGATTTTGGAGGATTCGTGCTATGGTCCCCATAAGAGGATTTTGGAGGATTCAGGTTATATGGAGTTTTAACACTTTGAAATCAGAGGATGTTGGAGGATTCAGGTTACATGGGGGGGAAATGATGTAGGGAGTTAGGGTTAAAGAATCTCTTTTGCAATTTTGAATTACTGAGGTGGTACCCTAAAGGTGTTTTTACCTGTAAAAGTGGACACGTAGACCAATAGAAATGGGTATTTTAACCCTTTGCATACGGTTTATTAAAGTTTTCTGTAGACCAGGGAAAGCTTGTAAACACCTCTGAAACAATCAAGATTATGGAAAGTGCTAGAATAAATATGTATGAACTACCCTGTATATAAAAGTGAGCTATATCGTATGAAAAAACGTTAAAGATTCGTCTGTCAAGTATTTTTGAGTCTCGGCAATGATTTGTGACCTGCACATTGGTATTAACAAATAGTATGTGCATGGGATGTGTATGTACGTTAACATCAATCTGGAGTGGAGTTATTTGGAAATTACAAGAATTCTTTAATGATTCACACTTTTGTCGGCCAAATCAAGTATGAACAAAGCCAACAAACATGTACACTTACCAGTACCATGTAATCATTTGTGAGCAAATGACAAAGGTCAGTTTTTTTTCCAAAGAAATTTCCGCTGAAGTACGTGTGAAATAGTAGATCCTTCACTCCAATTAAAAGTTGACCTTTATTATTAAACCATGGAGGAATGTGTTCCTTCCTCCATGGTTAAACAAACCCCCTACTACAGGTATTATTTGAAAAGGGAGGTTTGCTTGAGCGTGCTGTAACTATTCCTGCCTGGGTTTTTGTTTAAATAAAGGACAATATCTTAGTACTTGGATATTTTTATCTGTCCCGAATTTTGGATTCGTCATAATCGGTTAACTTCATTCCAGGTAAGCGGGGGCTATACATGTACATGTATGTAGGTCTGAAAATTGGGATATTTTCTCCTGAATCTGTTGAAGAATTATCCTCTATTTAGATCTGGGCCCAGGAAAACCGTAAAGGTGGTAGGGTTGATCAATTCACAATGTCGCCAACCCCGCCACCTCTGATTGTAACCCTTTACCGAGAGTGGCTTTTAGCCTTGCATTGAGTGATTTCAATTAAAAAAAATAAATACAATTTTAAAAAGCATTTTATTTTATAATGAGATTTCCCCAACAGTGTATCAGGGCTACTAATATTGACTCAAAGTGAGAGTGATATGTTATGGCAGACTGCAGACACATAATAATATAAACTAGGTTTTTACTAAATTCAGCATTTTTTTCTAGACCAGGAGGTAATTTTTTTTCTTCTCTAGTTTGAGGAAAGTTTTGTGGTTTGAGCGTGAGAACCGGCAGCCCTGTGAAAGGCAATGGACAATAACAACAGACATCTGTACGATACATGATTATGTTGTGGATACTGCACATAAACAAATGACAATACCCACAACGTTCTAGCAAAGTATTTGAAACCTTGGCATATAAATTTGCTGTAGATTAAAAAAAAAAAGTTGCACAATTGTTTCGTTACCCTTACCCCTTGGGTAACTTTACTAGAAAGTATCCTGAATCCGCCAAAATCCACCTATTTTGTCATGCACAAAAAGTTGGTTTTGGTGACTGCTCAATATAGAGGTATCCTGAATCCATCAAAATCCTGCAGTAACGCCAGGCTTACAATCCTCAAAATCCCCCAGTTTTCAATATGAAGGTATCCTGAATCTGCCGAAATCCTCCAAAACAGGGGTATGGATTTGGATGGATTCAGGTAAGTTAGGGTTAATACTCAAATTAAAAGTCAATTAATAAAGTGATGTCTCATTTTATAGCCAGTTCGGTATCTCGAAGGTCAAAGGTTATTTGGGATAAAATTGCTGACGTAATGTCACGTGATGTTAAGCGAATGCCCATTCTGATTGAATTTAACACGTGCGCGTTGTGCGAACACCTTTTGCGTTCACACGGTCACGTGGGTCATTCGGGATAAAATGTCATTGTGCACACATGCACAGTTGAAATACTGAACTGGCTTATACCCTTTTGGCTAAAACCGTGAACCACATCACCAGTCAGCCTGTGGAAGTTACACAGATTTTCTTTCTTACAACTTTGAATGGTATTCCTTTATGGTTATTATGGGCCAGTTGGCATGGCACATTTTGAATACCACAGTGATAGTCGATACAGATAAGAGAAGAAAAAAAATACGATGTAGCCAGATTTTTTTTTTTTTTAACAGTCCTGTATCGTGAGAGTTAAGTACCAGAACTGGTGAGCCTCAGTAGATGATCACCAGCAGCAGGGTACCGGGACACTTCACTGGTTGCTACGAATGGCGGAGGCAGTTATATTGACACAGCCACACAGGGAGAATACACACTTGAGCTTATACTGTTTGGGAAGGGCTGGCTCCTTTATATTTGTCCGTATATTGCACTTGTATCGAGCATGATACAATATTAACCCTAACCCCCCCGGCTGTTTTTTCTAGGAACCTTCCCCAATCAGCCAAAATTCAACACTGTGTAGTAAACCAATGGCACATTCTTTGTACTTTGACAAAATCAGGGCATCAAGTCCCATGCAAAGTGATGGTGCCAAGGCTCTACAGTACTCAATCACACAAAATTCAACACAATGGGGTGTTTGATTTTGGCAGGTTAGGGATGGTTAGGGTTAATTAATGAATACAATATTAACCTTTTTGAATTCCATCGTTAATTGCATTTTGTGTAGCCATGCAGTGGGTATTTATTTACCCATAGATGTAAATTTGTGAAGTTGTAATAATTATGTGTGATTTGAAATTTGAACTATGGGCCTGTTTGTTTCACACGGATCCGGATCGTGATCAGTGATCCAATTGCTGGTTCGCTCCAATCATTACGCAAGATTTTGCCTGAGAACCAACGCATGAATCACTGATCGAGATCGGGATCTGTGTGAAGCATACAGGCCCTATGATTTACATAGAAGTATAGAATACATTTATGAAACTCATATTACTTGCACAAATGTACGTGTATTTTACACATGCATTGGGAGACTTACAATATTCAAATCAACAATCAAAACGTGAATAACTTTTGAAGAAAAAAAATAGAGTAGTGGCCAAAATTTCTCCACTTTATATGTAATACCTCCCGTCCACCTTTCAAATATTGTTTGTCTAGGAATCTTCCTGTGCCAGAATTTAACACTACGTACATTTAGTAAACCATGGCACATTTTGTCTACATACACACACTGTGGGGCATTCTTAGTGTGAAGACTGCTCTACAACTCTGAATCTCTCCAGCCAAACAGAGTGGATTGTTGGTTGAATTCTATGGATTTTGGAGGGTTGGGGTCAGTTTTTTATCATGCTTGAGTAGCAGCTCAGTTGTCAATTTGCAATCTTGTTGGCGACATATTTGCTCAACTTCTCTGCGTTACTTGAAGCAGGTGTGGCAAGACATTTAAATTAGCAGATTATGGATATCCCCTTACCCTAGCCTGAAACTTTATATGTTGCAATTTAAGTGATCAGTTGAAGTGAAGGGTTGGTAGGGCTGGCAACCTAAAATGTGGCCAACCCCACCACCTGTTGTAGCCCTCTACCTTGAGTGGCGTTTAGCCTTGTATTGGGCGACTTGCATAACAAAAATCAATAATACGGAGTTGTGTGATTTTTCTGGTATTTATTCTCTCAAAACACATCCATTGAGCACCGTTGAGCCTTTTTATCTTTGATGAGCCTTTTTATGTCCATTGTTTGCTTAGGCCATGGCTCTGCAAGATCTCAAGCATCGTTACATCTGTGGCTACAAGGAATTCTTTGTCACTTGGGATAAAGAGGTGAGAGAATATAAACTTTCGTCATTTCGGATTATCTTGTACACTTCTTTGTTGTTACAACAGTGACTTTGCATGACAGTTATATAAATATAAGCTCATCAGGCTCCCACAAGTACATTTTAACTAGCAACTAATTATTAAAGTTTTTATCAAACAAAATAAAAATATAAATCATATTTATTTTTGTTGACTTATAATTCGCAATGTATGTACTTGAAGTTTATACCATTACTTATTTGGTTATAAATACTTTGCTTTACCTTTTTTTACCATAGCGCCTGGAAAAATAGCCTGTGGCTGAATGTGCAGTTTACAGCTAAAAAAAGATAATGTAATGAATACATTTTAAAATAAATGATAGTATTAAGTTGGATAAACATCTGATTACCTTGAGAGGGTTCTTTGGAGAAAGCGTGTGGTAGTTGTTGTATATGAAGAAAAGAAAATCCATAACCAAACGGCCCATTAACCCCTTGCGTATGGATGACGGAATTTGGCGCAAAAAGAACAATGCCACCAGGCCGGATGACGCAATTGGCCGCTGTTTGTGCAGTTTCAATCCATTGTTGGATTATTGTGTATAGGTTACGCTTGACTGCACAAACACATTGTAGCGGTTCGCTTGGCTGCCAGAGCCGCCGGCACCCCAACATCTCCCATAAAAAATACCGTACTCAAGCTGTTAAGTGGTCGAGTTTGCAAAGTGCCACTCATCCACATGCTGTTAATGCACATTAAATCACACAAGATTCTACTCCCTAATTGATTACAGTGTATATGAGAATTTGTTTGCTCCTTTAGATGTAAGATATTTTGTTGCTGTATTTACAATTATTGTAATGGTTTATTGGCTCATTGCCAGAAATAAATACATGTAGTAATAATCCACAACATATTTGGTTAACTGTATCTTTGTCAAGTACAGCGAGGGTTCAGCGATGTTTATTGTGTTCGGTATTTTGAAGCCATCCTTGTTTTGTTGCATCGTTCTTGTGTAGGAGTCGGCGCTGTATGTCTGCATTGTCATGCAGTTCTACAAGATGGGGGACTTGGACAAAGCGCTGAACATCAAACGCAAACAGCAAGTGAAAGTGGAAGAAGTAGTGAGTACTGTTTGTGAGTTTGCCGTGATGAAGGCACTTAATGATGTACTTTTTGACAGACAGTAGCTCAATGGAAGGGGCCAATGGCAGAAAAGTGGACTGCATTTGCAAGCAGTATGAGATAATGTCGTTGGCTTATCCAGGTTTTTTTTTTAGCTAGGGGGAGCCGAATCTGAAGTGGGAGCACTTTTGATTTTTGAAGAAAAAAAATGAAATAAAAGTTGTTCCCTCCCCTCTCCCTTTCCCCTCCCCTCTCCCTTTCCCCTCCCCTCCCCCTCCCCCTCTTCCAAACCTCCCCCCCCGACACCCCTCCCCTCTCTTCCTCTCCCCTTCCCCCTTCTCCCACTCCTTTGATGGGGTGGATCTAGACATTTTTGGCAGATTTTGGAAAAAAATCAAACAGCAAAAAAAAGTTGCTTACTGGACCTGCTCTGATGAGACTGTTAGCCCAAAAGCAAAACAACAAATAAACAAACAAAAGTTTGCTGTTCTGTGACTCTTAAGCTTCAAGGGAAAAAATCTGCATGGAGTAGGGAGGGGGAGGGTTTCTACCCTCAATCCCCCTCCCCCTCCCCGATGCACCTGTGGCTGGATACCATGCCTTGTGCCGTCTTGGGTTGTGTAATAAGGACATTGGTGTGCCCTAGTATGGCATGTCAGACACTTGTGGCAGTATCTAAATGGCCACACCCTATGCCTATGGATGGAGTACTTATCTGGAGATCTTGAAAATGAATGAAACACCTAACTGACAGAAATTGACCTGAAATATACAAATCAACAAAATTGGCTTGAGAAAGAACTTGCTTAAGTTCAAAACAATTAGGCCAGGTAATTTTGTTGATTTCTGGAGATTTTGAGCACTGAGATTGGTCCTTACAAAACAACAGAAAAAGAGGATATTACATATATGTTTGATAGCAACATTTAAAACAGGTACACGTGAATGTGAAAGCAGTTTTTTTCTGTGTGATTTGTCAATATTAGGTGTTAAAGAAATGGATCGGACAGATGCTAGAGGCATTGGTTTTTGTTCACAAGAAAGAAGTTATTCACAGGTAGGCAAAGACAATTATTTGTTTGTTAAAATATTCTTTATCAATTTATCTAAGGGATTAATAAGTTATTCGATCACTGCAACGAGTTTGTCACGCCCATTCTGATTGAATTTAACACATGCGTGTGTGTGACCACCTTTTGCGTTTAGACGCACGCGTTAGGTCACGTGGGTCATTCGGGATAAAATGTCATTGTGCACATGCGCGCAGTTGAGATACCGAACTGGCTTATTAATTCTAATGTCTCTTTCAGAGATCTCAAACCCAGTAATGTCTTCTTGACTGAGAACCTGGATGTGAGCTTAGGAGACTTTGGTGTGGCCACTGTCATGGGTGATGCACGCACGAAAACAAGAACCACAGTGGGTAAGGGAAGACTTTCCGCTAGGGTGACCGTAGTTCAAATTGCACAAGTTACTTCAAATACATGTATTACAGTGAATGTCAGTTACTGTGTAATGTAGAATTTCGTTACCTGTTTCAAGAGTTGGTAAGGACGGAATAAGGGAGACCTAACATTTCTTGGCTCGAAGTAATTCAAAGGTTGAAGGTGTAAAAATTACCATGGATACTCCTGCTCTATGAATGGAAACATTCTTGCTCAGTGGGTCGTCTTGTGGTGATCCAAGAATATCACAAATGTTTAGTTTAGTTGGATAATAATATTGAAAATTTTATAAGGCTTTGACCTCTTGAATATGGACGACGGCCATGGCCGCGCTTTGAAAAAGACCACCTGGCTGGTTGTCGTTTATATGCACATTCCTGCACGTACTCAATCCACTTTTTGCCTATTGTTTGTCTTACGTTTGACTGCACAAGCCTGTATTGACATACCAGCACCCCATTAAAACCCTCCCATGCAAACATACATTCTGAGCCATGTTGTTGTATGGGTCAAAATCAGTCAAGGTGATTGTTTTTGACCCTCCTGCCATAGTACAAAACCACATGTAATCTGATCATGTCTGGTTAAAATTATAGCAGGGGAGGTGGAAGGAAATTTTGACTGATTTTGACCTTTTAAATAGCACAAGGGTTAAATTCAGTTAATAACGGCCGGCCAGAAGGGTTAATGAAGGAGTATTTATAGATATTTAAAAATCATATCCCCCCATGGACGTCATCGCGATCAGGATTATACACGTTATAGTTACATTGCTTTCCAACACACAGGGTCGATGATATGGATGGCACCTGAGGTGTTGGAGAGACCGTACGACGAGCGTAGCGACGTGTGGTCTCTGGGATGTGTCATACTAGAGATGGCTACTTGCAGATTCTTAGATGTGGGTGTTTACATTACATGCAATTTATTTATTAAATTGATTTCAATTAAAACAAATAGTCATGGAAAACCATTTATGTCCTTATTTACGACCCAAAAGGAGAGAATAGGCCAAATTAATTTAGTAATTAATAAATTTGCATACATTTTTAATTACAAATTAATATTTACACACATACAAAAAAATTATGAATATTTACATACGTACACAAATATTAACACAAATAAATCTATATAATTAAGTTTTCAAATTTCTAGTACAAGGCTATTGTTGATTTACAGGATTGGCCCACAAAAAAAACAAAACCTTTTTGGGAAAAATACAAGGGGAAATTCCCATCCGGCTCCAAATTACCGTGGCAACCAAGTTTCTAACTGTTGTTGTCTGCAGTGCATTGTCTGCTGAGCACAAATCGTTTCTTTCCTGCTTACTCTCTTTCTCTCTGCAGCGTGCCCAAGTGAATGCTGTCATGTTTGATATGAAGCAGTCCATTAACCTACTGGAAGAAATCTTAGAGAAAGTTCAAGAGGTAAGAAATATATATATTGATGTATATTGTCAGTTTGAAAAATATTTGGGACCGAGGAGATTCAAATCACAGACGGCCTGTTTGAAGAGCAAACTTTTAAATTGAACTTGTTTTAGCAAACACTTGATGCACTGATGTGTAGATGAAAAGTCCATAATAGTAAAAATCATGTGTCATTTTTTTTTCTCTAGTGCATCACTCCAGTGTGACTTAGGAACAAAGATTTGATTTTTACGTAAATATATCCAATTTGTTTCATGGGGGAAATTATACTCTTTCACTGTGCTATAGACGTTCAAATAGCGGATATGTTTTTCTGATGTTTAGTTTATATTCTCGTTTAAAAGTGTAGTACTATAAAGAAGTCCAGAATTTATTTAATCAGTATAAAAGCACACTTCTTGTGAAATATTAAACAAAAAATTATAATAATAATAATAATAATATACATTACAAAAAGTCACTTTGTTTATTGATATATGTACTCATTGCAGGATTACTCACCAAACTTGGGTCAGCTCATTCGAACGATGCTCCGCAAAAACTTCCAGCAACGGCCAACTTCAGTGTGAGTTTCCATGCTATCTACTTTTGGCATTATGAAATGTTCACTTCAGGGAAATAGAGCTGGGAGGGCAAGGGGAATATTTTGGGAAGTGAAAATGTCGCTTTGGGGAAAAGGAATGATATTGAACTGTGATGAGGGTCATGGTGAGATGTAGTTTAATAACAGCCTGGTCAGCTTGAATTTTTTTTAATCTGGGCTTGTTTCCAACCAGGGATCATGAATCATGTGTCCCTGAGCAGGACACTTAACTGTAGTAATTCCTCTCCACCAAGAGAAAATGGGTACCAATGATAGATGCTGTGTGTCATAGTTTGAAGGTGCTAAATTGTTAGTTGAAGATTTGTGTGTATCCCAGCAAAGTGGATGTTAATTGGTCCATCACTCACAGATTATAATCAATATAAAGCGCATTAATCAGAGCTGTAGTCGAGTCCCTGCAAGTCCTTTCGCAAGTCCTTTCGCAAGTCCAGTCAGAAGTCCAGTCAGAAGTCCAGTCAGAAGTCCAGTCAGAAGTCCTTTCATAAAGCCCTTTCATAAAGCCCTTTCATAAAGCCCTTTCATAAAGCCCTTTCATAAAGCCCTTTCATAAAGCCCTTTCATAAAGCCGGTCACAAGTAACTGGATGAACAATGACAAAGGAATGCCTTTGTCAAAACTCATTTGAATATCTTGTGATTGGAATTAGGACTGGAGTGCTTGTGATGGACTTGCAGTGACTTGTGATGGACTCGACTACAGCCCTGGCAATAATGTTGATATTAGGCCAAGTACAAGTACCACAGTGTCCTGCCTTTCTGGTTAAGTGGAGGTCCAATTTTCAGCAACTGCCAGCATTATTTTTCAAGATGGCAACCTTTGGTGTTCAAATGGCTACCTGTTTTCCCAGTAACAGTGGAGTCTACTTAATTGATTCAAAACGGAGTAAATTGACATGGGGGAGTTTTTCCCCTCCCTTTCGTATTTTTTTACGGATTTATTTGCAAGACAAACAAAACATGCAGCCTCTTAAAGAGAAAGGGGTAAGTTCATGTTTTTACTTGGGTTAAAGAGTTGGGTGGGTGGTGGGGTTGTAGTACTTGTACTCGTACTCGTACTCGTACTCGTACCCGAGTACTTTTTTTCGTACTCGTACTCGTACTCATACTCGTACTCGTACTCATGGAAATGTACTCGACTACAACACTGGTGGGTGGTGGGGTTGAAGGGGACATGTGAAGATGCACATGTGCCAATTGAGGAATGCAGAGTGTTTTCCAAATGGTATTTAGTTCCACACATTCACTTGGCACATTGGTGCTTTAATCCGTGTTAAATCAATTCTTTCTGTCTTGTCTAGCGAACTGTTGGATATTCCATACATCAAGGAGTGTCTGGCCCTGAGCCAGTCCCACATCGTTGGGAACAAAAAGGCCAAACAGCAGGCTGTATGTGAGTCAGTGTCCCCGTAATCACTTGTTTAAGACTTGAATCTCATATAAATATCTCCCAGAACATCAAGTTAGTGATCCACTATACTAGACTAGTTTTTCAAGACCAGTGTGTCAAAATTCACTACGGACGTTTCGCGTGGGTGTGCTGTCAAATACGTTTTACAATATAGGAATCCCAAGTTGTTAATGATGTGTCGAGCGAATGAAAATAGAACATGCAGATTTCATTTATTTCAAGTGTAAAATCTGAGATTTATTTTTTAAAATGTAAGCTTATTTGATGGAATAATCGCCAGCCTACTGGGCTAGGTTGGTCCTGGTGTCTACTAAAGCAATGCCTTAATTACTGGACTTGGTCCACTGGTGCAGTTGCAAATGAGACCCTGTTGTTGATCAAACATCAGCTTCAAAGTTTGTATTAATCATAGCACAGCCCATGCAACCCAATTATGTTGGCCTGTTCAGCTTTTGCAAAGTGTATTCTTTTGAAATAAAAGCTTCAGCACAAACTTGCCTTTATACTGTTTTTTTTTATTTTTTTTTTTTTATCTGGTCTGTCAAAAAAGGACTACCGGACCAAAATTGCTAAATATAAGGGCATCGTTTGTTCTCAAGGTAAAGTTTCTTGATAAAACAAGACAACAGTTCATCATAAATGCCTTTTGTATTTATTCTTTTACAGTGGCTGTACCAAAGGGCACAGATATCCCTGGTACGATAGGTAAGAAGTCAGAATTAATATACTTAAAATAATGTATCTGCAGTAGCTGAAATTTGTGTCGGAGGGGGGGGGATATAAATCTGAACTCGATATTTGCCCTTCTTGACGTGTACGTTCAGTGCTTTCTGGGAGCCTGTGAGAAAATTTATCGGCTTACTCGGACTCGGGTGGGACCCAAACCCACGACCTCCTGCTTACGAGTGGGATCTCGGAAAGCTTTGAGCCTACTGTGCTAAACACACAAATCAAGTTTAAAATTATTAGCAGTAGTTTGGAAAAAGAGAGGTGAGTGAATTAAAAGATATAGCTTATTTTATTGAATGTAGAGAATGGATTTAATATTTAATATTTAAGCCAGTGTATCTTTTTAAAACATTTTTTATCCCTTTCCTGTAATTGGCGGTTCTTCGGCTGTTGAATGGGGTTAATAAACAAATAAATAAATAAATAAATAAATATGCAGAGATTTAACTTTGATTGCTAATTGCCTCGGTGTCTTTAGAACTATTTCTATCACTGTCATCTTTTTATCTAAGTTGAGTAGCATCTGCTGTTTTAAATATTTTCAAAGCTAGCCGACCAGCTCTTGGCTTTTTTCCTTTAATACAACCACACTTAAGAACTCAAGGATATACCAATTATTAGTTATTTCATTGTTGGTGAGAATCAAATTGATCTCGTTGAACTTACTTATCAGCAAGAATGAAAAACATGAACTGATTTTTCTCTTTTTTCCCTTCCAGAATTTATGAAGAAGAACAAGGATAATGAAGTCACCATAGCAAACGCTCTGGCCCACCTCAACACTTTCAAAAGTAAGAAACTTGTTTTTTCCCCTAAAAAAGAGTTCTTCAAATGCTGGAATTTGGAAGGCTTCTGGGAACATTGTGAATGCTGTTTCCATGGAGTGTTGTTTGTTATCCTTTGTTTGCAAAAGTAACCCGCAAAATTAATGTTGCGTGGTGGTGGTAGCCAAAAGCCGAGAGTCCAAAGGCGAACATTTGGCACTGAGCCATTTGTATGAATTCACACAAAAATTGCTGAGCATGTAAAGTCTTTCGTGGTAAAAAACCTCATTACCAACCAAACTGGTATTCAGCTGTTGTTTGCTTAGCATGGAAATCACATTGCGTTTTGGATAGTAATCTGTTTATACTAAGCAAGACTTTTTGTACTAAGCAAATTTTTGTGCTTAACAATGCCATGAAATTGGCCCCTGTACATAAACTCAGTGAGCCCACCTGTAAAGTTTGATGACCTCATGTTTCTTGTTATCCACAGCCCCCGTGCTGACCAACGAAGCCAAGACGCTGGTCTTGGGTCTGATGAGGGAACACATTAAAGATGTGAAGGTTCAGGTACATGCCTGTCGTCTGCTGCTCACACTTGCATCTGCAGGTGAGATATCTCACATAATTTTCATGAAGTAATGTTTTTAAATAGGTTACTGCCCTTACAAACAAACATGGTCCCTCACAACAGTCAGTGGTTTGCTCTCATGTATATATACAGTTGTAAATGCACGCGAATCAATAATTTTGTGTGTGGATTTTAATTTTTTTTCAGCTGACCCAGAGGAAGATGGAGATGATGTTCTCTTCTCCAGCAAACTCATTAAGAACGTTACACTCAGCATGAAAGTGAGTAAGAAGTTTCTTTAAGAATTCTTTTAAAACCTAGGAAATTCATTCAAATTGCCTAGTCAGTTTCCCTTGTGGTTTGTTTGATGATGTAAGTTAAAAAGTCGTATCCTCATTGAGTGATCCCCACAATGTCGCTTCCCACGTTGTATCGATCCCTGGCTATACGGCATTATGGGTTTAAGACTTCTGACTAGCGACCCCCGAACAAAGATACTGACAGTTTGGAAGACCACCTACATAGCTCAGTTGGTAGAGCACCGGTACTGTATTCCTGAGTTGCAGGTTCAAATCCTGCTACTGCCAGTTTTCCTTGTTCGCTTTGAAAATGAAAACTTTTAATGGTAATATTACTGTAAAAATCATCTCAGTGTCGTTATGTTTCTGTGAGCAACACTATTATTTGATTTGATGTTGGGGTTATTATTTTTAGTCTCATGGAGCTTCCAAGGAACTACAGAGCGTGGCTTGTTTGCTTCTTAAATCACTGTCGATGAACGGTAAGAAATGGAAATATTAAGTTTTGTTTTGAGATAAGATTGGAAGGTGTGCATAGCGGAGATAGCAATAAGATAAAGATTAGCACCATGTAGTAACTCGCTGTGGGGAGTCTGGAGACTCCCCCGATGAAACGTTGAGCTTCCCACAGTTCTTTTCAGAACCCCATAAACTCATAACGAGAGTTGCTACATGGTGTTTGAATACCACAAATCGTTTTCTGTGTGCTAGTGCTGCACTTGGGCCAGTCTGGTCTTTGAAAATTGTTTTATGCCGGACTGTTCCATATCATTATTTTACTAGTGGGTGCTTGAAACTGTTGGCCTATTGCCATTCATGAGCAGTAGCCAACCATGATGAAGTTTTTGTATTGTGTGACCAATATAAATTTAGACAAACAAAAAATTCCAGACAGCTTAATCTGTCATTTTCAAAGGAGAATGGAAAATTTGAAGCGGAGACTAGAGTTAGAGCTGTTCTTGTCAGAGTCTTGTTGTTTGGTAGCATTCAGTTCATTGATTCAATTCATCCGATCACTTTTCATGTGTGGGGAACAATGTGCAGCCAGTTGTGTTTCTTTGATTTGTTTTAAAAAGAAATTATTTTACTGAAATCACCCAATACAAGGTGAAAAGCCACTCTAGGTAATTGATTACGATCAGAGGTGGTTTTCCTGGGCACAGATCTATGTAGAGGGTAATTCTTCAACAGATTTCAGACCTATAGACCCAGGCGTGGTAACTTCCACCGTTGGTGAGACCAACTCTACTCCCCCCTTTTGAAGCTACTTTTAATTTTGTGTCCTTTAATCTCTCAGAGCAAGCAGCCGGCACAATTGGGTCTCTTGGAGGTATTCAGGACATCCTAGCTGCAATGAGAGGATTCACCAACGATGCTGAAATAAGCACAAATGCCTGCAGTGCCCTCTCCTGTCTCACGATACATGGTAAGGACAAATAGCAGAGAGGACATTCATGTGGGGTCGTACATGGTAGAGGGGTGAACACCTTAAACACATAGTAGTCGCACAAGGATATATTCACTGATGTACAGTCTCTATTTTTCCCTGCACCAGAGAATAATCTCACCATCATTCGTGAGGAAAGCGGCGTGAAGGATCTGATGAACGCGATGGGGACACACATGAACACGGCCAGCGTGATCGACTCGGCATGTACTGCGATGTGGGGGCTATCCCTAGAAGGTACATGTTACTTCATAACCGGAACATATTTTGCCTCGACAAGGAACGGTTTGGGGGAAAAAAAGGCACCATTTTGTAATCTATAAGTGAATACTTTTGGATATCCCATTGAGCAATTTTGGATTTTATTTGACATTTACTCTCTCGGGCAAAACAAAATAAAAAAATTGGTGGCCCCACAGGCTTCTTTTTTCAAGGCAGGTGGGTCATTCTATAAATTAGGGGTCCAAGGTGTGACATTTTTTGCTGTCCCTGTTACACCTGACCTGTGCAATTTCCCATCAAGTATCATTAAAATTGACTTCACACTATTTTTAAATTGTTTGGCAGGTACTTTGCTTTACACAATCACTCTTGGAGATAGAAGGCATTAGAGAATGTGTCCTGAATTGCAAAATCTTATACATGTCAGATGTAACAGGGACACCAAAATTGGACCCCTAATTTATAGAATGACCCAGCTTCCTTTTTTATTTCTTTGTTCCAAAAACCTCAATAATTCAAAGGGTACAGAGGAAATACAAGTCGAAAGTGTATATTTATATATTCTATTTGGGGGACTTCAGTCTCAGTTAAAGCCATCCTGAAAATCAAATTGGGGTGGCCATCTTAAAAATTTTAAAAGGGCCTCCTTCCTTTAAAAAACACAAAAAAACAGCAATTTTTGTTTGTTATTTTGCCTTATTTACTCCTGACTTTACAGATGAAAACATTGAGACAATGGGTGAACACAATGCATCAGAGTTGTTCCTCAAGGCAATACAAACGCACATGAAGGTAAGTAGAGCTTATAACACACATTGGATATTTCACTTCTATTTCTTTTTACTATAGTTATACATTAATTGACAATGATAGTATGCAAATATTTACTGCTTCAAGTGGTGTAGTAAAACTAGACTCCTGAGTCGATCCATTGAGCATTTTCGCCGAGGGAAAATAGAATGCTCCATGGATCACTGAGGGAGGCTAGTTTTACCACACCACGAGATAAAAGCAGTAAATATTTGTTTTATAACACCTCACCCACAGATTCTGCTTGATTAAAAAAAATTATATTCTTAAAAAGAAATTCTATTTCAATACAAAATTAGTGGAAAATTTATTTCCTATTTTCAAAACCACCCCTTAACGAAATGTTTGAACCCAGCTCTGTTAGCGCTGGCACTTTGGAACAATACGTGTTACGCGCAACGCTCAACGCGCACACCTGCATGCATCTGCACACAAATACCGCGCCATGGGTATAGTACTTTGGTTGCTAATGGTATAGTACTTTGGTTGCTATGGGTATAGTAGTTTTGGCCATGCACAGGAAGATAGCAAAAATGGAAAATGTCATGTGACTCGCTCTCGGCCAATCAAGACACAGAATCTGTGGATGAGGTGTTATAATAATTCTTATTTGCAAAGTGCAAAACATTACCAAGTGTTTTATATATTCTTGGAATGGCAGTTTTAAAATTTCAAATTATTTTGTGTTTAGTGTGGAGGGAATAAGCCAGTTCGGTATTTCAACTGCGCATGTGCACAATGACATTTTATCCCGAATGACCCTGCGTGACCTAACGCGCGCGTGTGAACGCAAAAGGTTGTCGCACAACAAGCACCTGTTAAATTCAATCAGAATGCGCATTCGCGTAAAATGGCGTGACATTACGTCAGCAATTTTATCCCGAATAACCTTTGACCTTTGAGATACCAAACTGGCTTATTGTGATGTGGAGTCTTTAATTCTTAACCTGTTTTATTGGTGGACTTTTTAACCCATCTGAATGTATTTTTAGATTTTTTCTTTTTCTTTTTTAACTTGCTTTTGTTGTTTATAACTAATACAGGAGAACGGCACTATAACAAATATCATGGGATCGACAACAAAATGTTCACTTTTGTGGTCAGTCGGTATTCTGAATAAATCTATGAACCGAATATAACCATATGGGAGCCCAAGATGATGTTTGTCATAGCCAAATGTTTGATCTCACGGTATTCATTGTAGCAAGATTCTACTGTAATTTTATGAGCCGTCGACAGAATTTTTTTCTTATACTTGGATAAATAATAGTAAATATTAATGCATTTAATTATTGCTTTAATTTCAAAATCAATCAGAACCCTGATGTGGTGAAGAACGCCTGCATGGCTCTTGCAAGCTTGGTCAGTGAGTCGGAGGAGAGTGCATACGCTGCGATGACTGAAAACGAGCAACACAAGACTGGCATTGAAGTGGTGACAGACGCGTACAAACAGCACCACGATGATCCGGACGTGGCCGAAAATATCTGCTGTTTCTACATGGAGATGTCTGAAATCGGTAGGTTCACAGAAACCCAAGATATTAAAAAAAAAAAGCCTTGAATGGCTCTGAAACAATATTGAAAACTGAAAAATAAACATAAAAATAAAGATTTGATGTATTTTTTGTGTCTTAGAAATTTGTCAAGAAAAAACAGCAGGAAAAAAACCCGCCCACAAAAATAATACACCCTTTTTGGCTGGGACGTCATTGGTGGAACATTGCTTACCACAGCCCCTCATTGTGTGTGCTGGAGCATGACGAGCAATGTTTTTACTGCTGTTTGATCATGAAATCAGAGCTAATATTTTTTTTTTTTTTATATATATATTTTCTGTAATTGAGAGACATTACAGTTTGTTTATTTTGGGAAAGAGATGGGAAAGAGATCAAAAATGGGAAAGAGGTCAAATCTTGCAGGTGTTAGGACACTACTTTTAATGGTGCCATTGAACAAATAGAAAAGTAAATTGTTTTTTTCAAAATTAGATCCGGACAAATTTATAGTTGTACAGGAAATGTGTTGTCTATGCAAATTATGCTTTGACAATAAAACACCTCTGTATGTATGTTTTGATATGTTGATTAATCTTGCTACTTGTATCCACCATACAGATGACGGTTTGATAGCTTTACGGAAGCTCAACATCGCCAGTGTCTTGAAGAGTATTAAGACAAAGTTTGCCGACAATGAGGTAATTGTGTTTTTATGATAATTAATATATGTGGATGTTGATTACCTACACGGCACCCTCAATCCATGAATAAATATCTGTTTGTGTGCGATGGGGCAATGGGTGAGGTCTTGTTCCCTGAGTCATTTCCATGCTTTTGATTCTACCTTTCCAGGTGCTCTGACTATCAATTGATTTGGGTTGTAAACTTGCCTGTCACTGTGAATTTGTATTCTGTGTGCAACTATTTGTTGTCGAAACACTTCGCACCCAGGATGACACAACTCCAATTTTCACTGCTCAATATTGAGGACTCTGACCTTTGCCTCAACTCTCACGTCAACATTGTACGGGTTTGAAGCAGTGGGAGACACGTGTGGGCACTTGATGCGCAAACTTGGATTCACATTAATGTTGTAGTCGTCTATTTTTGATGAGTACAAGTGCAGAAATATTTACTCAAGTAGGAGTACGAGAACAAGTAGCAGGATTAACCTTTTAAAAACGATGATGGCCACAGCTGCGGTTTGAAAAAAATAGACCACCTGGCCAGTTGTCGTCTATACGCACATTCTTGCGCGTACTCAATTCATTGTTTGCCTATTATTTGCATTACGCTTTGCTGGACAAGCACCCCATTAGTAACAGCCAGACCTAACAAAGTTTTTTAGGTTTTATTCAAGTACTTTTTCAAAGTGAACAAAGAAACTGGCAGGAGCGGGATTCGAACCTGCGACCTCCGGAACACCGTACCGGCGCTCTACCAACTGAGCTATCTTGCCAATTTGCCTGGTCAGTTTCCCTTGTGGATTGTTTGACCAAGTACTTTTTCATAAGTTTGTTTTAGGAGTAGATTTGCTGGGTTTTATCTGAACAAACTGAGAGCGCTGTTTGTCATAGCTCTTGCTCTAACTTCAATATTTTCTTTTGGCAGGAGATCATGTGCAACGTCTTGGACGTTCTGGGCAAGTTGGGAGAAGGGGATGGGAGAGCAACTGCTTCCCGCCCCCAGTCAGCCAGAGACAAAAAACGTGGAAAGTAAACCAAAAGTGCAACCTAATTTTGTGTAATACTTGTCGGAACAACAATTTTCAAAAAGCCGTCCAACTAACAAGTTTTCCTTAAACTGCCAAGTAGAAGGGTTTTTCCTTAACCCTGACCTTCCTAGATCTTTCAAAATCCACCGAGGGGCTTGTTTTAGAGGATTTTGCGGGACTGAGGACATCAGAGCCCAGTAGTTATTATTTTAGATGAGGCTTGACATGCCCCTTGAAAGTTGATGGAAAGAATGTACCATTGGGTTTTACTGCTATACAGCAATACACAGTGTTGTATTTTGGAGGATTCGCGAAGACTCCTGGCCAACATTTCTGGGGATTTGTAGGGTTAGCAGTAAGCACCAAAGAGAGTATGCTGACCGCTGATCGCTAACTAGATTTTATAGAGTTGCTCACTCTGAAGATAATTGCCTAGCAGATTTCTTTGCTTCGGCTGAGAACCACTCCGCTGTAATATACATCACAATGATAATATTTAGTCTTTGACCCAGGCTATTTGCTATTAGTTTGAAAAATTTATCTTGGAAAAGAGCATTTAAATGTCATACATATTTTCTGTTGAAATGGCAGTGGGGTCGATGGAGGGTAGGTTTCAAGGAAATAAGTATTAGAAATATAAATAATGAGAATTTAAAAGGGGGTAATGGTCTTATTGTTGACATTATATACGTATTAACTGAGTTAGGTCTAGATAAAATTAAAACAGCCAACATCTCCCTGACTAGCTGTGTCTTGCATTACATGTACCTAATTTCTAATCGAAAGGATTTCTCTATTGACAAATAACATGCCGATGGAACAAAATCCAAGTGAACAAAATTAAAAGCTTTGAGCACTTGTGTCAAAAATACTTAACGGCTTCCCCGGGCTTTGATACAAACTGTCTGATGAGTCGTTAGTTCAGTTTAACTGGCAGTTTGTTAGTGGTTTAACGCTAACCTACCTGAATCCATCAAAATCCATACCCCTGTTTTGGAGGATTTCGGCAGATTCAGGATACCTCCATATTGAAAACTGGCAGATTTTGATGGATTGAGGATTGTAAGCCTAGCAGTACTGCAGGATTTTGATGGATTCAGGATACCTCCATATTGAGCAGTCACCAAAACCAACTTTTTGTGCATGACAAAATAGGTGGATTTTGGATACTTTCTAGTAAAGTTACCCAAGGAGTTAGGGTTAATGGATTGATTTGAAAATGTGTAAAAATGCCTTGAGAACAAATCATCGAATAAGTTTCTGCAGGTCCTTTCAAAATTTGGGAGTTGTGTGGAGAGGGTACACAAACGAACAAACTGCCCCAAACTGCCCCAACTTTGGGGGAAAAATTAAGATATGTGAAATTTTCAGATAAAATTTTAGGGGGTGGTGGGGGGGGGGGGGGGGGGAAGTCCACCTTTCCAAGTAATTTTCCTGCAGGGGTAGTTGTGTTGCTTTATGTTGCCTTCTATGCATAATCACCATTTACTCACTGACAACATTGAAGGATGCATGTACATGAACTACATCCTGTAATATAAAACTAGATTTAACATACCGTCATTCCAGGTGTTAATAAACACTTCTTGATATATCTGTAAGAAAATGACTTTGAAATTAGATTTACAAAAACATTTTTCAAGAAAGTACATGTAATTGTTTAAATTTGTTGGGTCTTGCTGACATTTCCGTCCGATCTAAAATAAATTTATAGTGTCCTGTTTTATATTAGTAAATTATCAATTTACAATTATTACCGTGTGTACATTTTTCCCATGATCAATCTAATGAATAAGTTTGTATTTTTTATGAATGAACCCAAGTGTAGTCAACTTGATTGATTTCTCGTTTACTGGTGTAACTTGAATTCTAAGGACTGTGCCGTTTTCTAGGATGTTGCAAAAGTCATGGATGGGGGAGTGCAGGGGGCGGATCCCCCTGGTTATTTTTTTTATATTATTTGTTTGCTTTTAATTAGGGCCTACGCCTGAAGTACTGTACCAGATAAGAAAAGCAAAATCCTGCATTTTGCGTGTACGGGTAAGAACAAAACAAAGAGGTTAAATGTCGAAACATTTTGGGAGGCGACTTTTTGGGCAAATGTACTAAAACAAATTCAGGACCCTCCCCCCCCCCCCCCCCCCCCAACAATCCTGGATCCGTCTCTGAAGTGTGTGGACATGTTGTGAGCGGGGTCGAACATTACTCCAACCGTCTGGGTAAAACCTCGCATTATTGCCGTGTGCAAAAAGCGGGCGTTAGTCCCACCCACTGCATACTAATTACAAACATCCGTGTTTTCATTGGTTAACCGGCTCGAGTCACCATGTTACCCTTGCTCTGCTCGTGGTAAACAATGTAACGTCATTTCTTCGTATTGCAATAGTGAACACAACAAATGAATTTATTATATTGTCTTTCCCCAACCCCATTATATAGAAATGCCAGTCATTATACATGAGCTACACACAGGCATATTACCCCTAATTCTTTTTTAGCAAGTTCCTGTGAAAAAACTTCAGTCTGGGGGAAAAAATTGTCTGTGATTTGAGAACAAAAGTACCTCTCACTCAAAATTGAGACTCAGAATTGATTTATTTTTTGAGTGGTTTTGCTTGTAATTCTAAGGATTCACGAAATTGAAAGATTAAACTTCACGAACTTCATGGCTTGACACCTCGTTCCATTTTCACACGTACACTGCTTTGAGCTTTAGAAGGTGCTCACCAAATTGTCTTTATTAAAAATAATAATCAACTGAGATCCAGATACAAGCAATTTGCCTCCACAGGTTTCAGCTGCTGAGGCAAATAATGTGTGCTTAGCGGGTTTCTGGAAGAAGCTGTATGCAATTTGCCTATATATATCAGCCCATCCGAACAAAGCTCCTTTCAATCTAGCAGACAATGGAAGAATAAGTTTTTACTATGTCCTTCACGAGCTCTGTACCTGTAGTATAGGCTGCCGCGAAATATTGCCAGTTTATTATTTTGTATGCAAGTTCACCCCGAACAAGGCTAAAAACCACTCGAAATACGGAGCTATACATACAGAAAACAAAATTAACGATACAAAGAGGTATGAATTAATATTCCTCTTGAAGCAAGAAAGATCGATGAAGGGAAACATTCCCCAGGCAAAGAATTCCATAGAGATATAGAACGAGGGAAAAGGCTATTGCTTAATATATTAATTACTGGTCACATGTCCGCAGCTTGCTGATTAAGAGCCCTGACCTTGCGTGGATCGAAAAAAGTAATTAGCCGAGAAAAATAGCGCACTGCAGCAAATTACTTGTTTATCCGTACATATACCAATACAAGCAGTATCAACAGATAAGCACTATTGTGGGCTGTGAAAACAATGTTTAATAACTAAAAAGTTTTCTCACGTAAATAAACTCATGGAATTTTTATTTAATTGTCATATGATGTTTTGTTCCTGAAGTTGTTAAAAAGCTCAGTCTAATTAATCTGTTAATTAAACAATGTACCAGCCATGAACGGTAATTAACACGAGGGTTAAATAACACAACCGATGTTTATTATCTTAAGGATATGTTACAATTGTTGTTTCAGTGCTGACGTCAAGTGCCTCCCCATTGTTAAATTCGAGGCTACTCGACAACATAATTCCAAAGGCAACGTCATGCATGAAATGTAACTGTTCTCCGTTGGTCAACTGAAATGTATGTGTTCTTATTAAAACATGGCCGATTGACGTTATTGGGGGACACCGGCCTATTTCAACCAAGGCGAATTTTGCGGGGATTTTTCTTGGAGGGGGACTTAGAGTGGGGATGGTAGATGGGGAACACAGCTACAGGTTTAATGAAGTGGGCAGGGTGAGGGTTGGCCGAAGAGAGGGGCTGGAAGACTTGGTTTTTCATTATTTTGTTTTCGGTATTAACATTTTACCGCTTCGAGAAACAGGTGGGTCTAAAACTCTTTGAGTTGGACTGGTCATTCAGTTTTCTTTCGTTATATTTCTTTCTTTTTTTGGGGGGGGGGGGGGGGGGGGGGGAGGGGGCGGGACCGGTGTCGCGAAAAAGCAAGCTTCACTAAAAGCCAATTTCGTGAGTTTCTCCGCAACTTTCAGACATTCTAAACAGATTGGTTTAAAATAACAATTTGATTGGTAGATATGTGTCCAACCAATGATGTTGGTCAATTTTACCCAAAATATTGGTTGAAATAACCAATATCATTTTTTTGGGACAAATATTTGGGTAAAATGACCAATATCATTGGTTATTTTGACCAATATTTTGGTTAAAATTTACCATTATATTGGTTGGAGACATATCTACCAATCAATGGTTATTTTTAACCAATCTGCTTTTAGAGTGTACTCGCTTGGCTGTTTCGTCACATTCTTTCACTGTTGTCATTCCAAAGGCTAGTACTGAGATATTCCAAGTATGTTTTTCCCTCGTACTGCCTCTCTTTGGAACTCCTTACCTGTAACCTGCTTCCCTTTCACAATCTTTCACAATTCAAACCTAATGTGAATAGATACCTGTGATTTCTGTCTTTAGCCAACACCTTGAGCGGCCTTTTGGCCTTGTGTTGGGCGATGGCCTGGGGTATAATAGTGAGAATTAGGGTGAGAATTAGGGTCATGTTTAGGGTTTATGATAAGGTTATGATTAGCAAGTGGCTTAGAGTTATGCTATTGCAAAAACTACTTTTTGTTGCAATGCATCATGGGTAAAGAGTCGGATATAAAACGTGTACCAGTACTTTTTTCTTCTTCTTTTTTAGTTTAAATACTTTTAATATTTATTTGTGTCTTTTAATTGCTATTTTATTATTGTTTAAATACTGTTAATATTTGTTTGTGTCTTTTAATTGCTATTTAATTATTGTAAATGGCATGCATTTCAGGTTTTTAGCTACTATGTGTCATGTTATAAATAAAACATAGGTTTTTAGCTGCTATGTGTCATGTTACAAATAAAACATAAACCATATCCATGCAAGTCGGATATTCATAATAACGGACCCACCAAGGACACGCTCTATGTATTCAAATATTTGAAATTACTTCAACCAACCACCCCTTTTTGTCTTCCAAAATTATCCAAAGCGCGTCGGTGTTGACTAGTTTGTTGACTTTTATTATGACGTGTATCTAACGGATCTAATCAGTGGTGTATGTACCTCCCAGATAGTTGTTTTTCGAAGTTGTTTTTTGAAAGCAGCTCAGACATTGCGCTTTATACAACACCTGAATAAATCCCCGCCATCCGATTGGTGGAGAGTCGATCACGTGCATTGAATTATTCGACCCATCACACGACGCGAACCCGCCCCGCCCAATACGTTCTATCACATGGGTCTATCACATGGTGCGCGCGCATTGATAGAACCCAAAAACTTTTCTAATTTCACGGTCACTAGGTGGCGCTACAACAGCGCTGTCATTCACACAACATGGCGGCGCGGCCGAGTTACCCGAACTGCCGCGGTTTGTTCTCCTAACAGACGACGAAATATTGGAACTTGTAAGCAATGCTGACGCTCCAAATACAAAGAGACAAATCAAATATGCAGTGAAACAATTAGATGAATCTGCTAGACACGTTTTTAACAGTTTTTAACTTGAATAAAATGCATTGAAAGTGTTCCCCCAGCTATCAGTGTTACTACATGTTTCTTACATTTATGTAAGCACCAGTTTACAAGTTACCAATCAGATGACGAGAATTTATTCAGGCGTTGTATAAAACAAATAATGAATGTTTCACATTCGTGCGATGGAAAGAATAATTTCATTCGGTGACAGATGGCATGTTCTATTCCACTCGGCTTCGCCTCGTGGAATAGAACATGCCATCTGTCACCTCATGAAATTATTCTTACCATCACACTCATAAACATTCATTATTTGTATAATATCCCTCGGCGCAGCTCAATTCAATTTGAAACTTATACTTTCTTGCAAATTGCGGCTAAATGTCTTGGGTGCACTGGCAAATTATTTTCAAAAGAAGGCTGAGCCTCGTATTTCTGAATCAAAATTGCAAAATTCGAGATATCCGGTGCTGCAGCAAACTCCGGCGTGGCACCCCCGTGCCAATTGGGCGTGGTTTTCCCTCAACTAGGAACCAATAAAAACCCGCGGATTGTCTCGAGCCCGTACAGTTGCGAACATAGAAGCAACACAAGTGGTATCTGTGTAGCATTTGAGTACCAGACATTATCACCTTTCTTCCAACATGAGACTAACCATACTCCTGCTGGCAGTGCTGCTGGGGTGCGCCGTGGCGGACCCAGTTGGCAAGGGTAAAAACTCCGATGGGAACCGTCCGATGGTGAGTAGGCTTACTTTTAAAATTCCGATTTCTGGAAAGATCGTTAAGATTTACAACAAACCAATTAACACAACCATCCCTTGAAAACGCACCGTTTGTCTAAAAATCATCGACGAAATTTAATTTATTATACGCGTTCCAACGGTTCGACTTTCCTGAACCAAACATCCACCCCGAAAGTATTTCCGTCAATGATGTGGCGCTTTTTCAATGGATGGTGGTGTTCATTGTTTTATTGTAAATTTTTACGATCCTTCCAACCATAGTGATTGTAGGACGAATGCTTTGTGTAGCCCAATTGGGCGCATCAAAGTCAACGTGTGCCTTTAATTTTGGTGCAACATTATGCAAGTGTTGAATACAGTGGTAGACGTAATTGGGCAGGGTTCAATAGGTACTGTTTAGTTCAGTTCACTTCTATTTCGAACTCTGGTGACACGTTAGATGCTATCCGTAGCCTCCATGGTTCTCTTAATCCGTCATTCTGTGGATGTGGCGGAACATTCCCGAAAAGTCTAAAGAACTCCAAAACTTCGTGTATTTTTATTCATCCCTGCCATAACCCCGCAAAGATAAGAGTTGTGTCTATAAAGTCACACACAACAGCACTTTGGCACTGTTTTCGTAAAAAAATAAAAAATTGACAAAAAAATCTATTAATTGTAATAAAACCACCAATTTGACCTGAAAATAAGATATGGGGGGAGGTGAGTTGGTGGAAGTTGGAAGTTACCTAGACTTGAAATCAAGTCGTCAGACACTGTCGTCTTGTCCGCAGGCGCCACCGCAATGAACCAGCGCTGAGCCATTATGTTTATGATACCATGCAAGGCGTTCAACGTTCCCGCGATCCGACATGCCAAGCCCTCACGACTTGACCTACGATGACTTTGGGCTAATATTCATACATGCGGCAAGCTCACTGCATATACATAACGTTTCCATAGAGAGGGCCAATGGTACAGGGGCGGATCCAGAACACAATTGGGGGGGGGGGGGGGGGGGCAAACATTTTTCTTTTGCAATTCTTTTTAGAGGGGCCAAAACAAATTTTGGCTGAGTTTTGTGGGTGGGTGTACGCAGTGGCTGCCTTTTTGCGACGTCAGTTTAAAAAGAAATAAAAAATAAAATAAAAATATGGATCCGCCCTTGCAATGGTAGCTCATCTGGCATAATAGGAATCACCATTATACATATGGGGATATCTTTTTCTCGATCAGTATTCATATTTTTTTTATTCTTAGCCAATCAGAGAGCTCCGTCCAAATTCGGTAGCAGGCATGGTGTCTTTTGTGCACACGAAATTTGCAGATTGTTCAAGTCGGTAATTGGACAGTCGACGCACACGCATCTTGGGGCCGAGGTTGCACAGAACGTTCCCTTAAGTACCGCGCGCTAACGTAACGCCTGGGGGAAAAAATGCGGTGTACGTATTATAATACTAAAATACGCGGCGGCGCAGGCGGATTAAAGCCGACCAATTACCGACTTGATTTCAAGTCTAGAAGTTACCCCGCCTGGGCCTATGGGTCTATAAGTATGAAAACTGGGATAATTTCTCTAAAGTCTGTTGAAGAATTATCCTCTATTTAGATCCGTGAGAGTGCACTGCAGGCAATTCAAAACATAGCCAACCCATACCATCTCTGATTATAACCCTTCGCCTTGTATTGGGTAATTTAAACAAAATGTAAAGTGACCGATGAAAAACGACAGTTCAAGAAAAACGTGTTAAGTAGAAAGTCACACTGGCATTCCAGTCTCAGTCCGATTGGGATAAGCCCACTCTCGACGTGACACTTATTTACTTTTTTAAACAATCTAGCCAAAAGATAAACCCGGGCCTCGTGAGGAAGGAGAAGACGGCAGTCCGCGCGTGCGCCGCTCCGGTAACTGCATAACGCCCAACTTGTGGCCAAACGGTCAGGTCTGCAACTACCTTAATGCGAACTTTGAGGGTGAGTATCAACTGCAAATGGGAGACTTTTGAGACGCGTGGCGGCAGCAGACATACCGGTCCTTTCTATTGTTCTCACAAGCCGTGCGCTAACGCGCTTAGAACTCTGCGGGCATGTTCAGAACTAGCAAAAAATAGAACCGGTACCGGTATGTCTGCTACCGCCTGCAGCATCTCAAAAGTCTCCCATAATTCCCATACAGTACATCTCCGACTGTCGTACGGTCGATCAACGCACGCATTCCTGCACATTAGTCCTCTTGTAGGTAGGAACCATGCACCCGACTACATTGCATTTCTCTTCTCTTCGGCGTATCTAGTCTTGGTTCAAGACGATAGTGATCGATAATGGATCGTGTAACGTCGCGTTTATTCGTTCCATGCAGTGCGCCCTCTGACGGTACGATTATACCAACTCATGGGCTCGCACGATACGATCGTCTTGGGAATCCTGCACCAGCGGTTTAACTTTTTCTTTATTTCTCCCTATAATTATAGGCTTTCCTAGGGAGCCAATCGCAAAACGGACATGCATATGAATTATATGATGACGTGACCTGAATAACAGGTCGGGATCAGGGGCTAATGTAAACATGAATGGCCACTGCCACATCACCGAGCGCGCGATATGCGCGCGATACGCGATTATTACAAGCAACAGTTACTGTGACTAGACTAGGAACGACCGTTTCGTCACAGGGTTTGTGTTCCTTCCTCCATATGGTGTGTTTACCGACTGGGTTCGGTAAACCATGGAGGAATAAAATGTGTTTTATTCCTCCATTGGTAAACCATGGAGGAAGGAATTGCCTCTCTGTTTTTATTTCAATAACAACTTCGCCTCCAATTTCCAAATCACTTGTCACAGCCTAGTAGTATTATATTGTACAAAACCTCTCAAGTTTGCTTTGGATAAAGCCTGACCGACGAGGTGCTGAAGAAGGACGCTCAGGGCCAGTATTAATTCGTTTGTGTTTGCAAGCCTGAGCCCCCGATCGAGGCCCCTTTTAGCAGTCGATCGAGGACGGGAATTCTTGCGTGCAGTCGGAGTCTGTCTACAATCGGAGTACGAGTATGCGGTCGGGCTTCTAGAGTGAAAACGAAATCCTGCATGAAATATGGTTTAAATTTAGCTTGAAAATTCCAGCTCTAGGCTCATGGCGAATCATCACATCGATCCAGCTAGCTATAACTTATGTGGTTGGGGCAAATAGTAAAGATGAAAATATGGATATTTAAAACCATTATAAAGACTGAATTTTATACCCTTACCCACTAGGCCAGCCTGTGTGGCAATTCATATTGAATTTTATTGTATACCCTTACCCACTAGGCCAGCTGTGTGGCAATTCATATTGAATTTCAGAGTACGAATTTCACTTTACTAAAAAAATGCGTCCGTGATTCTCGACAGTGCTTTAATTTACTTGTGACATGAATCACACACGTAACGTGATGCAGAAGTATAATCCCCAACGATATCCCCAATAAAAACCATAAATTTCACGTTTATTTAACAGAGAAATATGTTTTGCATGTTATTTGTTCCTTCCAAAGATATAATAGTATAACTACTATAACTACTATACGCGGCGCTACGCGTATACATACGATCTTCTGTTTCTTCCGACAAACCAGACACTATCGTATGGTATGTCATGGGGTCGCCGACTGCATGAAGCGTCATGTTGTTCGAAGGTTATGAATATTAACACAAACAAACTAATTTGCATATTACAGCCGCGCCCACATTTTGCAGGATTCCCATACCAAGACGAGCCCATGAGTTGGTATAATCGTACCGTCAGAGGGCGCACTGCATGGAACGAATAAACGCGACGCTACACGATCCATTATCGATCACTGTCGTCTTGAACCAAGACTACGGCGTATCCAGACCAGTTCATATTTCCTTCGTTCTTTTGATGATGTGTCCCTTGTGGTCCTAAAGTCTCGTAAAAAGGCTGCTGACATGTCGTTTTCCATTGCTGCCCCCGTCTATGGAACAGCCTACCCCATCCCAACAGAAATTCTGCTAGATACAAATAAATAAAAGTGGTATATTCAATATTTATCTTCTTTTTTTTTGTAAGCGCCTTGAATCCCCTTCAGGTGCTATGAATGCAATTACCATTTCTCAAACATTTGCTTCGGCTTTGCAATTGGCTTCGGCTTCCCTATTTCAGATCCTCGGATGTAGATAGATCTGAAGCACATTTCTGCTAAATGTACCGGTACATCTTGCCTAAGTCTTATGAAAGGGCTGTTTAGTTCGTTCTTGTATTGAAGGACCAGTATAGCGCGTAGCACATTGAGAACTGTGAGAAGTGTCCAACAATGCTTTGCGATTCCTTCACAAAATAGTGTGAATATTAGCCGCACCAACGCCCAAGGATATGGGGCAGTGGAGCGAAAAAAATGCGCCTCAGTACCAAACTCTAGTGGCAATTTGTTTGCGAAACACCCGGACTGAAGAACGGTTTGGGGGAAGGGACAGCTTGAAGGGTGGTGTTTGAGGATATTAACATCGTTTATGTTTATAGATTAATGATTTTAAAATACTTTGGGGGGATTTACAAATAGGACCACCCAACGGCACCACAATTCGGGATGAAAAACAATTAAAACAAACTAAAATATCTTTACAATTAGGATTCCCTAAGAAAAATGCAATGCACATTTAGCACATGCGCCCCATTGGTTCGCAAATGTTAAAATGCATACCGGTACTCAGTTAGCATACAAAACTCAGCGAATGTTGACCAAAACAAATATACATGTTCATGTCTTCCACGCAGATAGCAAGATGGAGGTCAGCTTAGGAAGTGCCATTAAAGCAATACAGGACGCGACATGCTTGACCTTTGATCTCGAAATGTCACATGACAAGTGCACCATCGTAGATGCTGAGCCCGATCAAGTAAAGCAGGGAGATAGTGGGTAAGAGGGTTGAAATCTTTTTTATGACTCCAGTTCCGTGTTCGATAGGAATATTTAACAATTGTTGACTGCTGTGATGTGGGATATGACGCAAATTTCATGCACTAGCCTATATTAGTGAATCCCACGTGACCGTGTTTCAGCCAACCAGGATAAAGAACCAGCAGGAGGTGTGTTATAAATAGGTTTATGACAGAGCTGCAGTCGAGTCCCTGCAAGTCCTTTCACAAGTCCTTTCGCAAGTCCAGGTCAGAAGTCCTTTCATAAAGCCGGTTACAAGTGACTGGATGAACAATGACAAAGGAACGCCTTTGTCAAAGCTCATTTGTAGCTTGTGATTGGAATTAGGACTGGGGTGCTTGTGGTGGACATCAATGCAGGGACTTGCAGGGACTTGTGATGGACTTGTGATTGGCTCGACTACAGCCCTGGTTTATGTCTTCTGACTATATAGCGCCCCCGAACAAAGACAGTTTGGAAGACCGCCAACATAGGGCAAGATAGCTCAGTTGGTAGAGGCCGGTGTCATATGAATATCCGACTCCTATGAAAATCGGACTCCTTTTCCCAATTACATGTAAAGACTTGTCCCTTATTATGGCTCCTCGAAAGAGTGGACATTTCACTCTTTTGGAGTGGTTTTCGCTCTTTTGGAGTGGTTTTCGCTCTTTTAGAGTGGTTTTCGCTCTTTTGGAGTGGTTTTGATAAGAGATTCACTCTTTTGGAGAGTGAGTTTTTCACTCTTTTACATTAGGAAAATACTACCGATGAGCCCGTATTTCATAGTGACTGAATTTAACGCTACACCTGTCCGGTATTCCGGAGGTCGCAGGTTCAAATCCAGCTTCTGCCGGTTTACTTTGTTCACTTTGAAAATTCAAATAAATAATCATCAGACTTTACATCTGACCGGAATATTTCCAGATTTTAACCCCTTTACTCCTTTGTCCTCCTCTTCCCTCTCTCCTGAATTGTTTTGCTTTTGTTTTTCTTTTTGCAGATGCTGGGCCAACATTGGCTGTTCTGACCAACACTCGCTCACTCTCAATCTGCCTACGAGCTGTGACATAGTACGCACACCATTTTATCCTGTAGCATTTCTTCTTCTTTTTTACCATATCCTGTAGCATTTCTTCTTCTTTTTTACCATATCTGACAAATTGAAGAAACGTGTCTGCCGGAAGGGAAATATACATGGTGGTAAAACAAAAATTCATAGAAAACTTCAAAGTTTGATTTCTTTCCAACTCCGTAATTTTATTTACTATATCATATGGTCCGTATAGTTCCAAATCTCTTAACTTTGTTCCAATGTAAATTGTGATCGATATCATTACCTGATCCACAGTTACATTTGTTACAAGATCCCAAGAAATGAGTCTTAATGATTTTTTAAAAATTGCTAGTTCTCTTCTATACATTGGAAGATGGGCACTTAATTCTTCATTTTAAAGATGTAGGCCTACTGCCCGTGCTTTGAAAAAAAAAAAAAAATAAAAAATATATATATATATACTGACCTTTTCCAGCATAAGGCGACCGGTCACCGTATTTATATATATATATATATAAATAACCCTGCATGGGTCATTTGGGAGACATTCCCAAAGACTTGTGCACAACATTTTTTTAACTTGAATGTAACCTAACCCAACTTTTCCCTTTTCCTACCCTCACGAATTTCAGTATGTTTATGTTTTGGACCATTCTCTATCGATTTAACCCATTTGCGACAGTAAAATTCTCAATATTTAAGGGGGCTGTGACATTAGGGAGACACTGAAATGTCTCCTTAACGTCACTTGTCTCCCTAAGGTACAAAAAATAACTACAGAATGTCTCCCAAAGGTCCGATCCAGGTGTATATATATATATATATATTATATATATATTTTCTTCTGAATATTTTCTTCTATCCTATTTTATGTTAACGAAAAACCAACCTTTTTCTATTTGGGGCGTCTGCAACCCTTTAAAAATGCTTTTATTCTTGGCTGCTTTCGCGCATCTATGGCACACAAAGATACGCTCGAATTAATTCGACTGCTAAAGGTGGGGGAGCTTTTTCGTTCCATGCCTCCTTCAGAAGTGAATATTTTTTTTGTACTGCTAGAAAATAGCAGTTAAAAAAAATAATAATAATAATTTCGGGCTTTAATGTCAGTTCTGGAAAGTATAGTGAAAGCCTTGACAGGTCCTATACAGGGGTGAAAAAAAAACCCTGAACGTTTCCTCATAATTTTTCAAAGGATATTTTTGTCATTTTTTAAAGGGTACTTGCATGAAATCGTATGTCATAGCTTTCTTTTAGCAAAAAAACAAAAACAAAACAAAAAATCAATAAAAAAATTATTAAAAAAATTATCAACTGTAGGAAAATAGTTCGGTTAGGTTCTTTTTGACTGCTTTTGTCAAACTTGAACCTCAAGACTTTAGCTCCGGCGACTTGCGCCTTGTTATGTTGGATTGGGTCACATTGATTTTATGATCCCTACTTTGTTTCAGGGGTGAGATTGATCGAAAATAAAAAACAAATCCACGAAATCTGCAGTGTTTTGGGTCGCCGAGGACTCCAGAGCAACGTAGGGTCTATGGTTTGTATTTGCCAAAAGCCACCCCTTAAAATAACCGTTTCTATTGTTCTATATCCAGTTTTACAGGTAAAAACACCTTTAAGGTAACACTTCAGGAATTCCAGATTTCAAAAGAGATTTTGAAATCAGTACAAAATCCTGAAAGACAACAACCTGAAATCAGGAAAATGCTTACAAATCGCACTTCTGTTTGTTTGCATTGGACAGTATGGCGATGGAGTGGTGATACACGAACTAATGCATGTACTAGGGAGGTACCACGAGCACACCCGGCAGGATAGGGACGCCAAAGTCCGCGTTATGTCGGACAACATCAGGTCCGGAAGTGAACACAATTTCGAAAAATGCGACCGGGAACTCTACGGTATCGAGTATGACTATGAGTCCATTATGCATTACGGGACGCACGTAAGTAAACTTACAGACCATGAAAATTAATAATGTATACCTAATGCATTCAAGTAATTAGGCCTATTCGATCAATGCATCAAATTAGTTTATTTCACTGGTAACTTTTTACTGGTTCACCGTAATCCTCTTTTTATATGTGACGTCATTTGAACCGGAAATGAAATGCAAACGAATGGATGTGTGTGCTCTGCTTCACGCGCTTTCCATCAAAGTTAATCCAAACGGTATTTGGAAGTTGGGACCCGGGAGTTAACGCTACTAAGATAAAGATGATCATGAAGCATGAAATAATAAGTGGAAAAGAGTAAGAATTGAATTAAACAGTAAACAGAGAGTAAGATAAAATAAATGGGACGTCATGTTAAAATATATAGGCTAACAATATTGTAATTATTTTAAGGGGGACAGCAGTTACCGATATTTAAAGCTGATGTATGTGTTCTTATGTGTGTACACGTATTACCCTGAAAAAAACAATAACAACCATAAATCGAGTTGTTAATTTGTTAGCATTAAATTAAGTTATGAGTTTTACTATGACGAGCACAAAAAATCGAATGACGATAAGTAACAGATTTCAAAGTTTAAATTCGAAACGGGACGCTTTGTTGGTAGATTATCTTTACAAATTGATTGCAGTACTGTTCTTCGTGTTCGCAGGCTCTTTTGACAACGATAACAAAAATAGCGCCCTCTTGCAGATATTGCAATGATTTTTTTTTTAAGAATGAAAGAAAACACCAACTACTTGTTTAAATGTAGTATACACCATTTGCTTTTGCTGTAATTTTCAGAAATAAATGGATTCGGGGGTTAGTATTTATAGGGTGCTGGCAAATACTGAAACACTGACTTGTTTAAAGTTTTATGTTCATAGATGCTGGGAAAACCGTAGTCTGCGTAGAGAGGAAAAAATCTGTTCTAGTAGTCTGGTTCCCTGACCATACTTTAGACACAACGGAGCAATTTATAGACATCAGGGAATTATCAAGTCGGGAACTAGACTATTTCCAACGATTGTCGGCCGACAATCGTTGGAAATCGATATAAATTTCCACTTTTCTTGAAAACGGCAGCACATCAGGTGCCATGATTTCACAGGATGCTTGAGATTGCTATTTACTTTCAGTATAGTACGGTATTTCGTAATAATTCAGTAGTTTTGTTTTTTGATGCTTGCAAATGATACTACCTTTAAAACAAACACTTAAGTCATGTTGATATTTTTGTAACAAATGGTACTGTGCGTGAAAACGAGTTAAACTTGTTATTCGGTGCATTTTTCTTACATGTTGCCACGGTAACCATCACTGCTGCTAATGTTTCTAAGCCCAGCCTCCTACACGGAAACGAAGATATCAAATTCAACTATGCTGTGTCCGTAGAGTGAAAACCGTGCATTTTTCTTTACGCAGTTTTTCGCCGAAGACAGGTCTCAACCTACCCTGGAGATTCTTGACCCCAACTTCGTGGGTAAGGTGGGGAGACAGGATAAGATGTCGCCGTTAGACGTTCTGACCATCAACAAAATGTACAAGTGCTACGAGAAAGGTGTGTGTGCGTGGTATATTTCCAACAATGATGCCACTTGGACGTACATTATATATACATTATGGACACGCAATAGGTCTATTTGGGTCATTCCATAAATTTGGGGTCCAAAAGTGTGACACTTTTTTTGGTGTCCCTGTTACACCTGACCTGTGTAATTTCCATCAAGTATATATCATATAAATTGATTTCACACTAGTTTGTACTTGTTTGGCAGGTGCTTCGCTTTACACAATCACTCTTAGAGATAGAAGGCATTAAAGAATGTGCCCAGAACTGCAAACTCTTATACACTGTCACCATGTAACAGGGACACTAAAAATGTCACACTTTTGGACCCCAAATTTATGGAACGACCTATGTACACTGAGCTGTGTGACTACTGAAGCCAGTGTAAGCCATGATTAACATTATTATATTGACAAAGAGCACGTAGGCCTAAGTGAGGATGAAAGGATACCAAACGTAATGCCAAAGATGAATGTGTTGAAATAGTGTCTGTAAATAAATACTTGGGAACTGAAATTTATGACCAACTGAAATTTGACGTATGTGCCAAATCAAAATATAACAAGCTGCAACAACGCCTGTTTTTTCTACGCAAACTTAAGTTTTTTCAAGTGGACAAAACGATTTTACAAATGTTTTACCATAATGCAGTCTATTGTACAGAGTATCCTCACATTTTGCCTCATCATCTGTGTTTATAAGAACATGAGGACCCAGGATCGGATTAAGTTGGAAAGAATAGTTAAACATACAATTAAAGCTATTGGTCTAAAACAAGAGTCCCATGAGGCATTATAATAAGTGCCTTATGTACAATAAAATAAAGACAATTCTTTCCGACTCTCATCATCCACTACACGCTGAATTCCAGATTAACTCCAGGAGTAGGCCCGTTAATTGGTTGTTACAAAGTAGGACACGGCGCTATACGGCAGCTCATTCGTTCCAGAAAATGAGAAAATGTTCATATAGAAATTTTCATCATTTCCATACATCAATTTTTTTAATTTTCATTCATTAAAATCATGTTGAAACTACTCCACAGACATGCTACAAAGGGGGTGGGGTTTAATAGTAACCGTTACCTGAACCGTCTCGATAAAACTCGCGTTTTAATGCCGGTGTAGCGTGAAATTTTGTCACCATGAAATATTGTAGTATTGCATATGCCTTTAATAAGTGATCGATGAATCGATTATTGGGAGAGTGGCCGGTCACGTGAGAGGGTTTGATTAACTAATAATAGGGAAGAGGAGTCGGACATTCATGGGAGTCGGATATTCATGTTGCACCTGGTGCATAGTAATTAAAAACATCCGTAAACCGGCTCCCAGTCGCTGTGCACAAAACCATTTAGGGCCGATGGTTTTGTTCATGAAGACTTTTTGCGAGGTTTATCGGGGGTCGTTCGTGTAATGAACATGGAAGGAAAGCTGTCCTACACGGGTATTCAAGTCATAAAAAAATCCTATTGGATGGTTTCTGTAATTAGCTAAAATGTAAACTTTGTTGTATTGCAGCTGGAATCAGTGATCCGTTTGATTGCGAACGCGGGGGTATCAAGCAATACAACGGGAACTGCTACTGTGTGGAGCCATTCGAGGGAGATAACTGCCAGTCCATCGCTTCAGGGGGTAAGTTTAATCTCGAATAAGGGTCACTTTCTAAGCACTAATAACGGTTGAACGGACGTGCGGATTCAATATCAAAAAATAGAAAGTGTAATCAAGTCAGTCACAAGTATCACAAGTCAAAGCACTAGTTATCTCTTCTCTCCTCCATGCGCTATAGTCAAGCACAAGCCAACTCACAAGATAATAAACGATGCCAAAGGAATGTTTGTGTCAGAATGTTGTTGGCTTGGCAAAAGACCAGTCTTGATCTACACATGTACTTGGTATCAAAAAGACATGATACGCTTTTAAAATCAAATAGCATAAAAATTGTCCATCAGAACCTAATTAGCTCCTAGTATGATGTACCTGAGACATGTCTATTTATGTGACATCACTCTGAGCCCCCAAGTCATTAAATGGGTTGGGTAAGATGCTTATCTAAAATGGCAGGTTTTTTCCCTGGACGGGTTGAGTAGAGTCAAAAGCGAAGTTCCTATCCAAATTATGTCATACTGATCCGCTTGGTTAACCACCATATTGAACTTATCTGTTGGACACGACAATAGGGTCATGATATACGACGGCCCATTACTTTGCCTATAGAAACATCCTTACCTGAAATTGACCAGCCTGTTATTCGGTGCATATAGTGGCGAGACCAATTTCAATGAGCGCAACATAAATGGACATGTCTCAGGTACATCATACCAGGAGCTAATTAGGTTCTGATGGACAGTTTTGACGCTATTCAATTTTAAAAGTGTATCATGTTTGTTTTTTTACACCTATAGTATTATCAAAATGAAATGGAAGAGCACAATGTGGTCATTTGAGGTAATTGTTAATTGTGGTGTCGTTTGTTTGTTGCTGCAGTCGCACACATTGAGAATAGTGGCACTGAGGAAACAGTGCACTCAAAAAACTACCCAAAAAACTACCCTCTCAACAGCGTGGAAGTGTTCGCTCTTGAGGTAAATATTTGCATATGGTCATAATTTTTATGTAATGTAATCACTTGGGTTAATAACACAATTGTTGTCTGCTGTGCGGTGTTCCATGGTGTTTTGTACCCCCGGCCGAGGGGGAAAATGGCACCCGAGGCGAAGCCGAGGGTGCCCGGCATTTTCCCCCTAGGGTGTACAAAACCCATTGGTACATTTAGGGTTCGGGCTACATTTAGGTACACGGTTGGGGCTAAATTTAGGGTTCGGGCTTCATTTAGGTACAGGGTTGGGGCTACATTTAGGGTTCGGGCTACATTTAGGTACAGGGTTGGGGCTACATGGGGGCCGGCTACATTTAGGTACAGGGTTGGGGCTACATCTATAGGGTTCGGGCTACATTTAGGTACAGGGTTGGGGCTACATGGGGGCCGGCTAAAGGTTTTTGAAAAGGTCAGTAAAATAAACAGTGATTTTGGTTTATTTTTTGGTTTATAGTGTACAGATAAAACAAAGAAGGCCCACTTCCACTTCGACGAATTCCAGGTTGAAGCCTACAGTTGTGGCTATGACAAATATAAATACTCAAATAATGCTGCTGACGTCAATCCTAAAATGTAAGTGCACCTTTAACTGAAGTTTGACATGTTCTCTGTCTGTGTGCAGAGCCATAAAGGCACACAGACGAAATCAATGGACACAAAATGGCTGTACTACGCATAGAAAATAGACTGCACTCATCAATGCCCGCGGAAACCATTTCGTGTCCAGATTTTGGGGTCTTCTTGTCGCAGCCGCAACAGATCAGCAGGCTGAGGCCGTGTCCGGGCCGAATCGGATTTTGCCCTTTTGCGGCATAACCATAGCCCTAGACAAAAACGCCCATGCGGCTGACCTTACCAAGCGCGTCAGTCACACCACTACGTCCTCTACCAGTTAGGAATTGAGAATACAATTATTAATTGAGGTCTTGAATCAAGAATCTATAACTACATTTTGCGTATAGCCCATTTGCCCTTTGTACCGGTTTCGCCATACTAGAACGAAAGCGAGGCTAATAACAGTCCACCGAAGCAGATGTTCGAGCCTCTCTTTCAACTTTGCTCGTACCCACTGCCATAAGGGCGCTGGTGAGGCTAATTCGGTATAATTGAGTTCTCTATTTTACATTACCTGTGGCACAGGGTTAAACACCTCTTGGGTGCGTTCCACTCCCGCGAACATTGCCAACGTTTGCCAACTACGCGAACAATTTGCCATTGGATGTGCACAAATAGGCCTAATTGGCGAGCGTTGGCGAACGTTTGCAAGGTTTAGCAGCACGTTTTACGTGAACGCGAACGCGAAAATTGTGTGTTGTTTTGCTAACGTCATCAATTCCAGCGTATTGTTACTCACGTACGTGAATTTCACACGGACGTAAAATACGTGAAAATGGTGAGTTCACGTTGGGTCATAACGTGAGTAATTGCAACATTTTAAAAGCATTTTGTAGACATTGCAATCAATATTTTTCTTAGGAGAATTAAAGCTCATTGAATATACACTGAAAATGCATTTTTGGGTCAAACTAAGTCCAGTTCGATGTATTTCTGAAACTAAAAAATCCCTTGCTTGTGAAGCTTTTTGTGTTGGAAAACATCGTGGTTGTGCGTGATACCCGTCGCGTGACGTGCAGCTAAACGTATTGCGCGTCCAAACGCCCGCGTTATTCAGTTTGACCGCCGAGTGGAACGCATCCCTGCTTTTGAACCACGCCTGCGCATACAGCGAAACTACCCACAAGTTTGGGTAAATGGAGAGATATATTTACATCCGGTGGGTACTAGTGGTGGGCATGTAGAGCGATTAAAGCCAAAGGGCTAATTGTTTACGTTTGCAGATCAGGTTTGCTGCTCAGTGCATGTACAACATTCACGACAACTAACCTAGCCTATGGAATAGCTGCTCGTGCAACGCGACGAGCGTCTATAATGTGTGCAGATCCGGCGATTAATTATGCAAGACAACCTCTAGACTCTTGACCTCTAGATTTTGACCAATCAGCCTGCTTGTTTTTTGGACCTTCGGCAAATCGCTGATCAGCTGTTAGCTGAAAAAACATGGCGGCTACACGTGTAGTCGGGCTGGAATCCGTAACATTTCTAAACATTTCTATTTTTGTCTTTGTAACCATACATATTCTCCACAGACTTCCAATGTTTAACATCATGTCTGACGACAATGTACCGTGCAAATGTATTTCCTAACGTTAACGTTGGTGCCTGGGTGGCTCAGCTCGAATACAGAGAAACGGGGTCAGCTGACACCTATCCACCAATCAGTACCTTTGTCCACATTTCTGATTGAAATGATGTCACAAGTTTGCAAAGTCCACTCCGATTGGCTGGCGCGCGGGGTCGCATAAATTAGCACCATCAGACGTTGATGCAATGCAACGTATGATACTCAGTCTGGCCTATACCCGGCCGATCCGTTTTAACTGATCGCAGTTTAATGTCTCAACGTTTATACCGATCCGTAAAGATTTTTGCTTTATTTTGGGGCATTAGGCCTATATAATACTGCAAGGAAAAAAATAATAAAAATGTCCAATTTGGTTACCGGTTTCCCCGTTGACTTGTGCACAGATGGAACCATCCGTGTTCATCCAAAAGTGGTTAATGCTTGGCATACTGCACATGCGCTGTGCACATTTTGTATTTCTGATTCGGTTTATTGTCATATCGAATACACTCGCAGTACGGAACTGTGTTGCTCTAATAACTTCATTCAGTTGAAGTCAGGAAACCCGACCAACAATATACTTTTTTTTATTCATCCACAGTGCATGCGATGGTCAATTGAAAGGTAAAGACATAGAGTCACTGGACAACATAATTGTGATGAAGCTCATCAGCGATGACATGTATACATACAAAGGATTCAGCGGCAAATTTACCTGCAAATAAATCTAGCATTGGCCTACTACACTGCACAACAAGCGTCCAACATTATCTATACGCTAAGCCGGACACATGCAAACATATCTTGATGCAAAAATTTTCCCCTGCAGAGCTCCGTGAAGATGATAAAATAGAAAGAAAAAAATCAAAACAGAAAGGGAAGTTGAAAAAGTTGTTCAAATAAAACACAGTCTTTTGGTATACGTGGATGTTTTTCGGAAATTTTTTTTTTTTGCGAAATGTATAATTATCACAATTTATCACATCTCCCTTGTCTAGTTCACGAATTTACAATATAGTTGCCATGACATGACGTCATGTTTCTCAAATCTTCTTAATGTTGACGCTTATTGTGTTGTGAAATAGCCCCTCACCCATATGGCATGTTGATTATTATAATTCCACTCTCCTTAATAAGCAAAATTGTACATTATCGAAGCCACAATGCTTCTATTGGGATACTGCAAATTACGATATATTGGTCTATTCACCTGTTGCCAGTATTTATTTGAAACTTTCTTACTGCTTTAAACATGCCGAGTGTTGGGGCACTACAGTGGCCGAGTTTTTTCCTCCGGTTTGACCGACTGCGAACGGACCAATTACAGACCACGAGCTATACCAGCCAATTTTCAAACGGTTTCTTGAAATTTGGGCTGTGGAATTCCCAAGGTAAACTGCTGAGACAGTGATGAGCACATCCAATCTCAACGATTATCGATGAAAATCCTACCTCCAACTATTCTATAGTGAACAAAATATCCCAATCAACCAACCAATCAATCAATCAATCAATCAATCAATCAATTCGTCTTGTGGTGCACCTTGGGGATTTTATAATTGTAAATAAAAGAAGCTGTAGTTTGACGCCTTGCTGTAGTTTGCATCTGAAATAGAAAATGTACACGCAGAAACTCGTAAAGCCCAGTTCATACTTCATGCGAATGCGAATGCGAAGCGAATTTAATGACGTCAACGCCAAATATTCGCGCTGCGAATTCGCAAATGTTGAACACATTTCACTTTGTGCGAATCTTCGCTGCGAATGTTTAATGACATCAAATTCGCTTCGCATTCGCGTGAAGTATGAACCAGCCTTAACAGTATAGACATAACGCGCTTAAATGCTATACGCTTTGAAATAATTTTCACTTAATCAACACAGATTCTTATTGAAGGCCTTATATTAAATTTGCAACAACGTTATTAGACTGACCATTAACGTTCAAAATAACCACTATAAGCACAATAATCAGCAAACACATAGACCAGAGAAGGCACCTTTCTCTGAGATGTTAACATGTTTCAATGTATTATTTAATAGGATGACCTATGTAGATATTTTATTAATCCTGTTTAGTTTCATTTTACACTATAGTTGTATCTGGTTTAATCAAAAGGTACGACAAATGAAACGAGTAACCCCAAAAGTACATTCATCTCTTCCCCACATTACCACTGTCGGACCGAAGCTGCAGAGTATAGGAGGTACATTAGGTTGAAAATGAGAAAAATAATTCGATAAAATAAGAATGCATAGTGCAGTAACTCCATCGCAAGTAATGTTCAGCTTATTACGAAGGTAAAATCGTTTTCTTCATAATGGCCATTCTTACTCGAAGATAGGTTTAAATATAGATTTGCAATTCTGACTGAGAGAAATATCTGGTAGAGTGTAAAGAGTGCATCAGTATTCACTCATTTTAAAATGTTAAAATAAGCTTTCTCCTGTAGAATCATAATGCGCTTCTAATAATTTATTCTGCCAGAATGACTTTGCGTCGCCTTGCTTTTGCCTAGAAAAAAAATGCAATGTAGAAATAATAAAAAGAAAACTACACAAAGGGATATTGTGACAACTACGGAGTGGGTAGGAAAAAAGACATTGTATGTGCCTCAGAACGATTGCTGAATGGAAGAATGACGTCACAAGAAGCCCTTTGTGTTAGTTTAAATCAGCAAAGAAGATCACGTGTCCCTTGTCTGTCATTGTGAATTGGTTTCAGACTCAAGAGTATTTTATAATACGTTTGTCCGTTTCTTTTTTTTATTACCTGATTCATTAGTACCGGTACCCGTGTCTCGCATGTGAGACATAATTATTACTATGTAGTGAAAACTTAAATTTAGTCTCAAATCATCCTCGGGACCATACATTCTTAATTACTGTACTCAGCTTTGACTGAAAAAAAAAACTTGCTCCAGCTTACAACAGCTGTAGTCGAATGGATGCAAATTTGACTATTTTGACTGCATGTAATGTAACTGTGGACCATATCAAATACCAATGTCACCATAGCAACAAAAATAGGCCGCCATATTGGAGGACAGGCATGTGGTAATACCGGTGTCATATGAATATCCGACTCCCATGAATATCCGACTCCTTTCCCCGTTATTGGTTAAACCCTCTCACGTGACCGGCTACTCTCCCAATAATCGATTCATCGATCACTTTAATAGGTATGTGCAATACTGCCGTATTTCATAGTGACTAAATTTCAAGCTACACCGGCATTTATTAGTATACGCGTTTGTCCCAAAACGTGACTGCCATGATGTCCCTCTTCACCGGTGCGATACCCCTGCACCTATTTTGTGTTATTAGCCGCAAAAAAAAATCACTCAAGAAATCACTAAGTCGGAAAATCCTATCACTGAAGACAGCTGAAGTTAGTACAATGTCTGTGTGGATGAAATAAGTTCAGACACATCATATTGTGATGGGTTTATCCAATACTATCGATTGTGACTATAGTGATTCTCCTATTTATACAATCCCAGTAGTCCAAAAATATAGTGGGATGGGTAGGCCTATATCAGGTTGAATTGTCTTATTTCCTACCGAAAAGGTTTTCTCTAAATTATAGGGATTTTCGACCACCCCACAAAAAATATTGGTATATTTCAAGTTTCACACATATATTACAGCATACCGGAAGTCGGCCTGCATGACGTCACCCCACCCCACCCCACTCGGATATGAAAATAAGCTGTTTAGCCACCCCCCAAACCAATCAACCAATAGAGCAAGCGAGCACGCAAGCAAACATACAACCAGACAGCAGCAAATTGCCTGTCAATATATTGTACTTTAGCGGATGTCGCAATATTGACTCGATTGGCCTAATAACAATCTTTCGCGCCACCTTTGTAATAAGTTGCAGTTTGAAAGTAACGAACAGTCACGAAACGACTCTTAATTAATTGGAACTTCGATGCTAATTGCCTTTTTAGATGCAAAACACAGATGGTTGTACCAACATCTTCTTGTTTCCAACAATTAAGTGATTTTTATATATGGTAACACCACACGATTTGTCCGCAAAGTGCAAACAATAGTTTAATTAAGTCAGATACGTGCGGTAAACTACCGTCACAGGGGGATGCAACCCCTATTTATCAGGTATCGGATAACCAACACTTCCTATGTTGAACAGATCCAGAGATCCACAAAGACCGGCTATTCTCACGACTGGCTAAAACACGTTAATACGTACCTACGAAATTTTACATTTGAATGTTTTTAAGAAGGAATGCACTAAACTAAATGTTTCTCCCGAATTCTGTCACGATTTTGTAAAATCTGTCGAGCTTTATTGAAGTTGCTTTTATTTTTAAATGGTTTCACGAATAAAATGAAAAACAAAGACCGCGTATTCCCTACGTGTGGCCATGTATGAAGTTTTGTAGTTCCTTGTGAACGACGTGCTTTAAAATCTTTGAGGGCAATTAAATAAAAAAACACTTAAAAATATCACTTAAAGTGAAACTGTGGTCAGAGCTACAAACAAACCAGCTTTCTTGTTTTGTTTTGTTTTGTTTTGTTTTGTTTTGTTTTATGTACCGGTACTGCATTTTTTATGTTGTTTTGTGTGTTTTAAACTGTTTTAACAAGGGTGTAATGATACATTTTATAGATGATTAACATTTTATAGGTGTCTTAAAGTCCCTTAATAAAACAGAGAACACCATAAGAGGTTTTCATGTAATCCCGAAACATCTCTCAATTAAAAAAATCCGCAAAAATGCATTCGCGCTTCAATCTATACAATGCAAACTATTCATAATTAACAATACAGGAATTATTATCATTTGCATAAGTGACACTATAATTTTCTCACTTCAAACCAGTGCCCGTTTCCCGCCGTGATCTTCATAGGCTATCTCTCCCCTGGACTGAGTACATATTCACCCGGTCCTTGTTCAAACTATCCGCCAATAAAAGCGCGTTTTGGCGGCGTATCAGGCCACATGTATCGACGGAAACGTATACGAGGAATGACTTTCACAATGAGGTCACTGTGCATAGCCGTGTTGTGCATTGGATGTGCCGTTGCGTTCGTTCCGGCCCGAGTGGTAAGCTTTAACGTAGACATGGTGGGGTGCGTTCCACTCACTCGAACAATGCAAACGTTCGCCAACGTTCGCCAACTTTTTAGTGCACATCCAATGAAAAATTGTTCGCGTAGTTAGCCAACATTGGCAACGTTCGCGTGAGTGGAACGCACCCCTGTCCTCATAAGATCAAAATACAACTTTTGAAGGGCCTTTTTTTACTGACATCCCTAGTGATGTACTATATTTAGGCCTACTAGAAGTACAGTACAATTGGCGATATCAAAAAATATGTCATACCCAATAGTAACTGATCTTTATATATCTCATAAGTTGATCTAAAATGTGCTTCGTAAATAGATTAGAGATGGTACACTAAAAGTTTGTGAGACTCCATGCGCAAGGCCAAAAGGCTGCAAAAGACATGTGTTTAAATGCTAAACCTGTTGCGTCAAAAAGCTAAACGTTAAATCTAAACATGTCGTGGGCTAAACGTGTCAAAAAAGTGGGTACAAGAAAAGTAATTAAAAGCTAAACGCCTTTTTTACAGTGCACCTTCCCGCTGCTATTACCAAAAACTGTGTTAGTGTGGAATGTCTCATTTGAAAGCTCATCTGAAAGCTGAATTGCTAACAAGTTAGCAATTTAATTTGAAAATTTATTTTTCGGAGTGCCACCCCAAAAAAGCACGGACACACATCTTTAATCTCGAAAAGCAAAATTCCTAATGAAATGAAAGTGCCAATTTTCATTCAAAAAGTACGCTGAAATGGACCCAAATGGTGAGTTTCAAAAAGAATGTATTCACAAAAATATTAAACACTTGGAGAAGAAGTAACGGCTAGGGGCCTATATATCGACCGTGACAGGAGCGAGAGGATTTCAGCGGCAAGGCGGTGAAATTCTTCAGTGGAGACAACATGCAAGCATCGAGGGCGGAGGCCACGCCCTCCCCCAACTGTCTGGAGGGGGACATGCTACTGACCGAGGAACAGAAGGAGGTGTACTTCGCTATGCGGGAAGCTACAGCAGAGAACAGAGAGCGCGTGCGTCGGGATGCGGCAGCCGTCTTCAACGTCTGGCCCAACAAAACCCTGGTGTATCAGTACGACACCATTCTCAGTAAGCATTACCTGAACGACCCCCGATGAACCTTGCAAAAAGTCTTTATGCACAAAACACTTGGCCCTGATGGTTTTAACCGATCAGAGTAACACGGCGACGAGAGCCGGTTAAGTTTAACCAATGAAAACACGGATGCTTGTGCAGTGGACTTATACGTTCGCTTTTTGCACACGGCACGAATGCAATGTTTTATCGAGAGGGTTCAGGTAATGGTAGGCATCTTTTTTGTAATGGTTTTCAAGTTACGGTTTTACCAACTTGACATGCTCAATTTTCTTTGGCTTTGAGAATTCAATCGTTTCTAATCTTTTTGAGAAAAACCGATTCCGGACGGACGGAAGCCGAACGCCAAGATTGGCTCGCTCAATAGGAGCATTCGAACAGACAGACATACGTTTTAAACTTTCACACGTGTGCTTTATAGTTTAAAGATCTAAACTACATAGTGATATCAGCTATCAGTTATGACAGGTGCAAGATAAAAACATGGATCAATCTATAGGAGATACAACCCCAAACACTGTCTTTTCTAAACTCCTTAATTTTAGTGAACGCAATAGTGTCTAAAATAATTATTAAGAAATTAAGGTTTAAAAATTATTTCCGATTTTATGATAAGATTTTCGAACAAAAAGTTCAAGAAAGGCCCTCACATGAAGTTCTTGACAAGGTATCGCCCCTCTTAAACTCGTACACTCCTTACGGTCTACGACTTTCCTTGATAACTAACAAGATATTGATTTCTTTCCAAATACTTTTGTGCGCATCACTTAACCAAAAACTTGCAATTTCTTAGACAATAAGGTAACGTTTTGAAAGTATGCTTAGCCATGGTGACAGTCAAAATAAGTTGGCCTTTCTTTTTGATTAAAAAATTAATATTTCATTAGCGGCGCGTCTAGAATGTTGTATTTCTAAAACTTGACATCTATTTTACATTGGATTAAAGGTGAAACTACGAAGACGGTCTTCGAGGAAGCTATTCAGATATACAGGCAGAATACTAACATCCGATTCTTGGAGGCAATCGAAGGGTCTTACTCGGGTTTCATCCAACCACTCAAAATTCAACAGAGCAGCTCGGGGTAAGTCTAGAGATTGGCAAGCAATTACAGAGGCTATTATTAGTAAAAAATACTATTATACAGACGGATGTTCACAGAAAACTTCACAGAAAGTTCACAGTTAAATTTCAAAGAAATAAATTTGACAATACAAAATAAAGCTATAAATGGTTTTGAAACGATGATGAATACATAGGCAAACATTTTTATGATTTGTATTTGTTTCAGTAATTTATCGAGACTTTTATCAGAAAAAAAAAATCATGGGCGTGTCACGCCCCGCCCACAAATATACCTCTTTTTGACTGTGGCGTCACGGGGGGGGGGGGGGGGGGGGGCATTGCTTGACAGGTGCCTGATGTCCGGAGCTGCGTAAATTTGGCTGTTTGTGGGTCTCCGGATGAGAAAGGTCTCCGGTTGAAAACCGTGCACAAAACCAATGAGGGTCCCTGCCCTGTGTGTGTGGACAGAGGTACGGTAAGCAGTGTTTTACGACCGATGACGTCATAACCAATGGCGTCACAAATGACGTCACAGGAAGGGGTATTTTGTGGGCGGGGCACCCACCATGTTTTTCCTCCCCTTTACTGTGCATATGACTAACACACATCAAAAACTTTGTTTATTCATTATCACTAGACCCTATTTCACAACCATTAACAGCATTTTACCTATTTTGGTTTTATAAATTGCCTGATGGATCCCCTGGCCATTTACTCGGAACCAACCCCTATCTGGTTCGTTTTTTCTATGACTTCTTGAATGTCACATCGCGAGTTATCAGCAGTGGACAGGAGAATGATTACTAAATTTTCCCGTTTGACGTCACTCCCTTCCGTAGATGCTTCGCTACGGTAGGCTGCCCAGGAGGGGACGGTGGCGGTCGAATCAATCTTCAAGAAAGAGTGTGTTCCTCGGTATGTTGATTTGCTCGTCTTTGGTAGGTCTGGTGTGGGATTTTAATCATTGTTATCTTGAAAGGCTTTCGTGCCTTGTTCTAGAATCGCAAAATGTTTAACTTAAGGAATAGAATAACTGAAGTATAATAATATATTACAGTGTTTTATAATTATATATCTAACAGAGCTTTCTAAGAGCGTTTCCAGCGCTCCCCAACCCACTGAGTGAATAAATAAATTTTGAATGAGTTGATGGAGGGTGAGTTTTGGATGGGCAGAGGGAGTCTGTTCCAGAGTGATGCACGGTGTAGTATACAAAAGCCCATTTACCGTAACGGGCGTCAGTAGGTGGGTCTCAGGAGATTTAAAAATAAAATGTATATAGAGACTTTTTTAAATGTAGAGACCTTTGGATGAAAGTACAGGCAATGGATTGGGAAGTACCATTTCAAGATGTATGATGATTTGCCAATGATACATCTTGACACAATTTCTTTTTCTTCAGCTCGGGACCGTGCTTCACGAAATCGGACATGCCCTGGGTCGTTTCCACGAGCAGACGAGAAGTGATCGGGATGAGTACGTGAGCGTGATCGAAGCTAATATCCGCAGTGGATATGAGCACAACTTCAGGAAGGCAGACAGGCCCACGGTGGCCCAATACGACCTCCAGTCGATCATGCATTATTCTTCTCAGGTAAGTGGGGGGAGGTGAGTTGGTCTCACCAATGACGTAAGTTACCCCGCCTGGGTCTATATAGGTCTGAACATTGGGATAATTTCTTTGGTATCTATATGAAAGATGTATCCTCTATTTAGATCTGGACCCAGGAAAACCGTAAAGGTGGTAGGGCTGGCAACCTAAAATGTGACCAACCCCTCTACCTCTGTTGTAGCCCTTTACCTATAATTATAGAGTGGCTTTTTAGCCTTGTATTGGGCGACTTCAATTAAAAAACGTATCCGGTCATTATAAGGCCATATTTAAAAGGAGAGATTAACGTCATATGGCCGAAAACGTACGTTTCTGACAACGCGCCTGAAGACCAGGCGAGGTTTTCCAAAAAGTAGAAGCAGGTAATATAGCCCTCTTGCCTAATTTGAGGGTGTTAATTTTCATCAAATATGTTCTCCACATCGTTTGAGGGGTGAAAACAACCAAGAATTTCTAGGGGGAATACCGGTAGTATAAATTCATTTTCATTTATTCCATATTTAATTTGATGCATATCCGATGTATCCGATGTTCAGAGCAGTGTACAAAACTCACGGTGCACAAGAGAAAATATCTAGACTCCGTCTACGTCCACTGCGATGGAGTACATCTTAGTACACGTAGAGTAAAGTACACATGGGCTCAGTATATCTAGTGCATGGGGCGTTTCTTTGTTTGGCGCATGTGGTTATTACTGAATGACTATTATCCTATGCTCCGTTTATTCAGGCCTTTTCTCGTGACGGGTACTTACAGACCATTGCTCCCCATGACCCCAAAGACAGCAGTAAGATGGGCAAGCAGCAGAGGCTGTCCCGTCTTGATATCTATACCTTCAATGTAGCCTACCAAGCTTATGGTACGTATGCCTCTTGGGGGCGCCACACCCCACCGGGTCAACAAACTCAACTTGCTTTGTGGGTATCAGGCCAACTATTTTAATGAAAAGCTCATTAACTTCCTATAAAATTCCTTCAGTTGGTTTTTCCACCAATGTCTGGCTGTAATTGATCCCCAAACAGACACGTTTTAAAGAATGGCCTCATACGGTGTACCTTCAAATTGATTGCCAAAAAAACCAAAATGTTAACTATAGGCTAGACGCCATTACAATATGCGAAATAGGCCTACATAAACGTAAATACATAAGAACTACAGGAAGAAGTTGAATTGCTAATATTTGTTTTGAAGATTTCCATCTTAAGCAAGGGAAAACTGCAACGATCTTGTTCAATTTACAATATTCTTTGTTTTCGTAAGAGTCCTGCTCTTGCATTGATTAAGTTTACTCAACTCAACATTGGACGGCTACCCATGAATGTGTGTGTCTTTCTGACAGACATATGCCCTTCCGACCTCTGGGATCAATGTCGTCGAGGGGGCGTGCCAAACAAGCATTGCTCCTGTGACTGCCTGTCAGCCTTCGAGGGGCCAAACTGTGAGATCTTCAAGAAACCAACAGGTAGGCCTAAATAAGACCAGAGACAGTTTAGCTCAGGACCTTGTTTCTCTGCAAACTCAAGTTTAGGCCTTACCCACGCGCGACTCGAGTCGAACTCTACAAAAGCCGAACGTGTGCTATCTATATTCTAGGTTCAATATATATTATTCTAGGTTCAGCATCTTATATGCTAGGTTCAATGTAGGTCTAAATACCACAAACATCATCGGCACAGCCTGATGTTATTGCCTCTCATCTTGATTAATTGACTCATACAAAAACCTACCAGATAGGTGTTTGACGGCATACCCATAGTGACACTGCGTGTGGTACTGGGATAAACACACACAAAAATCAATCAACACGAGTAATGGACCTATCGCGGTCGAATCACGTCAACGCAGCTTGTGAATTATTCCGAGACAAAAAAAAAAAATCTGAGACAAACAAAAATTACCACACAAAATTCCCATAGGGTTGTCTAAGGACCGTGGTCAACTCGTAAACGGCGATAGGTCAATTGTTTGTTGATTCCTTGTTGCCTGTAAGCGTGTCAAAATAATAATGTGACGGTTATACGGCGCTTTATACAAAAATTCATGTGTTGACTTCTGGGTTGACAAAGGCAAGTGTAAAGTGTCTAGCCCAGGAACACATGCACCACGATCTCCAGCGGAGTTCGAGCCTACATACCACCGCGCAGGTGTTAGACATTGGACCACAGCACTCTTTTATTGACTTGCGATTTCAAATGGAGTCTCACTGGCTTCGGCTTCTCCCTATTAATGTTTAGGTCCTAAAATGTAATTATAGATCCGGGACACCCTGTTAAAGTCTTTCATTTGAACTGAGAAGCAGTGCCTGTTTATTTGTTTGTTCAAGTATCCAAGGCTTCAGATTGGCAATGGAGTTGGGGAATAGCCGAAGACGAAGCCAAAGCCAGTTTGAGAGATGGATATGTATAACCAAGTGACTTCCTCTTTTGGAACATTTTTTAATCTAGACCGATAAGAATACTCAAGTCTTTTGGGGAAGCCGCTCCTTTTTTATCTTGTTTTATCCAGCCTGCAGTGAAATCTACACAGAGCAGTCTGGTACCATCTACTCTCCCGGATATCCAGGCCTCTACTCAAGTAACACACAGTGCACCTATGTAGTAGAGGTATGGGCCAAGACGTAGTATAACCCAGGGAACCTTCTTACTTAACTTTTGGGTACAGCGCACCCCTCCCCCCCCCCCACATACCAAGCACTTAAAGGATATTGTCTTACAATACAATCACTTAAGAATATTGCCAATACGTAAATCAACACGCCAAGCTTTAAGCAGTGAATTTCAAGCCGGGAAAAACAGTATGCTCTCGATAAAAAAAAGGAATTGGGAAACTAGAACTGAAATAATACTCGTTACTTGGAGCTTCTGCATTAAGTGTGTTTGTGTTGATCACTTCAAGGAACCCAATTAAACTATATTATTTAAATCCAATTAAATTGCATTGGTTTATATCACCAAAACGCATAATTCAAAGAATTAAAATAAGGATCATGAACTGTATGTGAAAAAGGTACCGGTAATGACCCATAAGCTTGAAATAAGGAACGAAGTTAAAACAAAAAATATAACCCTGTCAAAAAAGTCACAAATGCCTAAAACACCCACCACAGGATTGACATTATGGCGCCTTTGGCTTTTTTTGTTTACCCACTTTGACTATTTGTTACTCCAGTGAGTTTTCTGTGTTCAATTTTGTTTGGAAGTGTGCTGATGACGAAGTTATTGAATTGGAGTTTCCGAAGTTCGAGATTGAAGCTTACGACTGTTGGTACGACAAGATGGAGATGATGACGGGGGATCTGAAGTCGGAAATCTATGGCGACGAGTAAGTATTGCAGATTATAACATGTAAACCACTGCTGGTGGCATTCGATCTTTGGGCAGGATCGCCATCTTGGAACCAAAGCGAGGCTACGTTTGCAAAAGCACCGGTAGGTTGCTAAGCTATCACCGTGAATCCATTCAAGTTGTTGATGCTTACCATTGCAAGGGTCGTGTGAAGTTGCTCCGCTATTGTTATCAACTGCGCTTATCAAAACATTCAGATGTCAACCTCAAAATTGGGAAAACGCGTGTCGTTTAGGCGAGTCAGGGGCGGATCCAGGATTTTTTGCGGGGGGGGGGGGGAGGGTTTTGTGAAATTTGCCCAGAAAGGTGACTTTCGTCTGCGAAACAAAAATTACAAGAGGGTTTCTGCTTTTCTGATTTGCAACTTTAGGCGTAGACCCCTACAAGCAAAAAAAAAAAGGGGATTGAATCTAAACTTTGGACATTTTTTTTTCGAGATGAGTGTTAGTGGTCACAGTGACGATGAGGGGATGACGGTGATGACGATGACAACTATGACAATGGCATCTTCGATAATGACGTAATGAGGATAATGCTGACATTCCTTTTTTTCCCCGCAGATATTGCGGTGATAATCTGAATGGCCACAAAATCACGACATCTATTAACGTGGCCATCATGGAGTTTGAGAGCGACGGCTGGTACAATTACCCCGGATTCAAGATCGACTACCGCTGCCTTCCAGCTAGCCTCTTTAAATAATTTATATACAGTGTACGCCCATTATATCGACACCAATACACAGCTCCGTCGTGACCAATTTGCCTGAATTTATACATAGGCCTATAGGGCATTGTTGTAACATTCGACGACGACAACAACGCGCCTCTCGTAAAACCAAAAGCCTTATAAGGCATAAAATTTTAAACGACGACGCCTTAATTTGACATGGACATTTTTGTCAGTTTAAGGCTGGATCGCACAAAATTAACAGTCCTGAATCCCCCAATTTTTATATGATTTTTCACACATCCTAGGAAGTTAGGGTTAATGAAAAAAAAATCTTGATTACTGCAGCTTCTAACCGGGGCGTACCCCAAAAATTGTCAACCCAGAAATATTTCAGAAGCGGAATAGTGAAAACCACCACTGGTAACAGCTGAATACTGCAAATGTTCAATCACCAGAGTGTAGCTTTCGTATAGAAATGATCCCCACAGTCCAATTTCCTGTCATAATGAATAAAATAGAACAGAATACAGACGAACCCTGATAATAAGAGCACTGTTAATACAACATACTGCTTATAACAAGGAAAAAATAGGCCCAGAGTCTTTGTTTTTCTTTGTTTTCCATTACTGATAATACAAGGTATACCTGTTATAACAAGGTAAATTGTAAAGTCCCAAAGACCTTGTTATAAAGGTGTTTGACTGTAATCGTATACCGCCATCAACATATTTTCATGACAAACACATTTTCTTTACTCCACTAATACAATACATGCCGATCAAGCTAAACTATATATTCCCTAAATGAAATAAAAAATAGGGCCGAATATGACTGGTGGAGACAGACTTTGGTACGGAATTTGATGTGAACTTTGAACCGAAAAACACGTCTTATTTTTATTTATTGGTACATGTAGTTGTATATGTGTAGATGGTTGATTGTGGTAATGTAGCAGATGTTAATGTACAAAATAATGTTATATTTATTCTGAATGTTAGAGGGAAACATGATTGTTGATCATTAATGACGAAAAGAAGCCACCGATTTCAAATTAAACTTGCATCTTTAAACAACTTTCAAATGTTAATTAAGATAATTATTTTCGTTACCTAATGAGGACACTTTATACAAATTCGTGCTTCATCAATTTCTTATTTCCAAATTTCAAGAAAAACCACACTGACAAGAAAAACATTTAACAGAAAGTAAAATATGAGAAAATCACAACTCACGGATTATTTTTAAGGTCACAAGTGTAAATGTTTAATATTCATAACAAGCACTTTGATCCCCAAAACTGAATGAGATTATTTGTCGTAATAATGCTTTATGAAATCTTACTTTTCTGACGAAATTCACACTTGAAAGAATATTCATCAATATGTTTTGATTAAAATACAATTGAATTCTGCAATTAAATTATTTATGTTAGTTGTTGAGCAGAATAAACGTATATAAGCATGATAAAATGATCCACACGCCTATTGTTACTTTTTGTAACAATGTGTTGTTATGATTTCTATAAAACATCTATACAACAATAATAATACACACACAAAGTTAATTGTCAGCAGTGATACAATTTAAGAAGCCCCTCTTGGTGATTCCCAAGAAAATACCAAGGGAGGCTAGTTATAGTTTCTTTCATCCACGGATTATGAAAATAAAATTAGTTCTTTACCTACATTTATTTTTTGGATTACGGAAGGGATTTTCCCCAAACAGTATGTCTGCCCCCAAATATTAGATTGTGTAGAGCTTAATACCACTTGGGCTGCATGCTCTGGATCTTCATGAACAGTTGCCAATTTCATAGAGCTGTTAAGCACAAAAATTTGCTTAGCATGAAAATGTCTTGCTTAGTAAAAACAGGTTACCAGCCAAAAGTCCATGTAATTTTCATGCTAACTAAACAACAGCTGAATACCAGTCAAAAGCAATATTCCACACATTGAAATCTGGTTGGTAATCCAGTTTTTATCAAGGAAGCATTTGTATGCTGAGAAAATTGTTGTGCTTAACAGCTTTATGAAATTGGCCCCAGGCGCAAAATTGCAGGTCTTCATGCCGAGGTGGATTCTGTGTTCAGATTTTTAGAGATCGGTCTTGCTGCACAGTTTTGATTCTAACAGTGCTTCTGGCTGGCTGTTATGAATGGGGTACTGGTACGCCAATACGGGCTTGTGCAAACGTAATGCAAAATAATAGGCAAGCAAGGGATTGAGTATGCACAGGAATGCACGTATAGACGATAACTAGCCAGATGGCCTTTTTTTTTCAAACCACGGCTGTGGCTGTCATCCATATTCAAGTGGTTAGAAAAGTGACGAACTTGAATCCTTGCAGCACCTTGTTGGCTAACCGGTTTGTACTGTTGGCTGCAGTCTCTGTGTGGTTCGGTCAACTCTGTTCCGATGGATTCGAAATGCCGGAGTCACCCAGGCACCACATGAACACTGAAGACCTAAGGAGTAGAATCAGTAGACAAGAATGATGCACAGATATTACAATCATTGATATTTCAGCCTTTAACAGCACCTCAAACATGTCACATTCAAATTAAGAAAGTGTGAAGGCATGTCATGGTTTGTACACTCTATTCACTCTATTGTTATTTAGTTAAAGTTGCAGACATTTTCTTTTATTAGATGAAGCTAGCAACAACAAATATGTTCAATCCTGATGTCTGATTTTCCTGGATACTGAGACAGGGCTATTTATTCTGGAAGACTAAGAAATAATTTCACTCCTGTATGTCAAAGATTCCTGGTGTAGAAGTCCGGTATCAAAGTATCAAAGCTAATAAGCAACAAATCGAAAGACTTGAATATAAAATCAACCCATTGAAAGGTTTTATAAAACACTACACCAATATTTCAATACAAAATGATCAACTGCAAAAACTAATAGTTTTTATGTTCATATTTGAATGATAATTAAGGGAAACATTTGATTATAATCATCTGTTAGATGAGCAAAGAGACAAATAAGCAAAGACTTAAACTAATAAGAAAAGGTTTGTGACTGCTATGACATAATCTCAAGTATAATCCCAGACTTACCTGCCCAGTTGAATGAGCCCAGTCTTGCATTGCACTTGGGACAAGACAGCTGTAGTGTGCGATACAGAAGAATACTTTACGCTACAGACCGAAATACCACCTCAGTATCCTCCGCTAGCCTAACTGTGCACTGATCATGTGGCAGACAGCAGGTGAAAGAAATCTGCATCAGTGTTTGACCAAAATAGCTTCAAAGTATTCTCCGCTAGTCTAACTGCATACTGGTCATACAGCCGACAACAAATAGAAAAATATTTCATCAGTATTTTGTGCAGCCATTCATCGACTACTCTAGTTCTGTTACTACCAGCTGTCCTTGTAATACATGATTTGGAGCTGAAGCTATCATGTTGAAATGATCCATTCATGGAAATGAGAGAGCTCAAATAACTTGACGAGGAGTAACACAGGAACAACATTGGGTGGATTTACCGTTGCAGTTTGTTCACTGCTTAAATATCGTGTCACTAGAAAAGCCAAATCTTCTAAAAGCTTGGTCAAGGTCTAGGAGTTTTTTACGAAATAACTGAACATTCAAGTGTTCTCAGACTGTACAATTACACCTAGAAACATCTTACTTTCACTTAGAAATCATACCTTTAACACAGGAAATGACATTGTGTAACGGTAGAAGTCTGTCATACTGTCAATCGTAAGTTTTTTAAGGGTGGCCTGAACCAAACTTTACACAACCTGCACTCTGCATTTGCATGTGCTATACATTTCTGTTTGTTTAAAGGGAATGTTAAAAGAAAAAGTGAATGAATCTACCCCACCCCCTACCACCTACCCCCTACTTTTAACCCCGCCCACTCCCTATACACGTCCTTACCCTTTCCAAACATCCTGTTGGCCAACTACTATGGCATGATGACTGCTTTATAATGTTTACTACCACTAACCTTTCCTTCTAAAGCCCCAAGCATGAGTGGTTCCATCCATTTCACGGGCTCCACAAATAGAGACGTGCATGAAGGGGGTGTGCTCACTCCTTGAGAGAGAGGCTGATGGGATTGTTTGTGCCACTGGAAGCTCGCTTGGCCTCCCCCCGTGATATGCGCAAGCAGGCTTGATTCCAAGAAAATGGCACGTCTGAAGAAAAAGAGATTGCCGTTATTGCCAACAACTATTGCGTGGCTAGCTCTTCTCTATTGGGGGAGGGGGAGGGGAGGGGGTGGGGAGGGGGTGGGAGTGGTTGGTGTTTGTAACTCATGATCAGAGGGTCCGAGGTTCAGATCCAGTTGTTGTGTACTTGGGTAAGGCACTTTGCCCCCACCTACCTCTGTCTCACCCGGGGGTACAAATAGATAACTATTAGTAAACTCAGGATAATTACCAGCCTCGAGAGGGTAAGGGTATCCATTAGGAGTACACTCGAGAAACCTGTGATACAAGCGTCCCACCCAGGGAAAATAGAAAAATGTCAGTATAATACCATACCAAAGCCATATCTAGCCATTGAGCCATATCTGCTCAGTCCATAGGTAGCGGAACAGGGGGGCCATCGGTCCTCCCACTTTTTCTACTTGGGGGAAATCCCCCCCCCACCACTCTTGGCAGTTCCACACAAGAAAAACGTGAAAAAGGGCAACAGCCGGCCGACACCAGCACTGCTTAGGCCCCCCCCCCCCCCACTTTCAAAAGTGTTCCGCCCCACCTGGTAAGCGCCCCACTTGGTAAAAGAATCATGGGAAATGACAATTTGAGTTTCATTTAAATCCAATAATAACGACTAAACACAAGGACACAAGTACCATGACCACGAGCCTGCTGGTCTCAAACCCACAATGCATAGTGTCACTGCCATCTTGAGTCTGATATACTATACAAGGCTGCAGCATTCCACAAAAGTAAACTAACAACTAAATTCAACTCTCAGGATGACCATCTACTGACCTGCATTTTTTGCATTTGTTGACCGTTTGGGTTGGATCGGCTACCTCCTCCTGTGGGTCGGCAGCAATCATCTCTTTGGGCACTGAAAGACCGGCTAAAGCAGAAGCCAAAAGAATATTCTGTGAATGATTTCATAAGGCCAAGTAAAAAAAAAAACATGTTTCTCGTCCGGGTTTTCAAAAAAAAGGAAAAAGAGGGGCTTTTTATTTTTTATTTTTTATTTTTCAAGATGGCCGCCATTAGAGATTTCTGACAATCCCTGATGTGTTCGCTATAAATGAAATGTTACAAATAAAAGGGACAATTGTTAGCCACACAAGAACTGAACATATTTACATTGTTTTAATAGTGTTAGCACCATGTTTTACAAGAACTGAACATATTTACATTGTTTTAATAGTGTTAGCACCATGTTTTACAAGAACAGAACATATTTACATTGTACAGTAGCTACACGCTGTAGAAAGTCGCGGGGAGTCTACATAGAAGACTTCGAACTCGCAAGTATTTAGTTTTCCCGATGAATTTGTTGCAGTTTTTAATATTTTTTTCTCATTTTTTGGAAATAAAAAATATAAAATAAATCCAGGCGGCCTCAAAAAAGGAAGCGGGCGGGGACGAGAAACATGTTTTTTTTTTTATTTCGCCTAAAAGAGTCCACATATATTTTAGACTTAACCCCTTACCTCTGGCCGTTGGTGCTGGTATGCAATAAATTATTCGAAAGTGAACAGCCCTACTTTCAATCAATCTGAATCAATTGAGAATGACAGTTTGAATCAGTGTCGGCTTAGTGTACCTTGAATGTCTACAGCTAGCTGCCCTAGTCTGTGCTGCCGGTACAGGGGATCTGCTGGCGAAAACTGGCATTCCATCGCCTCAAATAGACGCAGTAGGTTCATGAAGCCATAGTTGGGCCTGTCAAGTGAACCAAGTGGGCTATTCATTACACTCCCATTCAAGAACAATATAGTTGAAATATGAATGGATTGAGTACATGCAGAAATGCGCTTATAGATGACAACCGACCAGGTTGTCTTTTTCAAACAGCAGCTATGGCCGTCGTCCGTATACAAAAGGTTAAGTCCTTACAATTGGCCGAACTGTCCTCGTGTACTGCAAAATCAGTCAGCTGTCAATTACACAGTGCTACTTGCAGGCCAACCTGACACTGATGTTGCATATCTTTCCATTTTGAGTCACAAATATTCATATATATTCATGCTTTAACCCTAACTACCGCAAGCCTTACAAACTCCATCATGGAGCTATGATGCCCCAATTTGTCTAAGTGCAAAGAATGTACCATAGGTATACTGCACAGTGTTGGATTTTGACAGGTTGAGAACACTTCCCAGTAAAAATGCCTAGGGGGTTTGGGGTTAATGTACCCGGATGAACAATGTATGTCCAATGTGGTTGTCATGGCGATGACAAATAAATTCACTGAGCAATCTGTTGATTGATCATGTAAGCAGCAGAACTCATGCTAAGGCACGTCTATCACTGCCAAAAAAATGCTGCTCGTTTTGTGGTTACTCTAACAACCTGAAGAAGAAAAAACTCTTCATTGATGATGACTTAAGAATTTACTCAATACCAGGATTATGCACCAAGTACTTCAATCTATGTAACGGATCTCATACGTAGAATTAGTTAAATGTCTAATTGCAAAACATTCTATATAATTAAATCCCATTGAAATGGTGATGACTGTGTCATGTAATGGGCAGTCATTGCCGACTTCAAATGATGAAACTGCAAAGGAGTTTCCAAAATAGCACCTCCTCAACAACCGGAAATTTGTTTCCACCTGAAATTTTTTTTGGACAAGTGGGGGAGGGGCACCTGTTTCTAAACAGAGAGGGCACCAGATAAAACATGTACAACTTGTTCAATTTCAGTTAAATGCTGCAGGGCATCCATCATTCCATGCTTGTTCACCCCCCCTCCAAAAGAATAACAAAAAAAACCACAAAAACAATGACATTCTCTTGAGGGAGGGCTGAAGTCCCTCAAGGAGCACATCACACCCAGATAGTGATAACATCCTACTTACTCTGCAATAGGATGCTCCTTCCTGACGATATCGAAGGCCTTCTTGAATGTTATCTTGTCTCTGTGCATCAAGTAAGCTATCACTATCGTTGAGCTTCTCGAAACACCCATCACACTGTTCACAGTAAGAAACAAATCGATCCTCAGTGAACTCAAATTTATCACCATTGGGCAAGAGAACTTTGGTAGAGCACTAAAACAGTGTCCTGGGCATCACAAGTTCAAATCACATTTTTGTCAATTTTCTTTGTACACTCTGAAAGTCAAGTTTACCTCAACAGGTCTCATTAACTTCCGAAGCACTTTATTTGAACAACACAAAAAAGGTACACTATAATTGTGTGTCTTTTAGACTCAATTTGTTATTTAACGCCAGTTTACTCTGAGAATGGTAGTCTTATCAAATGTTTTGCTTTGACAGAGGATAGACGATCCACCTTTTCCTTTTCAAATTAGTTGCTGCATATTCAATTAGTTTCTGCAACTGAACTTGGTTTGCAACTGAAATATCCCACCGAGGAGACTGTTGCAGTATCCGACAGATACAAATAAGAAATATGCTAAATGACACAGAATATTTCTTGAAACAGTTTACAGTTCATTCATTATCCATTTTCAGTCTAAGAGACAGTGGGGTATTAGGGTTCAATTTGCAGGGGGGGGGGGGGGACCCAGGGGTGCACTGATTTTTCTAAGGGCACTATGTGGGACAGAGCACACAGGCTTCAGCTGGGGGGGGGGGGACATGCCACCACAGTTACGTCACTGCAAGGAGAGCACAGAATTGCACTTACCAATGCACAATGACCTTTCCATCAGTGAGCGCCTCATTCATGAAACTGATGCACTCCTCAAAGTGTTGCAAAATGTCCACATCTGGCATGTCATTCACCCACACAAATTTATGCTTCACATCAAGAGTTCCGAGATTCGGCTTCATACTTTCCAGCGAAAGAACGTGGGTGATGGAGTGCTGCACCAGCGATTCTCGACCCTCTGGGGTAGTGACCGCATTCCTGCATCCCAGGAAAATTCCCGGACAGATTTCGTCCATGAATGGTGTGTGGGGGCTGCAAGCAGCCATCTTGTATTCATGACTGCACATTGCAAAAATGAAGGTAGAACTACCATCATCTATTTTTTCAAACAAAACTAGGAATCAATTAAACTAAAGTCCATTTTTATTAATTACTTTTTTAATAATCACGAAAGCACTGGAATCCTGGAGAGGATAACATCAAGAAAGATTTTGGACATTTGGTCGTCGTGTTGTGTAAAAGTGACAATCCCCACATCTTGGGTGGTGCAGCCCCAGGGGGGGGGAAGGGGGAGGGGGAGGGGGAAGGAGGCAATAAATAGGCGCACAATCCTACTTCCTACTCCTAGTTAGGGACATTAATAAATGTGTGAGGGCGCTGTTCATTTGGTGACTCATTTTCTGAATAGCAAATTGTGATTAAAAATTCGGTTTTTTTGCACATTCTTACAGCTTTATTTTAATTCAAACATTAGAATTTTTGAAATCATGATTGCCATCTGCCTTTTATTCATTGAAATATAAGGCATGAATAAAGACAAAGATTTTGAGAAAATGAGAGTTTTAAGCATTTCTGTCCTAATCTGCACTCCAACTTGTGTACAAAATAATCACACTTTACTCTGCATTAAACCATTCCTCCATGATTAAACGTACACATTTCAGGGACCAAAAAATCCCCACTTTGAATCAATTTTTCTTTGCTTTGCAAAATAGGATGGAATCCGAACTTGAATCAAATCGTTTCTTATGACTTACTCTTCAAAACCACATCCTTTTTATAGCTCCATGTCAAAACCAAATGTACAAAATTTATTTGAAAAATTTCTTAGTAATAATTAATTCTAGTCTCCCTATCCTATTCCTAGTTAGTAGTAGTAGTATTAAAACACAAGGCTAGCAAAATATTTCGTAAGTTGGCTTGCCTGCGTTAGTCTACAAAATTTGTGCAATAAGGGGAACCGGAATTTTGGAGGGTATGAAAATAACGAAATCTGTTTTCCCAATGACTTTCGGAACTCACAATTTGCTCGACAACAACACAGACCGAAACGTCCCGTACACTCAGATGACATCTGCTGGCCGGCCGCGCCTGCCAGAGCCAGCAAAGTTCCCGATAGCGCCCTCTGTAGGTCAACATTATCTCTAGACTGGCTCCCATTGTCTTTGGCCTGTCCTCTATACTTGTCCCAATTTATTTCACATTTTTTTTGGGGGGGGGGGGGGGGGGGGGGGGAGGGGAGGATGAACTCCTCCCACGAAGTAATCATTTTTCAACAATCTGTACATTTTTTACATACTTCTGTGAAACTCGTCAATGAAGTTATGGAAACCCGCCCAGTTTTCCAAAGATTTTTCGTGGTTGCTTTTGTTACGATATAGCTTTTCATTTATAGGGAGGGTTTGTACCCGCCTCTACCGGTACAGTGTACAGTGTATGGACCAGAGGTATACCCACTGGTAACAAGGATATGGTTTATCATTGCTTATCACAACTTTGCTCAGCAGCCCAAGAGGGGGGTTGCAACCCCCACACCCCCCCCCCCCCCCCCCCCCCAGATCCGCCCCTGATAAACATACATGACATGTATAATGAATCGGACAAATTTCTCGTGCGTCACACTGCATAGTCTTCAGGAATTATTGCAGCAATGCAGCTTTTGGCCTAATGAACTAGCTAGGAAGACTGTCAGAAAATATGCAACGGGGCCCTCGGCAGGTAGTTCATTCATCATATTTATTTATACATAAGGGGGTGAGTTGGTGGAAGTTACCCCGCCTGGGTCTATAGGTCGGGAAATTGGGATAATTTTTCTGGAATCTGTTGAAGAATTATCCTCCATATATATCTGGGCCCAGGAAACCCGTCGGACTGACAATTCAAAATGTGGTCAACCCTACCACAGCTCTGATCGTAACCCTTGACCTATAAAGTGGCGTTTGGCCTTGTATTGGATGATTTAAACAAAAACATACACAGAAAAAATACTGACAATTCAAAAAAGGCATTTTATTACGAAAAAACCGAGTTAGGTTACAGTTGGTGCAAAGTTTAATAAGGGCTTGTTAACTACTCTCCCGCAGCCCCCACCAATGAACATCATCGTGTCTTCATTATTGAATACTGACATTTTGGAAAACATTCATGTTGCCCAAGGTCAGGCTTTGCAATGCTCACGACGTGTGTTGGGGTTTGATCGTTGTTTAAAGCATGGAGGAATGTTTAAAGTAACTACATGGTTTTCCCCATAAAGTTGTGCAAACAGGTCTTTTTTAAATTCTTAAGAAGTACCTAATACGAGTTTTTCATCTTGATTCATGGAGTACATGTCACGTTATAATCAATGTCATGAAAAATCACGCAAGCCAGAAATGCAGTGGCGCATGTAACTGATGGGTGAAATTTCTGGGGTAACTTGGGGGTGCACACATTTTTTTAAGTGGGCACCGAAAGTACACACAAGCTTGTGTATCTTTTTACATTTCAAGATTTTAAATGGGGTGGGGCACCTAGGGGGTACGGATGTCAGCTGGGGGGGGGGGGGGGGGGGCACGGGGAGGCAGTTACGCTACTGCAGAGATGCAATTTAAAAGGGGATTTGTGTTTTCTAACCATTCCAATAGGATGTACACAGCCTTGATTTTAATGTATTGGATATAATGCACGTTAAAATTGCCTATGTCCGTGCTTCGATTGAAAATTCAGCTAACGAATTATGGAAGAGAACAGCATTTTTTACCAAAAAGCACCCACTTCATCGTGCACTCCATTATTTTGGTCTTCCTAAAAACATACTGTTTTGTGTGCTACGCGCGAAGATTCATATATACATTACGATCGTAAAGGAATTTTGAGCATCCCGCTCCTAATTCTAACTGATCTGTTATCCTGGGTCGATTTTTTGCGGAATGGCACATTGAAAAGCTAATTGCTTATCTCACGCTAACATTCAATTGGAATATTTATTGTTCACATTGATGCAACCCAAAAGCACGGTCGTGGTTGCTTTAACTGTGTATATCACATTGGAACAGGTAAAAAACACATAGCCTATCAATTATCACATCTCTGGTCATGCATTTCCATGACATTTTCACTAATCACACTCAATACGCCAATATCTGACAGGACAAAATGAAAGATGAAATTCTGTAATTCACACAATTGCCCGACGTACGATCAGTGGCGAAACTAGGTGCAATTTTTCGGCGGGGGGGGGGGGGGGGGAGCACCTATGGGTGCACACATTGTTTTCAAGGTGGCACTGATAGTACATGAAATGTACCTTGATTGATTTTGTTTTACATTTCAAGATTTCAAGATTGGCGGGTGCATCCGGGGGGGGGGGGGGGGGGCACGTCCCCACATCGAGACAATCGAGAGCCAAGGCAAGGAGCCTGGGGGCTCAGAGGCCATTAAATAGCAAGTGCATAGTTGTGGTACTAGTGTATTATACGGGTGAATATAGAAACATCTTAAATTCTTTGTTACATTCGTAAATTTTCGACTAGTTTGTTCAACTAAGTCTGCGATTTTTCGAGTGGCAATGGCCGCAGATAATCAGTAATTTTCAGCATGTCGGCTTATACTGTTTTTTTTTCGCTGAATTTAACCCAAACACAAAACCAACGGGAATAAAAATGCACTTCAGCGTGTTTGCAGTGCATTAAATATTAATTTATGACAAATTGCACTTACACACCAGTGAATTTTTCGAGCGACTTAATTTATGCAGATTGGTTTTTCTCGGTATAATTTGTATGTGGGGGCATACTTACTGTATATGCACTGCCCATTTACTTAACTGCGCCATTAAAAAAAAATAGAATATGCAATAAATATCACGGTTCAACTTCTTTTCGCAAATGTTTCACAACAATACGAACATGATGATCTGAATGCTTGTTTCCAATTATTTTAAAATCTATTAAATTTAGTCTTACAAGAGGGCGCAATTTTTTTTGGTAAAAAAAGGAATTCCATGTCAAAATAGCACAATAGCACAATGACAGTACACAAATTGTGTCAAAATAGCATACTGAATAAAGAATAATGACATTACAAAAACCTTTCTTCCAAAAACCCCAAAACAATGGTTCGAAGACATTTGGGTCACAAATGGATTCTAGACGAGTTAATCAATTTAAACGTGGATCCCTCTCCAAGAAAATGTAAAAAACTGTTGGATTTTTTACAAAATGCTAAGGAGACAATCTTGTTCTGCCTCTAATGACATCATTTGGCTCGTGAATATGAAAATCGATACGGTAGCATGGAAATAATGCAACTCAAGTTATACAAATCATCCGATCGCGTAGTCCCTTTACATGTCATGTTGTCTATATTATAGACCCCTCTGTGCGTCTGAAAACTCCGTCTTGTGCATGCATGAATTTGTAGCGCAGTGAAATTATTCCTTCATTAATCATCCTCTACGATAAACATACACCCGACTTTTCTTCTCCCTTCAGTACTAATGACCTTTGCTCCATTTTGAATTTTTTATTCTGCTCGGGTTTTTCCTAAATGTAAAGCTCAAGTGATTTTCGTGAGACAACATGTGTGAACTTTCCAAGACGTATATAGATCAACTGTTAATATCAAAAGTGCGTGCCAATAATTATGCAATATTAATGATTTCAATATCCAATATATACAAAATATTCCTCAAGTCAAAACATTATACATTGGTACGTTGGTGAATACTGTAATTAACAAGATATTCATGGAGGTATATACTCACCTTTTCCAGCATAGGGCGACCGGTCACCGTATTTCTATGGGCATGGGGCGACCGACCGGCTTAGGGCGACCGATTACCGGTCGCCTTAAGGTAAAAGCAATAGGAAGAGATAGGGTTAGGTTACATTTGTTTATATGCACAATGCCCATAGACCGGTCGCCCTAATGCGGAAAAGGGCGTTATATATATTTTGCTTGTATATTTTAACAACACTGAACTAACAAGTTTTGTGCATAAAATCATTTACATGTAATTTTCGAAAGTACATCATCAGTGAACCGTGGATAGTTAACAGTAAACAGACTATACATGCTTATCAGCCATCATGGCCTCTCACAATAACTTATCGATAGAGAGTAAAGATCTTTTACCAGTGAGGACATTTCAAAAATGAAATTTGGTGAGTGCTAATAAAGTTGTGCAAACAAAGTTGCGCAAACAAAGTTGTGCGATTTCTTAAAATGTTTACGACCAGACCACAAATCCATAAATTTCCATGATGGAAATGTATGGATTTGTGGTCTGGTCCTGTAATCTGCCGTTCACGATTATGATTCTGAATAAGGTCGCCCCCTCCCTTTTAGTCCTTTGAAAAAATATTTACAATGGCTCCATCTTATGCAGCATTTCATACTACGTTACATGGGCATTAGCCGGCCCATGACCCTGATATAGAGTTCTCAAACACTACTCGTGACTAGAACTTCTTGCAGTTCCGCCGGCGTCTTCTTCAAGTTGCCAGCCTCAACCTCTTTGAGCCTCACGGCCGTCTTGTTCTTCGCCTCCATCAGCTTCTCATCGAAGCCCACCCTCATCACGTAGGTGTTGTAGTCGTTGTCGAACTCTCGCTCCTCGTTTTGCTTCCTGATGTACTTTACCATGAAGAAAGTGATGCTTCCAGCATAGAACAGCAGCACGACTAAGATGTAGAGCATCGGGTCGCCGACATAGCCTGAACCGGTGACGGGTGCTGTGGAGTTCCCCAACCCCAGGGTGTCGTTCAGGGCTGAGCTGTTAAGCCCGGAGTTCATCCTCTCGTCCCCGCAAAGCAAGGTAACCAGGTTACCGGTCATTTGCAATCAATGACGGGCAGGGCGTTAGACAGTTCCCACTCACATTGTTCATCTAGTAAAAATAAGGTTGATCATCACCTCCATGGCTTGATAATCAAATATTTTAGTTCCAAGCATCCGGATGGTGTTCATATCCGTTTGATTATACCTTTTGTGTCAAAAACCGTGTGTATAAGCACTATTATGTTTAGAACGGCACGTGATTGCCGCGTGCGTGCAGCAAACTATCCAGATCCTTACCTCGATTTTGTTTCTCCTATACACAATGTTCCGCACACAAGCATTCTTATCGCCATACGTTTTTCATAGCTCAATAATGGGCTCTTCCTGTCGGATGTATACACTATGGGAACAGATGGTAAGTACAAAATTATGCATTGAGCTGTTTCAGTAATTCAGCTCTAGCGATGAAGCAACTCTCATAAAGAGCACTTAACGTAGGGAAAAAACCCAGAATGTGTCATTCATTGTGACTGATCAGGCCACATAACAATATTATACTACTGGCGACGAATATTATACCACTGACGACGAATGTCGCATGACAAAAGAATACGTAATTGACAGACACGGCACCTATGAGTCCTTGTAGATGAAGATTATTCTGTACCCGGATAAATAGCAGGGACGAAAATAGCCGTCTTATCTTCTCGGCAACGGGTCCCGTTGCAAAGCTTTTGTGTATCGTCGCAACCCAACTGACTTCTTTTGCGCACGACAGCCGGAGCAACATGAGTCCAGTATTATTATTCTTTTTTAGTTTCATCTGTTAGATGGAAAAAAATAATCCCAGATCAAGTTTCTAATCTTTTAGTTCAACGGGCATAACATTATCCCGGTGGCAAATTCAGAGTGGAAATGTGTACGGGTTGTACTCATGATGTCTATTAGGCCAGCGAGTTTAAATTCGAACCAAAGTTGTGGGTACAAAAAACCCAGTGTACACTCTATACGGGAGGGCAGCTTGAGCTGTTGTTACCTTTGGCGAATGAAATGACGTTCAGACTGTTATTTCAAGGCAGAAAACTCAGCATGACATTTGTAGGGTCTCGGCATTTTGATGATGTTTGGGTAGGCCGGCTATATTTATGCAGATGGAAAATTCTAAACTAAACTTCCTTGTTTATTTTTGTATCAGCTCGGTTAGCCAATGGCCAACGGTGACGGCAACTTGTTCACTCTTGAGCTCCAGCATTCCATCTTAGCAAATTGCACAAACTTGACATGATGACAACCGTCCCGCATGATGATGACAGTTATCAGTTCCCGTTATACCGCAGGGCTACCACACGTCAGTGTATTAAACAGTCCATTACGTCGCAAAGTAATCCACTCGCAACAATTAACACGCCGGTCACAATCACTCTGATGCATCATCCTCGTTGATGCTGGGCTTTCCTGACTCTCCACATAAGGGCCGTTTAATTGCTCCTCATTCCCTCGCAATCTCTCTGGGCATCTCGCGATATCCTAGCGATATCCTCGCGATGTTCTGCGCGGCAAGCTAAACTCAGAAATCTGCTATTTACGGCTGCAGCCTGTCAACGTTTTTGTTCTTGCGAATCCGTTTATATCGCGATGCATGCAGCGGAGCTCCCCGCCGCTTGAACGGTCGTTTCACCTTTTCTCACCGGAGTCAAATTCAGCTCTGTATACTTAATGCCCGGCTGCCATGCCTACCTGTACCCGCATCCTTCTAATATTTAACAGCGGGTGGCAACGATTCAAAAGCCAACGATGTCGACACGCTCTCTGCACTCAGATTCGTGTCTGCATATGTGTTTCTCATCAAAGGCACGAGTCTACTGCGTGCGGTTTATGCTGCATGCAGGCTTTGCGGAGAAAGTGCCTCGTATGTAAACCCACGCAGTACGAGATATATATTATTTAAATTAACGGACATCATTACCGTGTTCTGTCAATAATGGAAACGTAATATTGATTTAATCTTTTGGGCGGTATACTCTCTTAATGTAAAAGAGTGAAAATCTCACTCTCCAAAAGAGTGAATCCCTTCTCAAACCACTCCAAAAGAGTGAATCTCTTATAAAAACCACTCGAAAAAAATGAAAACCACTCAAAAGGAGTGAAATTTCCACTCTTTCGCGGAGCCATATAAGGGACAACTCATTTTAGAGTTGTCCCTTATATGGCTCTTTGAAAGAGTGGAAATTTCACTCTTTTGGAGTGGTTTTTCACGTTTTTTGAGTGATGTTCACTCCTTTTGAGTGGTTTCTATTAGAGATTCACTCTTTTGGAGTGGTTTGTTAAGGGATTCACTCTTTTGGAGAGTGAGTTTTTCACTCTTTTACATTAAGAGAGTAGATTTGTTTGCATTTGACGAACAAAATTAGTCCTGATGTAAACAAGGGTACCGGTACTACATGACTGGCATAAAGAAACAACCTTAAAATTTTGAATCGAATTTAAAAGTGACGTCAGGTCCTTGAAAATTTGACGAGTCGTTGCTCAACACGTTCGGTCCGTATATGCGTCACGGTGTCGACAACGCGCTGACAAATTTACTACCGGCCAAAATGTCAATCAACTCGAAACTAGTCTTTGTATATTTACAGGATTATTGACAAGAGTTAGATCATGATATGAGCCACCGACGTCTGGAATATATTTATGTGATGTCCCAGGTTGCATCACGGGCCTTTTGGAGCGAGATACTGGCCGATGCGGTATAATAATCCATAACTTTTGACCAACCCATGCGCCCTTTTGAGAAATAGAAAAGGCGACGCCCTATAGCACCAGCATAAGATATACTAATTTTGTAGAGCATCCGCATTCAGATTGCAGGATCCAATCCTTTTGTGCACCGTTCCTTTGTTATGTAGTTGGTGATCCTTCGTTTATTTACTGGTGAACCGTGGGTTATTAAAAAAATGATATAGGGCGCTAATTGTTTCACCGATAATGTTCATATTCACGACAACTCAGGTTGTAAAATGCCCTCCTTAATCTATAGTTCATTCACCTTCGCATGTGATGCTCTTACTGCCCATTAAAATACAATGAAAGGCAATTACTATATCCTTACACATAATTCCATAATTCCATTCTATAAGTATTTCATTATGGCATAATAATACTATCGGAAGGTCGATTCTGTCATATGTACACTTCAGTTATTATTTTAAAAGATGCTGTGACCGTGCTTTTTGAGCGTGCCACCCCGAAAAATAAATCTATTTCATTACATTTCTTTACCTAGGGTGTGCCCAAACAGTTAAACACATGTTTCCATTGGGGCCCTGCATACATTTTTAATTAACAATAAATATTTACACACATACACAAATATGTACACACATACAAAATATGTATACACACATATAAGAATACATACACAAATAAATCTATTAACGGTTAACTTTTCAACTCTCCGGTAGAAGCCTGTTGCTGATTTACGGGATGGGCGAAAATTGTCAAATTGAATTGCTAATTTGTTAGTATTAGATGAGTTATGAGCTTTCCAATAAGACATTACACCAAACAAAATCGATTGAAGCTAAGTAGCAAAGTTAATCAGTTTTTTGCAATTAGGAGCGGGACGCTCCTATTATGACAGAGTTAATGTATAGGGCAATCATCGCGCGTAAAGCTAAGACCAAATAATTGCAGATTGTATTTAGCGGTTTTTTGTTTTTCCTCCATTATTCGTTTGTAGGAAGAAATCCACGGAATCGATGTTCATTTTGCAGGCGGAGCACAGACATTGCAGCTTTAATGTTGGCAAGAAAGAGGAAACTATTCTGGTGAAAAAAGGGAGCTGTTGTGTTCTCGAAGCGATACCAAGGTAAATAGGGGTTTGCTTGTACTACTGTATGTAACCAGTTGATGTAGGTCAATGGGCTAATACAACATTTGTTAACTCCAAATAGTTATCATTCCTCTTCATTGGCCAGTTGGGTTTGTGTTTAATCAACACATACCAATGAAAGCATGACCTGATTTCTTGTGTTATGTTAAAGATTATTGGAAGTTACAGATGTATACAATAGAGCCCTGGTTGTAGCCACTTTCGACTTAGTCGAAGTGGCATTCTTGGAATTAATGTGTGTACTCTACCGCGAATTTAGTATAAGAGACCCTGTAAAGGAACGACCAGTGTCATTCCTTCCTGGTCTGTTCCCTGTGTCAACTTGTTTTTGGCTTGCCACGTGGTCTTCAATTGGGTGTGGTTTGGGCTGCTGATATACGGCACCGTATCGTAGGACAACCTGTATGCAATTACGCATGTTGTACATGGAATGACCAACCCTAAGGGAATGCCTTATTAAGGTATGTACAATTCTTAATTTAATTGTTAAAGCAATTGCAACTAGTATACAATTTATTTTAAGAACATTGCCTTTTGCATTAGTTAAAGAAAAAAATGTCATTGCTCAAATGAATTAATACAACTTAAAAATTTGGATTATAATGATAAACTCCATCTTTCTTACATGTCGATGCTCTTGTCCTAAATGTTAGGGTTATTACCTCATGGGTAGTCCTAGTTACTATTCCTTATTTGTTTATTTATTTGTAATTAAATCCGAAAATGTACAGTCCTTGGTAGAAATAAAATCTGGGGCATAGGGCCTACGCCAACAATAGCAAATAGCCTCTTGGTTTAGCCTCCCAAAAAAGGAGGCAGCATTACAACCGCATGGCGGCATGGCATGGTTTTCGCCGGGAAGCAGTTGTTGACTATTACTTATATTCATCATGGAAAACTTTTAAAGAGCGTTACATATGTCACTAATCCCGCCCCGACCCTCTTCAACAAAGTTGGTTCCAAGGTAAAAGCTAGAATTCTCTCCATTCGCCAAATTGGTCAAGATAAGAATGTAAAAATCACGTTTCAAGTACGTGTGCATGGTGGCGCTGTCCCCATTTAGCTCCTGTATACAGAATATAGAGGGACCGCAAACCAGTCTACGTTGTAAGCCCGATCGACGCTGAAGTTGGCCAATCAACTGAATTGTTACGTTTCTGTGATTTGAGTGTCGGTAAACCGCCGTTGATCATACACTAGTCCGTCATCAATATTATCAGTCAAGAAATTGACGCACATTGATGGCTTCATCTCTAACCCAGAACCCGTTTTAAAAAAGCTGCGAGAAAGAGAAACACAGAAATATGCCAACCTTTTCTAATTTTTTTTTAATGGTCAATTATTATAAACGGCATACATTATATATATTTTGAGTGGCAACGCGTGCAGCTGGTGCACTTGTGAAATCTATATTAACAGCTACGTTGCCGAGTACCAACTGAATGCTATATAAATGCCACACGTGGATTTGGCGTCCCTTTCCCTTACTTGTACGCATCCGATTCGGACGTGTTATTTAGCGAGGTAAGCGAGCGGCCGTTTGGAAATGCTTTAAAAATCCACTATCATCCAGCTTATTCTAAAAGGAAATGTATCAATATAATTCTTTTTACTTGGCTTAATTCTTCAGCTACATTATTTATGAATTAAGGATCTTTGTGTGCAATGAGGAAGTTCTTTGTTAATTTTTTCTATTTTGGGTTTATAAACTAAAGCATTGGATCAGATAAGATGGAAAGAATAAATGGTAAGCATGTTGTTGGTAAGCATTCTTTCGCCACTGTTTTCACAACAATAACCTTTGTGATGATCGGCCATTGCATAGCGAATGTTGAAAAGAAACATTCGGGACTGTAAATGCTTGGAAGTGGAACTGTACCAGTTAGGCCTAGCTTGAAAATTCAGCTCTAGGCTCAAGATTCGTCATTGAGCTGGAAGGAATCCTATGGGTATGGGTAAGTTAGGGTCGTTTAACTTTAAGATCTTGCCGATATCTTCCGTTTCCCTGAATATATCGACTAAACACTCGCCTTGAACTTTAGATTAGAGCAGTCATTCATGCAGCTTTTGATCCCCTCAAAATGAGAATATGATAAAGTTGAACCCGAAAAAAAAATTGAATTTTTACTTTTATTTCGTGCAACTCGGTGCATGCACAAACCAGCCGTGTACAAAGTAATGGAGCGGATTTTTGAACATGAACGATGTTTTCCGATCGATTATCGGCCAGCGGCACTTCTCGGGGCTCGATATCCAACGGCTGTTTGCTGAAATACCGACAGCAAACAGCCGTTGGATATCGAGGCGCCTTTAGTGCCGCTGGCCGATAATCGATCGGAAAACATCGTTCATGTTCAAAAATCCGCTCCATTACTTTGTACACAGCTGGTTTGTGCATGCACCGAGTTGCACGAAAAATTCTTATTTTTTTCGGGTTTAACTTGATCATATTCTCATTTTGAGGGGATCAAAAGCTGCATGAATGACTGCTCTAATCTAAAGTTCAAGGTGAGTGTTTAGTTGATATATTCAGGGAAACGGAAGATATCGGCAAGATCTTAAAGTTAAACGACCCTAACTTACCCATAGGATTCCTTTCAGCTCTAATGGCGAATCTTGAGCTTTTCAAGCTACAAAATCCAGTCACTTTCTCTACAGCACAAATGATGACATCTAGATAGGGACACTTGATATCCTATGATGATAAACCTCTTTATCAGGGAATCAACAGTCTGATGTGCTTGCAACTAAGCCAAAACATGCTTAAGGCTAATGAAAGTAGATTAGGCCTACTAGTTTCTCGTCGGCCATTAATCAAATTTTGGTGATTTTTTTTTCTTTTTTTCATTAGGCTATTTCTCAAGGAAAAATAGCCATAAACAAAAGATTCGGACGCAACCAATATTTCTGAATGAATAGGTGTCTAAGCAAAATACGGTTGGTAGGCCTAGGCATTCTAGGATACATTTGCAAAGCTGCTAAACACCGACCGCAAGAATGGAACCTTTTCGCTTGGGAGTAGTTTGCGTCTGATTTCCCTATTTTTTTTTTTTTTGCAAAATAATGAAATTTCGGTAACAATTTTTTTGGTACAGCCGTTGACAAGAAACTAGTAATCTACTTTCATTGGCCTAACGATTCAGACCTGATTTCAGGATTTAACCCACAAGAACTTTGAATCATCCTAGTTGCAAGCCTGATTATTTTAGCAACATTGAAAACGTTCCTGTTAATGGTGGTTTTTTGTGATTACTTCATAGGAGAGAATTCGCCAAGCAGATGTTACAGATTAGTACAAGGGTACCAAATAGCGTCTAGAGCATCTTGTGGGAATCGTAAAGGCTGATTTCAAGGGTTAGTTTTCATATCTTGCCCATTAAATGTCTGGTGTTGACCTGGAAGTAACAAGATGATGAACCAAGTGGGTTCAAAATTAGTTGGTGAAGCAAGTTGCAGCACAAATGATGAGACCAGATAGGGACACATGAAAGCCCATGATTATAAACACTCTGTTATAATGGATCGATAGGTCTGATGTGCTGTCAACAGTGGTGTTTGGAGGAATAAAACAAATTTAGTAGTAAATGTGGGACATTCTTTCAACCTTAACCCTATTGGGACACAATGTGTGAAAACATGGTAACTGAATTTGAGCTGTGGAAATACATAGCAAAACATAATTATGAAGGTACAATGTGCACAACACCAGAGAACTTCTCTAATTTCTATCTGGGATCTTTTTAGTAGTCACATTTGGGATAAAAAGTCAAAAAAAGATTTTAAAAAAATCTTCAGTAGTGACATGGAATGTACAGAATAAAATTTATTATTTTCTTTTTTCGGTCAACATATTCTTAAAATTGGATTTGGTTTCTCCCCTCCCACCCTTCTATCCTTCCCCAACCCTTCTATCCTTCCCCAACCCTTCTATCCTTCCCCAACCCTTCTATCCTTCCCCAACCCTTCTATAACAGACAGTTCTTGGATCATAGTTGTCAGAAGTAATGATGCAACTTGGATGTCGGACACTTTGGGATCTGTTCGATGGGTAAGTTCAGTTATCTTGCCAAATTCTTAGGAAAACCCTTTGCTATGGCTGGAAAGTGCATATGATGAGTCAAGTCACTCGTAGTCAAGACAATGAAGACATACTTAAATGTAGCGACTAAGGCGGTCTGATGTGCTTCCAAAAATAGTTCAAGTCCATAGCCAGAGTTCCTTTTAAAAATTGTGGATGTGTGCAGGAGTAGGTTTTTTTAAATCACAGGTTTTGATATTTAATTTGTTTTAAGAAGTTGGTGCAAGTGTCTAACAAATAAGAATGTTAGTTGATGGTACTAATTTAAGTTTTAAGTAATAAATGAGGATTTACCTAATCCATATATACATGTATGGCACTCTGGTTCAAAATCTTGAAACCTGTGTTGGGAGACGGTGATAGAAGGAAAGCCTGCGATTGATGTTCTGGAGAACCCATGGATTCAAGTGAGGTTGTTAAAACCTTTTATCTTTTGTTCTAGTCCGTCACAAAGTCCCTGGTCTTGGAAGATTGAACTGCGTTATCTTTGCAGGTAAGATTTTAGTTGCACACTACTAGCATCTCTCTTGGTCCACATTCAGTGGTCTTTATTTTGTCAAGCTCTGGTGGTTCAGGTTTTTCATAGCTGCCAGTTAAAGCTCTTGCTATGATGGAAGGGTGAATATGATGAGTCAAGTCGCTCTTAGTTCAACGATGAAGAGTCTAAATGCGACTCTAGGGCGGACTGATAACTCTTTCCATCATTTTTTTTTTACACTATATTTTAGTAATTCCCTCTATTACGTCAATCTAATTTAAGTATAAATAACTAAAATCCTGTTCTGAATTTTATTGCAGTTTGTGCAGGCTGTCTTGACAGTCCCAAGTGTAAGTAAATTCTTCGTAACTGCCATAAATGGTTTCAGTATTACCTGTCTATGCCTCGTCTGCCTGTGCCAAGGATGACAATATTTGCTACTCTTGACTTTCTGGGTGATGACACACCACCAAGATCTCTGAGGCACAGTGACAAGATGAAACATACCGTGTCATCGCTTCCTACTTTTTATAATTGTTATGCTGATTTTTTTCAATGGGTTTTGTTTTAAATGCAACATCCAATAGATTTGTGTATTGCTTCTGAAGACAGTGATGCATTGTTTTTTCTAAAATAGAACCTTGCAGACCATTTGAAAAAAATTGATGCCACAGACTATTTGCATGTGCATTGTCTAGGAAATTGGAAAGGATGCGATGGCTGTCGGTATTAAGTTGCCATATTAGATTTTTCTACACATTTAAAAAAACAAAACTAGTAGTCACAACCGGATTATTTTGGGTCTAGAGTAATTGGCTGCACATTTCGATTTTAGGAATTGCAGGTTTCAGTAGTGCCCTCTACTTCTTGAACCAGTATCTTAATATGCAATTTGTTGGTATTTTTGTACACAGGTGGTACATTACAGCTGTGATGTGAACTCGCACGGTAAGTAGAAATCCAACAGCTTTACTAAATTCATTATTTTAGTGCAAATTTACCAGTATTTGCCAAATCTACATTATAGAGGTGCACTTGATTATCAGCTTGGCTTGGTTATTTTGTCAAGCTCTGGTGGTTGAGGTTTTTCATAGCTGCCAGTTAAAGCTCTTGTTATGATGGAAGGGTGAATATGATGAGTCAAGTCGCTCTTAGTTCCAACGATGAAGAGTCTAAATGCGACTCTAGGGCGGACTGATAACTCTTTTCATTATTTTTACACTTTATTTTAGTAACTCCCTCTATTACTCCAATCTAATTATTTAAGGACATTTTTTAGGAATTGCAGGTTTCAGTAGTGCTCTTGTGCCCTCTACTTCTTGAACCAGTATCTTAATATGCAATTTATTGGTATTTTTGTACACAGGTGGTACATTATAGCTGTGATGTGACTCGCATGGTAAGTAGAAATCCAACAGCTTTAGTAAATTCATTATTTTAGTGCAAATTTTTGCCAAATCTACATTATAATAGGTGCACTTGATTCTTGGCTTGGTTCTGTAGCATGAGGTTATGATGACCAACACTTAACTCTGAGCTGTAAAGCTTTGTCGACAAACTAGCTACTAGACGGACTGAACCTCCAAAAATAAGCTGGATCCTGTCGGCTCTATTCATTTGCATCACCCAGTTTTACCCCAATAGTATCCCTAAATCTAATGGTATCCAAGAGGACACTTTCTGTTCCATTTTGTTGTTCCAAGTTGTGCACAAAAGACCTTGTTTTCTAGCTGTTAAATTCCATTAGATTTAGGAAGTTTTACTTTAATTCTGTTGGATTCAGCAGGGTACCAAGAAAACCGCTATAAGGAGTTATAGGGTTAAAATGCTGTCCATTTCTTAGGACCCCAAATCTTTAATAAATTGTTTTCATGGAACCAAGCATTAATCACTTGAAATTGTTGGAGATTGGTAGTTTTATGGATCTCTACTGTCATTTGATACAGATGATCACATCACAAAGGTCCTCCACATAGTTGATTGCCATCCAAGGTATAGTTGCTTTAGTTTTCTTCCGGGTACTTCAAAAAAGTATTCCACCATAGATGTGATGAATGCATAGTTCAGCTGATAACTGATGAATGTCTAGAGTAAATTTAGTCTTTCGCTCCTATCTGATCTATGGTGGAAAAGCCTAATTGAAAATCAAATTGTCCAAAGAATATCGTTCATTGTCAGATTCTTGATTACACTTTTGAAATATCTTAACCCTGCAGTTTTCTATGACAATATACAGTTACACCATGGTGACCTACATGTAAAAAGTTATCCCAGCATTTGGGTCAAATTTAAGCGTTGGCCAATGAAGCAACAAGTTGTTGACTGGGCTTTGTCGTGCCGAAAGCCAGACATTGAGATGCAGTTTTATGCTCATTCAAAATTTTCTAAAACGAGTCGAAAGTTTATCACATGGCATTTTGGCTGGTAAGCAATTTTTTGGCTTAGCAGATATTTTCAATGCTAAGCATAATTGTTAGCTCTGTGAAATTGCCCCTGTATATTGATTGCGGAAGCATCTTCAGCTGCTAGGTGGCTGGTATAATTAATATTTAACTTATTTGAACATTCTTCCAGACAATTGTGAAGAGCTGTCGCCTGGTCATCGGAGAGGACAAGGACCCACAGTTGATTGCATATATTGGTAATTTGCATATCAAAATGGACTTAACCCCTTGCGTACGGATGGCGCCAAAAAAGTGCCACCAGGCCAGGTGATGCCATTGGCTGCAGTTTGTGCAGTTTCAATCCATTGTTGGATTATTGTGTTACGCTTGACTGCACAAACACATTGTGGCTGTTTCTCTTGGCTGCCAGACCCGCCGCGGCACCCCGACGTCTCCCGTCAAATACCGTACTCAAGGGGTTAAACAGCTTGTTTATTTGTCATATTCTGCTTTGATTTGTTTCGATGATGAGATTCACAATAAACCAGTCCTGCTTCTGAATACGGTGATGTATTGTGTTTTCTGATGAAATGTAACCTTCCAGACATGTTTTTTTTTTTTTTTGGCCATAAATAACAAACGCCGCTGATTAAAATGCATGTGCATTATGTCTTGGAGATCGGAAAGGAGACCAAGCTTTTCAGTTCAGATGCCATATTAGATTTTGTTCAACACATACAAAAAATTTGTGATCACAACTTCTATTTGAGAATAGAGTAATTGGCTTCGCATTCAGAAGTCCTGAAATGAACAATTAAAGGCTTCAGTTTAGATTGGAGTTTGCATGTTTCAGTTGCCTTTTCCCTCTACTTGTTGACCACTACATGTGTATGAAAAATTCTGTAAACGCAACTTGAACATTTTGTCCAGGTACAAGTGAGCTTGCAAGCTTTATTCAATGACCGTCATCGTCGCACCATCATCATACCACCATCTTTTACAACATGGGATGGCACTGCAACTTACTGGTAAGTTTTTTTTTTTGTTTTTTTTCTTCCATTTGTTCCAAAGTAGCACTTCCTTTTCTGCATCAGTTTGATTGAATGATGAGATACACAATAAACCAGTCCTGCTGCTGAAGACGGTGATGCGTTGTTTTTTCTGATGTAATACAACCTTCTAAACATCCTTTTGTGGCTGAAAATACTGAGCACTACCTGCATGTCCAATCTTGTCACTGTTAACCGGTTCACGCCGGGATTATTTTAACATTGACCGGATCCAGGCGCGGGATTATTTTTCACGAGCCTGGGTGCCAGACAGGTTCAGGCAGTCATCTGCGGGTAGCACACCCTGAAATTTCCGGCCTCGCTCGTGCGTGTTTATCCATCATCCGTTCCAAATACCGCAAAACCTTTGCATACACATCATCCGACGCAAACTGGTTAAGTTGCCTTCTTTTTTTTTTTCACATTGAAAAAACAAGTCAGTGATCATAGAATTGTATTTTGGGCCTAGAGTAATTGGCTGTTCATTCAGTTCTAAAATATATTTAGGTATTGCGGATCTCAATTCAGATTGAAGTCTGCAGGCGTTTCAGCTCCCTTTCCCTCTACATGTTTAAAAAGTCTATAAAATACAACTTCAACATTTGTCCAGGTAGGAGTGAACTTGCAACCTTTATTAAGTGACCGCCATCGTTGTACCGCCATCATTTAAGACTTAGAGCAGCACAACTTATTGGTAAGTTGCTTTTCACATTGGCTTCTAAGTAGGTTGTTCTTCTGTGTCGGAATTGTTGAATGATGAGATACACATTAAACCAGTCCTGCTTCTGAAGACTGATGTGCTGTGTTTTCTGACCTAACCATTCTGATACTTTCCTATCCAACTTCTGAAGACTCGGATGTATTTACTTCTGAAAACTTTGTTCATTTTCCCAAAACAAGTTTTATTAATTTTTTTTTTTTTCCTCGTCTCGGTTACTTGGATGCAGTTTGAAAAATTTTCCCCGGACTTTTTGGTTTGAATGGCAATGTCCCTTTTGGCTGTCCAAGACTTTACCATCGTTAAGGCCCAGGATTTTTCTGAATGGATTTTATAACTTAAAAATGGTTTTGACTTTAAATTTATGATGCAGGTGCTGCTGTGGAGAAACTCAATCTTGAAGGTTTGTTGCACATTTGTTTTATAAAGTCGTTTTTCTTAGACAAATTTCCACCAAATGCTCATTCATGTAGTGTCTTAACCAATAGATTTATTAGGTTTAGCTTGTAGGTTAGCGGTGAGCTTTGACCGAGTAAGTTTAATGCAAGATGAAAGCCGCATTGCCATATCGCGGTTTTAGCCCATGAAACCGAATGATGCCAAATGTGGCTGAGATTAAAGAGATGGTCAATGAAGCGGCAAGCCGTCAACGATCGGCTCTGTCGTGCCGAAAACCACCCACACTAGACATGTGAATTTATTCCTTACAAATATAAACAATTTTATCATTTTTTTAAAGAAATCATTATTGCAAATTCACATTTGTAGTTTTGCTTTAAAACATTTTTCTGCATGGATTATTGACATCAAACCATTCTATGAAGCTCTTCTGTATAGATTAAATGGCAAAATACCTGTTGTACAAATATTTGTCTCTACTTTCTTTCAAAGATGTAGGATGCGATTCTGCTACCAGTGTATTCAAGATTATTACTAAAGGTGAGTTTCAGCATTTGAATTTAAACAAGTGCTTAAATCATACGTTTTTAGGTTCAATTTCAAAATGTACAAATGCCATTAGATACAGTATGAATGAAATGAAACTTACAACTTAAAAGATTGGCTGTGCCTTTTTTTCTTTTTTTTTCAAAAGGCAAATGAGCAAATTCCTCTGTAGTATTGATGTCCATGAGTGATTTCATCGTAAAGCTGTTGAGACGATGCCATAAGGATGAAAGCATGTATTATCAGATCATTTGTGAAGAAACTGGTCTTGTTCCACTGAATGGCATCTCTTCTGAGGCACAACACAGGATTAGTCTTAAGAGTTGGGCACAGCTTAAAAACAATTATATATTTTCCACAAACCGACCTGCAGTTTTTCCTGCTGTATGTAAAAGTCGGGGAAAAATGTGTACAGCTTGGGGGGGAAAAACAATGGGAAACTCGGGTGTGCCATGATTTTACTCATTTGTTGATACCATCCAGGTAACTGAATTGAACTTGTCGTAGTGATTCTCATTTACATTTCTTTACATCTTTTTACAGATGTGATCAACATTTTCAAAGCTTGCTCAAACAGGTTAGTGGATTAAACCTAAATTGTTATGTGATTGTTTTTTTATTTTTATTTTTTATCCCAATGGAAATGTTTTCTGTATGTTGTACAAGGATGACAATATTGAATGCCCCTGTCTGAGAAACCATGACTGATTATTCAACAGTCAAAAATATTCTGAGTACAAAAACATATAGATCTTGCTAATTGCTTTTAGTCATGTATTTGCCACTGATTAGTTTATGATTTTCTAATCTTGCAGTGTTGGTGGACATGATGCGGATTTCATCAGCTGGAGGCTACAGATGAATTCTTATGAAGGCAAGTACAATATCGTGAAATGTTTTTGGAAGGTGTGGCTCTTCTACACATTGGAATCACTTGCAGTAAGGAAGTGGACTAGAATGGTTGGAAGAATAAACAAACGTAAACTTGTTGAGTCGGTTTTCATTCTCTATGACCCTTCTGAAAGAGTTGTCATAAGAACCAGTTGTTTCGTTGGTTTCTTCCACATTGTACCAGTGATGAATACAGATTTTGCCAATCAGAGTGAATCTATGAGATCAACAACTATAGCCCGTATTTTAATCCATTCAGCTTGATCTGAGGTACAATGCCACCTGAAACCTGATTTGTTCAACTTGTTCATGTGCGTTTATTGGTCTTAAAACACTTGATTAGTTTGCGGTGTAGATTCATCAAGGATTAACACAAGAAACCATATTGCTTCAGCAATCCATAATGCAGATATTTAATCGTATCCTTAGATTCCTTCGTGTTGATCACTGAGGGACATATCTACATGTATTAGGTAAGTCTCTACAAATGTATTGTTTAACTCGAAGTAGGCTGTTCAGTGCGTGTGACATAAAAAAAAAATCAGATGATCCAAACAGTGCGGTGGCCGTTATAAGCTGTAGTATTCGCTAGGCACTGTCGGACCCAGTCTTGTATAAACATCCATTAAGCCCCAAGCCTTGGCACATTGACCAATCACAGCTTTGGCTGATATACATTAAGGGGCAGGGCTTAATCAGTCTACTGTATTCGAAATGTGTACCTCGCCATCAAAATATACTTGGCTGTGACCCTAGGTACTAAAACAGCTTGTACTGGTACTATTTTTGGTATTGGTACTTTCAAAGAATGCTTGTATAAAACAAAATGGGTTCAGTAATTGATGTTGACGGTTGACAAGTTATTTTTTTTTTTCTGTAGGAAGAGAGGTAGTCTGAAAATGATGAGGTTTGAACATGTGGGAATCTCTCTGAATAATCGTGAGGAGTTTTTTAAATGTTCACTGATTCAGACTGAAATTCTGTAGGAGAAACCTAATAAGTCCGATTTGGATGGGTAAGGAGGACCCATTTGAAGATATCCTGTTTAGTGACTACAAAGTGTGAGAAGCTCTTAAAATGTTTGACAGTTTTATTGAATAATATATTTTATTAATTCACAGGGACGTTGAAAATGTCAAGATTTCTACAATTTTTTCGGAGTCGAATACATCTGTAAAAGGTATGAAATTCATGCATTTGCTCAGTTTCCGTAGACTTAAAACCCATTTATGTCACTGGGTTATTTGAATGCTTGGTTTATATGACTGGCTTGGGGAAGTGATGAGAATTGAACTCTCTTACTGAAGAGATGGCTTTTATTAGGTATTTTCTTTGTTGCAATTAAGATAATCTGATCCCCTTCCATGCCAACTTGAACTTGTAAGATCTCAAAGGCCAGATTGAAAAAAATCCTAATAAATTGACTTGTTATTTATGGAATTTAAATGCAATGTGAGAGATTGGTACATGTACATCCTGCTATCTGCATGCACTGGTGCGCTCTACAATTCATAAAAGTTCAACCTGAGAAACTGTCTTTGACGGATGTAGTTATATTTGGATATCTAATTTCTTTCATTTACATATTTTTCCCCCAAAGGTCAAAAGCGACTGGGGCCCTTGACCATCCAACAACCTGGCAGGTCAGCTGGTACATTATCTTCATGAAAGTGTTGCAAATTTGCTGTCGGGTCGTCAACCCTATAGCACACAGCTTGAGCATGGTGGCCGTGATCGTACTATATAATGCATTTTTGGACTATTGATTCAGATCTAGAATGTTATTTTGGCAAGTAGTTTTGGAATGATTTATTGTAGTCTCATTGTCACGTCTATGCTGAATTGATTGGTAGCCCTTTGCATGAACAGCAGTTTCTGGAGTATAATTAGTTTTGACCTTTTTAAACAGAATATCTTGAATATTGAAACAACTTTGTAAGTCAGTCGCTCTTGAACCAAGCACATATTATAAAGAGCATTTAGAAAACTGCATATTTACAGCATATAGAATATTAAAAACGGAATACAGTCAAACACCTTCATAACAAAGTCATTGGACTTTACAAATTACCTTGTTATAACGGGTACCTTGTATTATCAGTATTGAAAAACAGACTGGCCTATTTTTATTGTTTCCTTGTTAAGGATATTGTATTAACAGTACTCTTATTATCTGGGTTCGACTGCATGTACTGGGACATTGAGAATCGGAGTAAGAGGTCAATTTGAAGTTAACCCCTTGACCCCGGGTTTTAGATGGGAGGTGCCGGGGCACCAGGTCGGGTTGTGCAGCCAAGAAAAACAAACAAGAGGCTTGTGCAGCCAAGCATAACGTACACAATACCCCAATAATATACATTGTATTGAAAGTGCAGAGATTGACACAATAGAAGTCAACCGGCCTGGTGACAATTTTCAATCTGCACGTATTTGTGTCAACCGTACGCAAGGGGTTAAACGAAGAACATAGTTTGACATGGTTGTAGGCCAGTTGACTGTCGTTTTATAGCAATCTTAAAGCAATAGTTAAAATTTATGCATTCAAATCTTGTAAATTGTTTAATTGTATTTGTACAGACAATAAATTGAATATTGATATATAAATGAATCTTCTGAATTCTATTTGTTGCTCTTGCATCTTTCCATAGTGCTGTTTCCTTGATTTTTAGGAACCCCCCCTACATCTTGGCTGAATTTAATCTCTTGTACCACTTGGTTACAATAGTTTGTTATTGTTTTACTTGGGGGGGGGGGTACATTTGAAACGGATAGTCTTTTTATCAATGGGGGTTTTAAAACCATCTGGTTTTCAACCATCTTGGATTTATTTTCCCCGAGTGAAATGAATTGAATACTAGATCTCTGGTCCTTTTGCTTTAGTTACCATACAGGAATTTTTACCCTACAAGGAACACAAACCCGAACCAAAGAAAGTAAAATCTGGTTGTAGTCCGACTCTTGTTTTAAGATCTTGGAAGGTTTTAGTTTTGAGGATGCATTTCGGAAGGGAGGATGGGGTGATGTGCATGTACTGGAAGTATCAAAAACTGTCTTGGTAATGTTTTAATCGATTTCCACCCTGGGCTTTTGCACAGAAGAGACCTTTCTAGTTTATTGCTCCTTGTTGCACTTTTACTGGGAAGTTCGGAATCTGTCAAATTAACACTGCAGTAAATGTACATATACTTGGGGCATCATAGCTATACAGTCCTAAACCCATCAAATTACCACACATGGTGTTGGATTTTAGCAGATTTGTAACTGTTGGCCTTTAATGCAAAGAATCGAGTCGACAAGCTCGAGCCTACCCCCCTTTTTTGTGTGTTTTTTGTTTGTTTCAGAATCGCATCTGTACATGTAGGCTACTCTGCCAGTGTTGCGTTGGACCATACCCATGATTAAAAGTAATACAATTGTTCATGTAGCGACAATCGTCTGAATTGTTTCAAAAAGACGTGCAAACTGATTAGTGAGCTGCGAAAAGTAGAAGTGCCTCGTACACGTATAGCTTGCGCGCCAAACAAATCCTGCGAAGAGGGATCTAGACCGTAGAGGGCGCCCTTTCAAAACATTAAGTCTAGTCATTGACTCATCCCATCAGTCTGCACCCCGAACACACGTGTATCACACATGCACACGGGGGACAACAAGGGAAACGAGCTGTTTGCCTTCAAAAGTTCAAGGATTTAGCTCAAGTAAGAGAACAGTTTATTTCTTGTTCTCTAGTATAGTCTAGGCCAGAGGATCAGTTGTCGGGAAGATGGCGGATGACGCCGCCGAACAGCAGGAAAAGACCGAGATCGTGGAGGTTTTCACGACCAAGAACAGAGGCCGTGGAGTGCGCGTGACGAGTGATGTGAAGGCTGGAACGTTTCTGTTGACGGAGAAACCGTTCGATTTTGTTGTACAAAACACGGAGAGGGGTTTTTATTGCGATCAATGCCTGACCAAAAGGTATGGAAAGTGTGGCAATGGTTCACGCTTTCTTATATACTTGACTAACCAACCCTCCTTGATTAACAGCTGTCTAAACATGACACAACCTGTTATTTAAAGATTTATCATCAGAAAAATCCATGCAGAATCAGGCAGAAGTTATTTGACTGTGGCCAAGAACATCCAGCACCGAAAACACAAACTTTCTTCCCTGTAATATTGCAAGAAATTTTCCTGAATAAAGTCTCAACATTTAAGATTTTGCCACGTGTTTATACAATTCTGAACTCAAACGGATGGTTATTTTCAAAAACATTCTTGACTAATTTTGGTGGGGGTATGAAAGTAAAATCATTCCCATTTTTGGAATCAACTGAATAGGACTAGGCCTAGGCCCAGGCCCAGGCCCTAAGTCCTCTTAAAGATCACAATAAATGAAATAATATTCCTAAGAAATTATCATTTTAAAAGTTTTGGAAATTCTGCTTGGTGGTGTTTGCATGCTTGACTAGCTGAGGCCAAGACTGGTTAGGTTTGCCATGTTATTAATGTTTGGTTGGCATTGATTTGTGCAGGAATGGAATATGGTTTTTATTAATGTATAGGATTTGTTGTAATCAAAGTGGAATTTATTGTGTGATTTTACATTGATAATGATGATGCAGTACTTTTAAAATACCACAATTGGTGTAAACTGCAGATTCGTGTGACATTTTATTCCTGGAAAATCATTGTTCTGTAGAGATGAAATCCTACACAAGTGCTCGGCCTGCAAGTTTGCATATTACTGCAACAAGGACTGTCAGGTGAGCACGCATTGCATATCCTTCTTTTTGTTTTAAAGATAATTTATTCCGGTCCACACAGCTCTTTTTTTCACAAGAAACAGAATGTAAACATCTATCTGCAGTTGTAATTTATTTTGGTAAATTTTAACTCATTTCATTGTAAAGCACCTGGGAGCGTTTTTAATGGATTTGGCCCTCTATAAATGCATTAATATTATCGCCACCTTTTAATCAGCATCTTCGTCACTATTATATTCATATTTTTTCATCTTCCCCATCCTGTCCCCATTATCAGCATCATTGTAATGTTATCTATAATTATCTGCATTAACCCTAACCCTCCAGGGCATTTTTGCTAGAACCTTGCCAGACGCATCAGATTGCATAGTTTGTCAAATTAACCTGTGTGCAGGGTTGAGTATTATCATCATTATAATCATCATGGTTATGTTCCATAACAACAATCATATTTATCTCATTCTCATTTTATCAGCAGTCTGATCATTAACATCATAAACAAAAGCTTCCTGAGACCCAAATTCCACACCATTACTCACTTATTTTAGTGCATGTACATTGCTGTGTAAACCGTTTCATTTCAATTACTTTCAAAATTATATTTCAAGGAAGATAAAAACAGAAGGGAAATTAAAAAAATTAATCCTCTGTTTCCAATTGTCACCAACAGAGGGCAGCATGGGCATCCCATAAACTAGAATGCGAGGGCATCTGCCGAGTCTCTCCCAATGTCCCATCAGATCACATCAGACTGATGGCCAGACTCTGTCGCAAAAGAAAGGTAACCGAGAACAATATAACTCGGTGGTCGAGTGGTTAAGACTGCACTAGCAATACCTCTATGGCACTAGTAAGCAGGAAGTCGTGGGTTTGAATCCCGCCCGAGTAAGCCTGTGAATTTTTCACACAGGCTCTCAGAAAGCACCGAGTATACAGTGCTTCATATATTACATCGGGACAGGGCAAAAGAGAAAAACATCTCTGTTCTAATTTACATCATCCCCCGACGCAAACTTTCCATCTTCTGACTGAATATAACTCTTATTGGCTTGTTGCAACTTGTTGCAATGGGTAGGTTACATTCTTTGGTTAGTAGCAAAATGGTTGATAAGAAATTGACAAGTAGGCGTTAGTTTGGACCTCTCTTAATTGGCTTTAATATTTGCAGGAGCACCATATGTGGCAACTCGGGCTCCCTTTGTAGGGTTCTAAAAAGAACTGGGGGAACTGAACGCTTCGGACAGTATACTCTGGCCATCGTCATGACTGATGTAACAAAGACACTTCCCTTCATACCTCCTGACGATGGGCAGAGTATACTCACTGAAACGTTGAGTCCCCCCGGTTCTTTTCAGAACCCCACAAATTCTCAAGAGAGGGTTACCACATGGTGCTACGGCGAATTATCTTATTGCTATCTTCACCATGCACAACATCAAATCTTATCTTAATTGGCTTGTTTCCATATCTAATGATATTCATTTGATTCGTTTGATATAAAAGGTTTTAGTTATAACTTTCATCTCTGTTGCCTATTTTTTTGTTTAGAAGCAACCAGCACCTGCACTTAATGGAGCTACTACATTTCCAACTCATATTGACCAGCTACAATCAGGTGGGTCATCACAGTCAGAAGACAAGTGTTCTAAAGTGGACATTTGCCGCAATGGATGTTGGAGCGGGTCGGAATCCCCTCCCCCTTGCCATTATTTTTTCCAGCTAAAAACCACCAACCCTTTCTTTTTGGTGTTCGATTTTGCTTTTACGAATAACAAAAATAGGAGATTCAGTGGCACCACCTATGCCATGGAAGTGCACCTGGGTCTCCCCCTCCCCCCTTCCCCCTCCCCCCTCTCCCTTCCCCCTTCCCCCTCCCAGTTTTACTTCCCCTTCCGCCATATTTTTCTTCAAAGCTAGATGGAATTTCAAGTTACAGCTGCTTTTAAAAAAAATTTGATGTCTGTTCAAATTTATATAGTAGGTTTAGCTGGGATTCGGCACAGTGAAATTGAAATTTGTACCATCGTGTGGAATGTCACCCGATTATAACTTTTACATGAATACCAATGCCCTTCTTACTAATCCCACCAATAATTTGTGACAGTGCCTACGGACCTACGCGGTGACACCCAGCTGGAGTTCTCTAGCTGGTTGTACACTCTCCGTCGGTTCATGGGGGATGGTGAAGCAAGCAACATGCTACCCGCTGAAGTGTTGGAGCTGTTTGGCCGTATGAGATGCAATACGTGCGACATCTCGGACGGTGAGCTGCACAGCATAGGAATCGGGCTTTACCTCAGGTGAGTTCATTATATTTTCATTTCATTTATTTTTATTCCAACTTGGAACACACCTCTTGACCCCGGGGAGGGTTACTTTAACATTTTAAATCTAGATATTTAAATGCACATTGGTAGGAGAAAACAAGGTCAGCAGAGCAGTCAGACATTATGATTTTCTCTTAAGTTCATAAATAGAAAGACAAATTTGGCAACGCAATTAATAATAGATTCGACTGTTGAACTCATAAGAAATATAAATTTGTGACTGTTTGTAAGCAACTGAAAATGTGCATTTTTCTCACTTACAAATTTAAACATTTGTTTCCTAAGAGCACTGTATAATAGCCAATTGATTTTTTAAAAATGGATCTCGGATTCAACCTCCAAATTATAAGACCGTTGGTTAATAAGTCCGGAAGGAAATTTCCAGGATTGTCGCACAATAAACAAAATACAATAGAACGTCACTATATCGAACATCATGGGAGCCACAAAAATGTTCACTATAGTGATCGTTTATTATAGTGAATAATGGTATGTATTTAATATATTAACAATATGGGAGCCAAAGGTGATATTGTAAGTTAAAAAGTTGTATTCTCATTGAGTGATCCCCACAATGTCGCTTCTGTTAGGTTGTATCGTAAAATTGGGGCGTGATCTCTGGCTATATGGCATTATGGGTTTATGACTTCTGACTAGCACCCCCTGAACAAAGACACTGACAATCTGGGAGATTGCCAACCATTACGGTATTTCGGAGGTCACAGGTTGAAATCCCACTCCTGCCAGTTTTCTTTGTTCACTTTGAAAATGCAATGTTTTCATTACATTTAGGTTCTCCATGTTCAATCACAGTTGTGATTATAACTGTATTGCCATCCACACGGGGACCACTGTGAACGTCCGAACCATGAGAGATATCCCAGCGAACAAAGAGGTAAATGATTCGGGAAATTGTCTCACATTGTGTGATAATAATCCGTTTTAATAGATTTTATTATCTAGAATATACTTTCTACCAGAGTTGTACTCGAGTCCCTGCAAGTCCTTTCACAAGTCCTTTCCCAAGTCTAGTCAGAAGTCCTTTCATAAAGCCGGTCACAAGTTACTGGATGAACAATGACAAAGGAATGCCTTTGTCAAAGCTCATTTGAATAGCTTGTGATTGGGATTAGGACTGGAGGGCTTGTGATGGACTTGCAGGGACTTGCAGGGACTTGTGATGGACTCGAATACATCTCTGCTTTATAATGTTATGGACCAACAAATCTGTGAAACCAGTTTACCTTGAAGTTTCCAGAAATTTCTAGATGCAACAAAGAAATCAAACAAGATTACAGTCAATTCAAGTACATATTGTTTGCATCGTTCAGTCGTTGATAGTGAAAAAAAAAATCTAGACAGAGCAAAAGAGGGCGCTATTTCCTGCCTCTCATAACAGTAATTTTTATTTATGTGTTTGTGTTTTAATTTTGTCTTTCCAGTGTTTTGTTAGCTATGTGGATGTCTTGAAACCCACGGCGTCGAGAAATACCATCTTGCGAAACGTTTTTCAGTTCATGTGCAAGTGCCCCACGTGTAGAGACACCAATCGGGTAGGGCAGTAGAATCACTATGTTCAGTAATTCTTCGGAAAAAATAGGAAGTAAAGAATTTCATAAAGAATTTTGTGACTTACTTAAAATGGCAATAATGCATAAATTCTGTTTACATTTTTTTCCAGAAAATGCATGTATCTGTAAACAAATTTTAAAATGTAAATATGTTATCCCAATGGAAGTGTGCACCATACACCTAAATTATCATTATGTAAATAAAGAGATAACAGTTAAATAAAAGTTGAAAAATCGAATGCAAAGTTTAAAATAGTACTCACAATGATAGCATGCTATTGAAAAATTTACAATTTCCACATAACTTCAAATCACTGATTTGTGTAGGTAAAATGTTTTCTCATTTTTGGAAGCATTTTATACTGTTTTTTTTTTTTCATATGTTTAGGACCAACTTCGTCACAGTGTGATGTGTGGAAATCCTGAATGTCAAGAAGCTGTTTTTCTGAATCCCGGTAAAGAAAATTTATAATTTGATTACATTTTCAGTTGTAAGCCACAGATTGTTGAGGGGCCTCATTCAGATTTGTTGGGCATTGTTTTTTAATCCATTTTGTTGTCCGGGCAGTTCAGGAATTTAGGACAATTTTTTTTTTTTTTGGCTATTTGGTCTGTCGCGAAGGGCAAAAATCTTGAAACTATTCAGTCTATTTAGAATAAATTGAACAGTTTATATGATTAAGATTCATACAAATGAATTAAACTGCTGTAAACTGCTAACTGACCTGAAATATACAAATCGACAAAATAGCTGGCTTTTTTTGCCTTTGAGAAGGAGCTTGCTTAAATTCAAAATGTTAGGCCAGCTAATTTTGTTGATTAGGATTCAGATTGAATAACATCTGATCCAGAAATTGTTGGATTTATTCATTTTAACAGTGATTGTAACTGCGTGTGTTTGCAATTGGCAGGCATCACATGTTGTTTGAAGTTGCTGTGTTCAGCAGAGTAACTGCTAAATAAAAGGGGTTAGGGCTAAAAGTGAAGCTAACCCAATTTTGTAAAAAAAAAAAGTTTGAAAGAACAAAATGTGTGGACTTAAATTTCAGATTTTTTAGGTAGTCTTGGATTTCCTTGCTCGTTCATTGATTGTCAGCTAAGCTGTTTTTCCCCCGAGAAAACATGATGATGACAGGCATAGACAAATGTTTTTTCTTCTTTACTTTGCCAACAGACGGAACCGTAAAAAAATGCAGCATGTGCAGTTTTGAGGGATTCCCGGCCGGTTTTCCTGACACTTTAAAGGCAATTGAACAGCAGTGTCAAGCCAACCTATCAGCTGCTGAAGAAATCATGCACTTTGGCAATATCCTTTTGAAAAAAATCAATATTTTACTCATAAACAAGCAGAAATGTTTGCTTACAAACTGTAGCTCTGTAAACTTATACTTCTATGTCGATAATTGACAGTGTGTCCAATTGGATATTGGTCAATTGCATGCCTCATACAAGCTGCCGAATGCTGATACAATGTATTGCATGTAGTGTATTTAACAATAGTTCACAAATATTTACTGTAATTTTTGTGAAAGTTTTTTTTTGAGGGGGTTGAAACTTAACGACAACTTTATAAAAGCTTGTGCAATAAATTGAACAGTAATCTTGTGCCTTCTGCATTGAATTAAAGTTAATTTGATGGGACACTGTTTCACAAACTGCATTGAGCCCCACCTTTTAATGGATTGACCAATCAGAGCCTCGCGCACCACATGTCAGTGACATATACCAGACCCTGTCTGTGTCTGTAGGTCTGAAAATTGGAATATATTGAAGAATTATTCTCGATTTAGATATGGACCCAGGAAAACTGTGGTGGTAGGGTTGGCAACCTAAAATGTCAATCCCACCACCTCTGTTGTAGCCCTTTACCTAGAGTGGCTTTTAGCATTGTATTGGGGCAACTTCCAGGAAAAAAAACAGAGGACCATAGCAGTGGATGTGATTGTTCAGTAAATCTGACGTTGTTTGCCAATGTTCAGGTTTGCGCACCGTTGCCTTTACACAACTCGTTGTGTATGTGAACAAGAAATACTTCATCACTTTGGTACTAGATCAGTCTATGTTACTGCAATAGGTCAAATTCTCACCACTTCTGTCAACTGACTCATTTTTACGGCCTTCCTAGTTGACTGACCTTGACTAAATAATCCCACATTGGCCAAAGATCTCGGAGCTTAGCGAGCACTGCCTGGCACTCCAGAAGGGAATTCTACACCCCTATCACCATCAAGTGGTGGAAACCCTCCACTATGCCATGGATGCTTGTATTCACTTGGAGAGTTGGGAACAGGCTCTGGAGTATGGTCAACGTTCCATCACACATCTGGAGTAAGTTTGATCTTGACCTCAAGTATCCCTGCCAGAAAGTCAGTAGGAGTTTAGCTAGTTTAGTGGTGTCTGGAATCATCACTACATTTTATGACGCACTTTTTCATCGATTCTTTAACTGCCTGGCTGAAACACAGTCACATGGTATTCAGTAGTGTAGGATAGTGCATGAAATTTGCATCTGTGCGCTGCTAATAAGGCCAGTTTATATTTAGTTTATAAGGACCTTGTCAGTTTGTTCAATTTTTTTCCCCAAGCACCAGCTACTGGCCAAAGTTCTCGGCAAATTGGTTTTTTTTGGGGGGGGGGATTATAAAATAGTTTGGAATGTAATCATTTTTGTTTAACCAGTTCGCGTCGGATGACGTGTATACATGCAAAGGTTTTGCGGTATTCGGAACGGATGATGGGTAAACACACAACGACCGAGGCGGGAAAATATCTGGCAGCGAGCCACAGCAACGACTGAGGCCGGAAATATGAGTGTGCTGCTTCCGGGTGGGTTTAACCCATCTGGCATCGATGTCTAGTGATAAATAACCCCGTGTCTCAGTCCGGCCTTGTCAAAATAAACCCGTCGTGAACTGGTTAAACCGTAGGTTTGAAATATTTTAAAATTTTCAGAAATTCTCAAACAATTGTATTTGTTCTAAAAGGAATTTTTTGGGGAGATATTGAATTTGATTGGGGCTGTCCCTACCTGAACACCCCCTGTCTACCGAGCAACATGCTAAGACGAGGTCATAAACTGGTACTGTTTGTATTTGTCAGCTTCCACTGCCCTGGTAACAATGCAACGGCAGCCATTCAACTGATGAGAGTGGGTAAACTACAGCAATACTTGAAGCTGATTCCAGAGGCAATGATGAACCTACAGAAGGTCAGTACAATGCATATAAGGGATTATTTCAAATTGTTTGAAAGCGGTATCAATAGCGATACTGCTTCTTTCTTTTTTTGCGGTACCGGCATTAGCGCCTAGCTGGCTGATATGAGCCCATTCTATACAGGTCCGTGCACACAGGCAGTTTCGTCACTGCAATATCTAAGATATTTGGACTCCTGATAAGCAAGTCTCACTGATATTTTAGTTTTCAGGGTATAGAAAAAATCGCAACCTGCTCTGTGAAATTAGTCAGATGTCTCCCATTGGTGTTTCTTTATGAAAGAATTTTCCATTTTTTTTTTTTACTGTGATGTAAATTTTGCTTTTTTATGTCAACTATTTCTGAATTTTACACAATTAAAATGTGTACTTTTGAGTAAGTGAAGCTGAAATGGTATGCTTCTTTGGACATCTTGGTTCACGTGTGCATTGAATTAATTTTGGATTTTAAGTTTCGTAAAATATCAATTTCAAATATTCATATATCTAGAATCAAAATACAACAAGGATGACAATGTCAAATGAAAACCTTTTCTCTGCACTTTCCAATAGAGTCAACTCAGTTTTGCCCTGCCCAAATCATTTTCACAGAGCACCTAAAATCTAAGGAACATTTATTCATCTTTGGCTGGCCTTTACCATACCTTCTTTTTCATTCCAGGCAGAGAATATTCTACTGATAACCCATGGTGTGGACCATCCCCTCTGCGTCCAGCTCAAGGAGATGATCACAGGCTGTTCGCAAGAGAGACGACACACGAGACTGGAATCCATCGAAGAGGCAGAACCACACCAGGAAACGGAGGGAAAAAATGAATCGAGCAGACCTCCAAAAGAACAGAAAGAAGCATCAAGCAAGCATACGGCAGAGGAAAAAGAAGCACCGAGTGAGCCTAAGGCAGAGAAAAAGGAAGAAACGGGCAAATCAGCAGTGGAACAAAAGCAAGAATCCAGCAAATCGGTCTCTACGACATCCTCTGATAAGTCGGGTTGATTAACAGCATCGAGCAATACATGTACTTATTATCCTACACTCTCCAAGGGATTTCATTGGTTAGATATTTTTCATTTAATTTATTCCCAGTGTTTTGATTTATGTATTAATTTGGTATTTGATTAGTTTTTCTTTTTGCTGAGGATATGAAATATTGAGCTGTTGTAGTTCTGAACTGCATGATATTACTTTGCTGGACACATTGTCTGTAAGAGGATCTGATTAATGTGCTGCACGTTGTCCTTCAAATGGCATTAGAAATTTTAGGCCACCATTTTTTGATCAAATTGAATAAAGAATAGGTTATGAATAAAGAATAGATATAGTAGAAACAATGAAGTGTTCAGCCCCATACACTGTGATAGTTGATTATATAATTATTGATTCTTACTGGGGGGGGGGGAGGGGGGTGGGAGAGTGGGGCTGTTTATTTTTTTCTAACGGGTAAAATTTTGAAAATCTTTCCGGCCTCACCTTCCTTCTGTATTTTTAGTTTTTGCTTTTACAGTAAAAAATGAAATGTTGGGTCACTCCACTGAATTTTGTTTTGCTTTTCAGGTAAACACAAATTATGTTGAGCCTGCCCCCCCCCCCCCCCCCCCCCCCCCGACAAAAATTTGATAGGAATTTCTCCTAAAAGACCTAAATGTTTTGGCAAAATGTGAGTTCTAAGAGATAGGGGCTGTGGCATCCGCATTATATTTTCCTACCCTATTTTTATGAATGTCAATGATCAAAATACCAAAGGTTCCATCATGCCAATATCTTGCCTTTTTGTGTCTAATTGGCCCTTTCAAAACATTTCATTTTTAGCAGGTTTAATAACATTAATTTCCATTTTTATCACAGATATTCGTGATGAACCGTGTATACATGTTTGCATTCAAATGATTTGTAAACATCTAGCAGACTTGCCTACAGCAATGACAGTGCAGTGTATTGAATGTTGAATTTCATTGTAATTTTTGTCTGTATATAATTGTATATACATGTAATTGTATAATCAGGATTTCAAGCTAATCGGTATTCCAACTTAAGAAATGCATGTGACTGTGGTGCATTTTTCAAAAAATTTCTATTTTTTTTTTTCATTTTCAGTGGCTGTTTGCCAGAAGTGTAAATAATAAATATAATTCAATTTCAAATTTATTTTTGCTTATAAAAGAAACTTGGATTCGTCAGATTTATCCGTTCATTTCAACAATGCTTAGGGTATAACACGGGTATAACCAGTGTAGTTTTCACAACAACTGTTAAAAGTGGATGATGCCCAGTTTGTCTGAATTAAAACTCGGTCTTTTGATTTTGATTTCAGCAGTGGGCATTTAATAAATCATTTCTAATATTTTTTTTTTTGGGGGGGGGGGGGGGTGGGGAAGGGGAACCAAATTTACTTCCAGCATTTCATTAAAAGAAATTCAAAATGTGTCCTTCAAAATTTGTTGTTGCAGTTGAAAATGACTTGTCCACAATTTAAAACAACTTGTCCACATTTTGATGCAGAAATTAAATGTTGCCTTTCTCTGAAAAACAAATCAAGCACAGAGATTTAAATTAAAAATAAATAACTGAAAACTTACAAGAGACATGTACTTCAAATGTATTGCTTTTTTGCCTATATCTAATATTCCAGAAACAGGATTAATTTTATTATGATATTCTACTGTATGTATCGGTGTGCATTAGTATAGAAATTGTGTAAATCCAGAAAGCTTCCTTAATTTTGTATGCAAAAAGTTCACCCCTAACAAGGTTATAAAAGCCGCTCGGGGTAGATATCTTCAAAAAGAAAAAGAATCAAAGATGCAAGAGGTAGGAATTAGGATACCTCTTGATGAAGCAGGAAAGATTATTAAGATGAAGGGAAACATGCACCAGGCAAAGAATTCCATAGAGATACAGAACAATTTTTTCTCTAAATGTGTTATTACAAGCTAGGGCACTATTTGTCCATTTTGGTATTGCATAATAAATATGTATCTAAACAGAAATAAAGTGAAGAACTTTTTAAAAATATTGTCGGATTGACTGATTTGTTTTTGTTTCTCAAGTGGAATGAAAACATTTCTTAGAAAATGAAGACTTATGAAGTAATAATGCTTATGAAGTAGGCTAACCATTTTTCTGTTGCGAGAGCACTTTGCCTCAGAAGTATTTCACCTAAAATAATTTAGGAAGCCAAATTTCAAATGTGAATTTGAAATGTGAAGATTCCTGCAGTAGTATGCACCACCAGAGCAAAAAAGAATAATAAATCGCTCCCTTGTTTATAACGGGAAAACATATAGCCGTTGCATTGACAAGTTTTAATTGTACGCAGAGGACACATGCAACAGTCGTAGATTATGTAATTAATGGACAAATAACGAGTAACGTTTGTCTGATTTTCGCGGCGCTCGATCGGTTCTAAAAAAAATAATAGGCCTAATAATAATAAGTCCTCGGGTATTTTGTTCCGCACAGAGGTAAGAACTCCATATATGTACAAGTATTTACGAACTTATGCAGGATTAGAGCTTGCTTTGTGGAGAATTAGAAGTAGCTAGCGTTGGGCTTGTTTGCTGATGCAAGAGATGCTGCACTTATTTCGTGAAAAAAAGCTCAAAATCAATACTGCTTGGCTGGATAGGCTATGCTGATGGTACGGTTATGACCCCCTTGACTTGTTGATGTACAATAAATGAACTGGGCAGTTAGGTTTTAGTGGTTCTTTCCTCGCCTTCCACCTCTGGAGACCCTGTTTCGATTCCCGTCCAGGTGCACATATAGACCATATCGCAAATACCGCCTGGTCGAGACGTCACAATTGTATATGGTCACAAGGGATTGTGGGAAGGAAATAGGAGCGATTTTGGTGCGCGTTTCTTTCCCACGTCCCTAGTAATCATTGTGACATCTCATCCAGGCGGTATTTGCGATAAGGTCTATGGTATGGGGATTGGGTGTTCAGTTCCTACCTGATTACATGGGTTTTCCCCCAAGAATACCTGTTCTGGGACTTTCCTCCCACTACTAAAACTGAAATTTCATTTGACATCTCTCAATTCAAACTGGGCCCTGAGGGAGAACAGTGCATTTGCACTGATCAGGCTACCCAGGATAAATAAGAAAGAAAGAAAGAAATAAAGAAATAAACTGTAACGTTACATGCGGCAAGCAAATCGCAGGCGAAGAATCGGGGACAAAAACTTATTAATGATTCATCTGATCTGGTCATGCCAGTAATTAATTTGGATGCCAGACAACTCCACCAATGGGCGACTTGTTACTTGTCTTGACAACAACTTTTTTGACAGTCAAGTTGTCTTTCCAGTCGAGTGAACAGATGGTCAAGTTTGTCAATGGTCGAGTTGTCCTAACAGTCGAGTTGTCTCAAGTCGAGTTGTCCAAACAGTTGAGTTGTCCAAGCACCAATTAATTTTGGCGATTGTGTAGTTTAAATTAATACGGGCCCCGTTTATAGTACATGTATAAGAGAACAAAATCAACTTTTAAGCTACATCGGACTTTTCAAACTAACGTTAGCATGCGACCAAGAGGTACATGTATGTTGTAAACAGAGGGCAGGGAAATTTGTGGGAAATTTTGGGTTAAAACGACGACGAAGATGACAAAATGCAAAACGAAAATAAAAATGATCACCGCGACGCACACAGTGAACACTTAAAACCCTACTGATTCGGAAGACACTAAATGCATAGGAAAATCACATTTCTACCGCAGGAAACTGTTCAAAATATTAAAAAGTCATTAGAATTGAGAGAAGTTTACTGTAGGTCGATAAAATCATTTTGGAATGATAAAAACACCTTGACTTGAACTGGACCAAATCTAAAGAGGGGCCTGTAACTACACAATTGCCTTAATTTTATGGGGCTCGTCATCTTTCACATGACATTGTAGCATACTAAATGACTATTCATGTATCTATTAAAATTGTTGGTTCTTGTATCACCTTCAGTTTTCAAGACATGTTGGCCTAGTAGCTGAAAAAGGTTCATCATGAGGTTCATTGAAAATCCAGACTTGAGAGAGTGGGTCAAGGAGAGTTTGCGCCGAGCTGTCTTCCAGAAGGTGAATAATCTCAAGTACTTGGGGTGACAGTCACAGTTTCAATTTAATTTGTAAATCATTCTGTGATGGACAAGTCCAAATAATTGATTAAGAAATAATAACATCCTGATTTCATATTACAGGCCCATGAATTGGCAGTGCAGACAGGCTGTGAGGTGCTGGTCAAACTTCAGGACACGACTGACCGTTGTGGCCAGTACTACGCCACCCGGACTCTCCACCTTCAGTACCAGGGCAAGGGACTGTCCAAGCAGCCCTGGGATGTTAAAGTATCAGGAGTAACTGGTCTTCCAGAAGCTGTCCTGGTGGAGAAAGGCTGCCAGAGTGGTAGGCATGCAGTCCTCGAGGAGGGGGATTTTAAGATGGAAGAGGAGATGATAGATGGCAATGGAATGATGAGGGAAGTAAGACCTGGTTTGTCAGAGGATTCAAACCAAGATGGGTCTTGTGATGATCCAATGAGTCAAAGAAGATCAGGGGTGTACTCCGCGATTGGCGCTCCGACCAGGTTTGAAGAGGGTGTAGATGCCAACACGCTTGACATCAAAGTAGAGGAGCAAAATGTCGCTTCTCAAGAAGAGGCCTGCTGCTCGTCCATCGATCCTGATAATAGTGACACTAGAAGAGAAAGTGTACCACAAGAAGTGGGTCAACTAATTCAGGGTGAATGCGAAACAGAAGAAGGCTGCACATCTGATGAACAAGGACCAAGCACTTTCCTTGGATGTAGTGCAGATTATGACGGTGCTGTCTATTCAACAAGGTTCCCCTTCCGAGCGGCCGCAACCTACCCCATCGGTTTCCCAATCAACAAACTACAAGCTCTAACCAAGTCTGTGGATGCCACGATTCAGACGCCCTTCCCCAGCCAAATTCTGGCACAGTTGGAAGGCATGGCTCAAAATCCACCACCCGATATGGCACAGAGTGCCAACCAAGCCAACGTAGTCGTACCAGCGCAGAAACCCTACCAGTGTGGGATCTGCAGAAGGACGTTTGGAAGCATCCAGATTTTGAGCAGGCATGCCCAGATGAACCACGGGTTGGATAGGCGCATGAGTTTCCATTGTGATGTCTGCGGGCAGAGTTACAAGTTGGCCCAGCACCTGCAGCGCCACATGCGGATGCATCGGGCCGTCATGCCGTACATTTGCTCTGTTTGCAACAGGGGATTCTTCAATGGCACCAGCCTCGTGAAACACGAGAGGGGTCATGAGCGACTCAAGGAGAAGTACCAGTGCATGACTTGTATGAAACTTTTCCAGCAAGTCACAGACCTACAGGAGCACTGCAAGCATGTCCATAGTGGACCAGAAATGAGGATGAGCAACCAAGATGTCAGCCTGTCAGAGATGCCGGCTGTTGAGACACAATTAGGATCGAGTCCCGAAGGTCAGTTTGCAGAAGTTGTAACACAGCAGTCACCAGAAGAGGCTGCCCTTGGTAACTTTCCTCCTAGCATGATTTCACTTCCTGGACCAAGCAGAAGACCAGTCTTTCCTCAGAATATGCACATCCCAAATGATGACAAGTCTGACTCAGTTTATCCAAGTTCCAAGGAAGAACAAAGTCAGGACAAAGAAGGAAGCCCCCACATGTCCTGGCAAGATGCAGTCTCAGGGATTGATTCGGACAGCAACAACACCCCTACCTCTTCGGCTGTCGGTGTACACAGTGGAATCCGACAACCTTCAGCATTCCTACGAAACACTGGGATGTTTTCAGCCGGCCAACCCTCTGGTCTGTACAGATTTAACAGACACAGCTGCCATATTTGTGGCAAGAGCTACAAGTACAACTTCACCTTGAAAGAGCATCTTCTCACCCATGCAAGTGTTCCACAGTTTGTATGTAAGATCTGTGGGACAGCATTCACTCGTCAGCGCCAGTTGAGAGATCACATGTTCCGCCATAGCGGTACGTATCCATACCACTGTGAGTTGTGTGGTAAGGGGTTTATACGACCCTCAACAATGAAAAGACATCAAACAGATCGTCATCGGCTGCTGCATAATGACGCAGAATTAGTTGAAACTGCATTCTCAGGAGCACTTCTCCCTACCAGTGTAGTAGTTGAGTCCAGGTCTGAGTCTGAGGCAATACATGTATTGGCAACAAACTACACTTGAAGACCACTTAAGGCAAAAAATTTAAAATAAATAGGCTTGACTTGAGTCCAGCATCTAGGTTTGATCCTGGATTTGGCATACTTTATAACAAAGTTGTAATCAAGTCATCACAAGCCAAGCGATAAGCTATTCAAATGAACTGTGACAAAGGCATTCCTTTGTCGTTGTTCATCCCCTGTTGCTTGCAAGCTGACACGTTATTGATTTGATTACAATTCCAATTTTTTAATATCGTGTCGTGGTCTTATACTCGCATTTGGACTTGGCCAAGAGACTGCCAAGTCCAGGTGTGAGTGTAAGATGTTAAAAACATCACTTTGGAATCCAAAATTAAGACAATATTCGAGCCAAGGTTCAAGTCACAACCAGATTTAAGCCCATTTTTTTAGTTTTGGAATGAGTGCAATTTAGGTTTACTTACGACTGGTTTGTCTCAACTCGACAACACTGATTCCTACACTTTGTTACAGTATGTAGATAAACACGTAGTTTTAGTAGGAGACAAAATAGTCTCATGATATTCACATATGACTAAGTAAACCACATCCTTGACTTGGAAGTGTGTGTGGTCTTGTGAAAAAAATGATAAACGTGAGCTCTGCTCTGCATCCACCTTCAAATTAGGATTTCTTTAGAGTCAAAAATGTACGTTGTTTCTTATCACATTTTTGTGTGAAATACATGGTTTTGGAGTTAAATATTTAGGAATTCGGGTATACATGTATGTACCAGTTTTTATGCATGTACCTGTAAACTGTTTCTTTTCAATTTAGTGTAATTGATTAACTGTTGGTACATTTTGTACGTGTATGTTATTATACAACTCATTGCTGTACTTAAAACATTAGGATAAATCAATGTGGTTGAATATTAGGAAAGAACAGTGTAAAGTGTTCATACATTTGGAGAATTAGTTATTCCCAAACCAGTTAGTTTGTCACTCCATAAAAGTTCAGTATTTTCACAGACGTATACACTGTAATTGCCAGTTTTGCTTGTATTCAGTTCATAAAGCCCAAAAGGCTACTTTTTGAAATGTTGAAAACAAAATGAGTTAGACAAGTACAAACAAAATAGATATAATATATCACTTTTATTACATAATAGTAAATTTACAGATTAATGCACATCAGATATTATTAATCAAATGTGAGATTTTAGGAAGGTCTTATTGATGTGGTTTCATTTAGATTCATTTTTAATGGCACCAATCATGGCCATGATCCATTGCTAAAAATTTTCATTCAATTGCCGGCCAAAAAAGAAAAATCTGTACAATTTACTTGGTACATATACATTAATACTCCCTTAAACAATTTAACAATTTTTTTGGATTGTATGTTTTATTTTAGGACAATTCAAAATCTAAATGCAGGCAGATTAAAAAAAATAAAAATACGTTTGATATTTCATTCAAAAGTACATAACTTTTGTAAGAAAATGTAAATTTAAAAAAATTATTTTGGGAGTTGAAACTCAAAAACAGCATGGATATAAAAATATCTTTAGAAGTTTACTTAAAGTACAAAGTAAATTTAGTCAGATACACTGACTGTTCCATACCAAAGAAAAATTCCCATGCTTTAGGACGTCTTGCATACATTGTACATTCAGGAGTGGCATGCCAAGTATACCTCTCATGATGGATGTACATTTACAGCAAACAGGTTTCAGACTATACTGGACCTGAGCAATCAAATAACTGTATACTAGACAATATTCAGACTTTATTATGTTGAAAATCCTCATCTTTATAAGGAAATTCCAACTTTTGTTGAAGGCACAAATTGCCCAAAAATCCCCCAAATTTCATCTCTTCGGTTAGTTACCAAAACTATTTCCAAGCTCTTGAGTGTAAATTGTTTATTTATACAGAAATGTGGGGGAAAAAAACCAAGTATTAACATCCAGCCTGTACACAAACCAAAGTGCACCACTCTTAATTTTGCAATTTTCTAAACCAAATCGGTTTCCTTGAAATTATTTTTTTAGACAAACGGTGCATTTTTGATGGATGGTAGTATACGTTATTATTCATGTACAATGTATTCTACTTTATGAATAATCTTTTGAACCATAGCAGTTTTAGAACGAATACTTTTTGAAGCCCAATTGGGCCCCTTTAAGTATATTGCTGGTTATTACAGACAAAATCAATTTAAGCAGGACATGCAAGTACATGTATTTAAGATTTATTCATAATACTTGTGATCATACTTTTCAGTAGATTGTTTGTGACGTGGGTTGTGAATTGAATAAAAATTTACAATACACTCAAAATATTGTAAGCAATTGTCCAAAGTATGAATCTTGCTCCGACAATAATGACAACCGATTCTAGGAGAGCTCACTGTCATTAGCACACAGAATTAATTTCAGACATGGTTTTATCCTGGGGCCAATTTCATAAAGCTGTTAAGCACAAACATTTGCTTAACAAGCAAATGCTTCCTTGATAAAAACTGGATTACCAACCAGTTTCCATGTGTGGAATATTGCTTTTGACTGGTGTTCAGTTGTTTGCTTAGCATGAAAATTACATGGACTTTTGGCTGGTAACATTTTCATGCTAAGCAAATTTTTGTGCTTAACAGCTCTATGAAATTGGCCCCTGGACACTTCAATGGTTAAGGTTTTCCTACAGCGGCCATCTTGGTTCATGGGTATATTTCTGATGAAGGAACTTGGCTTTCAAAAACTCTCCCAGAAAAGTGTCTTTGCAGAAAATATTTTGGAAAGTAAAACCGGGTTTCAGGCTCTTAAGCTCCGCTTCTGTAAATAATTCGACAGAAAAACAGATTCAAACTTGGCTGGTTTGGGAATCTTAGCATATTTTACATGGATGATTGACTGATTTTATCATATTTGAAACTGATTTCATCCATTTTGCAGACCAATTCACAACTATTTTTCAAGAATTTTCAGACTTGGTAGTTAGGCATTTCTGTCCAAGTTCATACATAAAAAAATATATATACATGTACCTTTTAAAGGTAGTATACACCATTTGCTTTTGCTGTAATTTTCAGAAATAAATGGATTTGGGGGTTAGTATTTTATAGCGTGCTAGCAAATACTGTAACACTGACCTATTTAAAGTTTTGTGTGCATAGATGCCGGGAAAAACAAAAAAAATAGTAGTCTGGTTCCCTGACCATACATTATACAAAACGGAGCAATCTATAGACGTCAGGGAATTATCAGGTCGGGAACTAGACTATTTCCAACAATTGCCGGCCGACAATTGTTGGGAAAACGATATACATTTCCACTTTTTTAGAAAACGACAGCACACCGGGTGGCACGATTTCACAGGATGTTTGAGACTGCTATTTACTTAGTCTAGTATGGTACTTCGCAATAATTCAGTAGTTTTGTTTTTTGATGTTTGTAAATGATGTACATGTATACTGTCTTTAAGACAAGTTTGTTATTTGTCATTTTCATAAAAACAATCCTCAAAAAGGTTGTTGTTTATAAATACAGATGGTATATAGGATGACATATAACGTACTTCCGGGTGGGTAAAAAAAGACCAGTATCCAATGAAATCAGCACTTTTTAAAACTGAACATTTTCCTGTGCAACTGGTGTCCTACCAATCATGTATGCATGGCAAGAAAATAATTCGATCCTAGTGTCATCTTTTTGCCAGCTGAAACAATCTCACGTACACGACCCACGATGCTGCCGATGAGGTCAAACGTATAACGGGAACACTCCAGCACCTGTGGGAAAATAAACCAAAATACAAGAATTGCACCTGAAGCACAGCATCCAGACCAATAAAAAAGGACAAGACAATTGACGTAAATAGCCACCGATCTGCACACTTCTGGATTTAAAAGTGAGGCTCTCGGTGCTAAGTAAACATCTTACTATGGCATTTATGGCAGGATTCATTCATGCATGAACGAATTTGTTCAATAGCATTGTGTTTAGCACTGAGAGCCTCACTTTCAACCTGGAAGTACACAGACGGGGGTTAATGTAAAATCTGTCTATCCATCCCTTACTGGGCATCTGGGGAAATCCCTCCACCCTTGGGAAATTTTGGAATCCTAGGCTTAATTTGTGCATTTTGGGACTACACTAAGGTTAAAATCAGACCCTCTGGACTAAGCACACAGACAAACATAAATAGTGCAAAATGAATTAAAAAGAAATATATTTATTACAAAACAAATGAGGGAAATGTCAAAAGGACAGGGCTGTAGTCGAGTCCCTGCAAGTCCTTTCATAAAGCCGATCACAAGTAACCGGATGAACAGTGGCAAAGGAATGCCTTTGTCAAAGCTCATTTGAATAGCTTGTGATTGGAATTAGGACTGTGATGGACTTGTGAGGGACTCGACTACAGCCCTGCAAAAGGAGCCACTTCATCTGACTCGTGCCGGTTAAGGACCCGATGAAGTCTCCAATATTTGACCATGTATTTTGTTAACCCCCTTTTGGGAGGGGGTTGTAGCAAGATATCTAGGATTACTGCACAGAACCTTCTAGTCCTTGCATATTGATTATTAAACACTGAGGCACTGTACCTTGACCTGTTCATTTAATGGCATCGCAGGAAACTTTTGTCCCCCCACAGTCAGATTCCCTGTCAAGACTTCTTTACGACGAACCGCTGCAAAACAAAACAGATCACCGTGGCTCTCCTCATCAAGCACAATTCACTGGACAGACTCTAGCTCCACCAACATATTCAATTTCTTGAGAATTTACAGGGATTTTTCATGATGCGAACAAAGCTCATGTATGCACATGAACAGAACACTGTGTGCATCAAAATGATGATCAACACAATGTGTGATAGAAGTTTGTGTGATCAATGTTTTCTGGGTTTCTGTTTCAAAAATCTACAAAACCTTTCCACATAGGCCATCAGCCTCGGTCCAAAAATTGGGCCACCGGTATCAAATGATTTTTGGAAAGGTATGCACACCTAGAGTTGGAAAATGTGTGATAGCATTGCAGCGTGAGCGCTGTTGCAGTTTTTTGGGTGTTTTCACTTTTTAATATGCTTGTTACCGGATTAATTATATGTGGTAACAAGCAATTTGGCGGCCAATTTTTTAAACAAAGGTTTTTTGGTTTTTTTTAAATTGAAAGCACTACCACAACACAACCAGCACTTAACCTACATCCCCCAGGCAAAGCAAACCGGAAATCACCACTTTCTAACATTATTGTGATTTTGATTCAAAGCCTGGATATACGTCTGACTAAATAGCCCCCAGCCCTGGCTTACCTTGTTGTATTTCTTTCTTGGTGTTTTTTAAACTTAATTCGTAATGAGCCTTGGACATATCCATGCACATTTGCAAAGGGTTGACATAGTTTTCTAGGATGATGTCAATGCACATCCAAATCCCTGTCACGTTCTGCTCAGGAGAGTCACGGAGGAGTAGGTAACGCAGAAAATTCAGAGCTGCAATTTCTCTGTAAAGAGACAGACAGAGAAGAGGTTGAGAAAAGTGATTTTTATTTCTTATCCTGGGTATCCTGATCAGCGTTTTGAAGCACCATTCTCCCTCAGGGAAAGGTGAGCTGGTCTTACCGACGGTGGAAGTTACTCCACCTGGGTCGATTGGTCTGAAAATTGGGATTATTTCTCTGCAATCCATTGAAGAAAAATCCTCTATTTAGATCTGGGCCCATAAGGGTGGTAGGGTTGGCAATTTGACATATCACATATCTGACCATCTCTGATTGTAATCCTTTTAGCCTTGTATTGGGTGATTTCAATGAAAAAAGACCCAGCAGGATCCCAAAACGGGATCCTTTTTGTAGCTCCGTACCTCGAGTGGCTTTTAGCCTTGTTCGGGGCGAACTTGCATAAGAAAATTCACTTACTTGTCAGCACTGTTCAATAAATCTGTCCGTACGCCGCGGTCAAGCTTGAAGATCAAGCCACATAGATAATGAGCGTGATTCCCCAGAAACCACTCGTTATAATGTGGCACACTCTGAAAACACAACAAAATATTCCTTAGCAACTTTTATCCAAATTGGCTCATCAAATGTTCTTGTGGTTTGGCTGATTGCCAATATAGTGCATCACTATAAGAGTTTGCTACGGACAGTCCTTTTTTTTTCACAGAAAAGTTAGGAATTTGTTCAAACAGTTCAGTGTCAATTTTGCACTTGGCAAAACACTCAGCAATTTTATGCTTCGTTTAAGTGAGGGCATTGAACTCCACCTCTTGAATACGGATGACGTACGGCCATAGCCGCGGTTTGAAAAAGACCACCTGGCCGGTTGTCTATACGTGCATTCCTGCGCATACTCAATCCATTCTTGTTTCAACTATATTGTTCTTGAATGAGAGTGTAATGAGTAGATGGAGCTTTTTAAAACAAAGCTTTCATTCACATGAAATGACCACTCTATTCTATTCAGTGTGGTGCCTATTGTTTGCATTTATGCTTGGCTGCACAGCCCGTACTTGGCATACCAGCCTCCTTCAATGACAGCCAGACACAAGGGTCTAATGTAAGTATTCTCCATGGTGTTTCCCAACTTACATTAACGAAGCATGCACGTTCTTTTCAAATAGCCTGAATATACATTGCAAAATACATTTTGATCAACAAGTTGCTATGGGTGACTTGTTGACTGCAAAGTTTGAAAATTGTTCCTCCGATAATCACTGCATTGTGAAATCTACCAAACTGCATCTGGTTGGACAGCACGTGTGGCAAAAAAATAAACCTACACTTTCCAAGCAATGACTGGAACTCACTGTTGTTATTTATACAAACAAAATCATAAAAGGTTTCTGTCATATTTTTTATAGTTGGTCTTTTCAAAATCTCCAGTTTTAAGTAGCCATAATTCTGTTTCCAACCGAACAGCCTTACTTACACCTGTTGTAAATTATTTATCAAGTGAATTTTCAAAGTGAGCAAAGAAAACTGGCAGGAACGGGATTTGAACCTGTGACCCTGGAATACCGTACCACTAGTGTTCTACCAACGGAGCTGTATTTGAATGATGTTAGCTAGATAGCTCAGGTGGTAGAGCACTGGCACGGTATTCCGGATGTTGCAGGTTCAAATCCTGCTCCTGCCATTATTCTTTGTTCAATATGAAAATTCATTCAAATTACCAAGTTAGTTTCCTCTATGGTTTGTTTGACGTTATTAAATTATTTATTTGCAAAAGTAGAAATTTGTTGGCAAAACAACTCTTTAGGCAACACATTGTACAAGGAAAACCGGATGAAAAGTGCCCCATGTTTATGTCTTATTTGCATTTGAACTTTCAAAAATGATTACCAAACTCAACAGTGATCTTGTTTCTTTGCTTACTGGCTTAAAAGAATTCTGAAGAAGGAAAAATTCGAACCTGTAGTGTGCAGTGCACGTAGTCTTTCATTTTGCCAATGAGGATTGCTCTCACCCCGGAATGAGTTGAGGAGATTAGGAGGGAACGTAGCAAGTAATAACGTCCCTTCCAGTCAAAACAATCCATGTAGGATGGCAAAAGTGAGAGAGACATTTTCCGCTGCAAACAAAACGGAGAAAAGAAGTGTCAAGACAGAAATAATAAGCTTATCATATATAAAATTCCAGCGTATTAATATAAACTTGAGGCATCTACCAAATGATCGTCGAAGTTTTACAGTCATCTGAGGAGGCAGAGTATTTATACTTTTGCTTTCCACCCAGGTAGGGGATAATGGCACCTGTGTCCTTGAGCAAGACACTTTGCTGCAATCACTTCATTCCACTCGGGAGGAAAAGGGCAAACGGCTAGAGGATCAAGAGGCTTGTGTCCTTAAGCAAGACACTTTGCTGCAATCGCTTCATTTCAATCAGGAGGAAATGGGAAAACGGCTAGATGATCAAGAGGCTTGTGTCCTTATAAGCAAAATACTTTACTGCAACTGTTTCAGTCCAACTTGGGGTAAGATGGGTACCCAGCCAGGGAATCATGGTGTTTGTATCTACGAGCAAGATAAGTGACTACAATTGTCTATGGGTACAATTATCTCCTATGAGGTGCGTAAAATAACAGGCAAATATAACAAGAGATGGAAGCTGAGTTATTAAAAAATAAAACTAGTTGAGAACTGTCATCCATGTAATCTGACTGGATAATATTCGATTCTCTTTCGTCTGAAGCACACACACGTACCATGGACTTGGACGGGCAATAGATCATGATCTGCACCATACACGCCGACACTTGGAGGAAGCTCTGTTGGGTGTCAATCATGCTTGATTTCAGGGATTGCTCATCTAACTTGTCCACCAATGACGCCAGCAGCTCCTGTGCAAAGATCAAGATTGTCATATGTCAGGAAACGCTACGTGGCTCTCTGTAACAAGTCAGTCATCAACCGTTAATTTATTAATTACTGAACGTTAATAACAATATCAGCAATGCATATGAACTACCTTAAAGGTGACCGCCAAATTTATTATTTTTGAGGGGCTAAAATTCAGTTGTTTTTTTAAATAAGGAATATGTTGGACAAATTTGTCAATATTTTTTTTATTTCAGGGCATTCTTGAAAACAAAAACCACTGATTTGTTTTAATTTTTATTTGTTATTTGTATTTAATTTTATTCCATTTTTTCGGGGAGTGGGGGTGGGAGTGGGATGGGGGGGGGGGGGGGTGGGGTGGGGGATTGTACTAACCAGAATTTGGAGCCCCCATACCAGTGCCTAGCCAGCACAAGCATTACTTCAAGTGGTTTGAAAGTATCAATAAATGGCAGATAGACGAGATAAAGGACCGACTAGCAACAATTCTCACACTCACCAAACCCTTTAGGATGACAGGTTCCTCTGGCCTCCTGAGCATTGCCTCAACGTAGGGCATTGTCACCTGAATCATGTACACAGGACTGCAGGAAGATATAAAAAATGTTAATTTTATCTAGATACCCAGCACTTAAACAAAAATAACTATTGAATTACATAACCAATGCATGTTGATTAAACTTGCGCATAGTTTCCATTCTGTACCTGTACACTGATGGCATACGGCAGGTCTGATATCTTTCCACTAGGAGCAAGTAGGTGAAACAGCTCAGACCGAGAACCGGCAGCATCTCATCTTTGTTATCATCTCCATCTTCTTCCTCCTCCTCTTCCTGTCTCCTCCTCCGTGCTTTCCTCTTGCGCTGTTCCTCTAGAGTGTCGAGTTTCACTCTGTGCTGGCTGGCATATAGCAGCAAGTAGCTGAAACTGCAGGCCATGGAATCGAGGTAGAACTGTGGACGATTGGGTGGACAGTGATCAGAAACTGATTAAAGTTGTTGGCGTTGCCTGAGCCGTACACCAGGGGCCAATTTCATGGAGCCGCTAAGCACAAAAATTTGCTTAGCACCAAAAAGTCTGGCTTAGTTAAAACAGTTACCGAATACCAATATCATATAGCAATTTTCACATTATCGCATCGAGACAGCCAGGATATGCTCAAACCAATAACATGTCTATTTCAGTAACGTGCCTTTTTCATTATCTGTACCTTAAAATATCTGTCAAAGTTGTTCACTTTTACCTTGGTAGTCTCAATCAGTTTAACAGAACCGATAGATAACACTGTGGTTTATGCTGGGGCTAGCCTTCCCCAACAAAACAAAGTCAGATTACTCCCATAAATTTTTCTTTTTAAATTGTGAATGAGAGTTTTTGTCATAGTTTTCCAATTTTACAGGAATCTCAACAAATTCCCAAAAATTTAGTTTCCAAAAGTCATGTTTTCTTTCTCAAAAATAATGAGTAAGTCCCTCTGAAATATTTCTTTCTAAAACTTTGCCGGTTTCAATCAGTTGAAGACTATGTAAAAAAAAAAAAGTACATCTTGAGAAAAGCATTAGTATATGCACTCACCATGCACTGTTCAGCCGATGTCTTACTGATGGAGTATTCATCCTGTCTTGAAACAATTCTTTGTCTTGCCTCGTCACCGATTCCTAACTCTTGCATCTCTTCCTTTTCCTCCTCGGGATCAGTCTGATACTTGAACTCGATCGCAATCAGTGGGTGCTCCAGAAGATTCAGGACACTGTCAAGAGTGGTAGTTAGTTTTCATGACAATAAAAATAAGGGACGCCTTACACCAAAATAAGGGACCCCTTGCACCAAAATAAGGGACCCCTTGCACCAAAATAAGGGACTTCTTGCACCAAAATAAGGGAGCCCTGCATTTGGGGAGATGAGTTAGTCTCACCGACAGTGGAAGTTACCCTGCCTGGGTTTATAGGTCTGAAAATTGGGATAGTTGAATAATTATCCTCTATTTAGATCTGGACCCAGGAAAACTGTAATGGCGGTAGGGTTGGCAATTCAAAATGTCACCAAGCCTGACACATCTGATCGTAACCAATTACCTAGAGTGGCTTTCATCATTGTATTGGGTGATTTCAATTTTAAAATACAAAAGCTGGAAAGGCAGCTTTATTATTCCATGAACACAAACTATAGTCGTAACAAACCATAACGTTCAGTTTGACTGATCATCCACTTTTGTTTGGACAAATACTGCAAATGGAATACGTATGATGTCTGACTTTAATTTCATCCTCTATGCAACCAGCCCTTAAAACAAAGAACAGTACAATTTACATACAGGTCGGGGGTCACAAGAGGACACTTAGCTAAATGTTAACGGATTTGGACTTACAATTTCATTATCTCTGTTCGGGTTCCCTCAATTTGGGTAATATCCTGCAACAAATAAACATCAAATCACAATAATACACTCCGGTCTTATTCACAAATGATTCTTTGGAACAATATCGCAAAAAATCTACAAGCTGATTTTTAAAAATGTACAAGGAATAATTGTTTTACAATATGTATGTATATATACATTTATTATTTATTCATTAAGAAACAATGTCTTCCTTTTGTTTTTCTCTATTCATTTGTTTTCATATTTATTCAAATAAACACTTCACTTCAAGAACATAGCTATTATTGTGAATAGACTTTTGGCATTGGATAGATTTGCTCTTTCAAATAATTTGTGAAATTGGTTAAATTTTTGGACTGATTACTCCCGTTGTGCTTTTTTGTCATATTTTTGTCAGGTAAAACGTAGGCGGTTTAGGATATGTTTACAACAAGAACGGATTCTAAATATTTGTTGAGTAATCCAATTGCTGCAGTTCATTTTGTCCCTGTTCAGTTTTTGTTCAAAGCCAAACTAAACCATCTCTAGCATCACCTGCCTTTGGGAAAGAAGTCTCCTGTAGTTGATTCGACACCAGCACTTTCTCCACATCGCACACCAACGGTGCTAAGAACTCCAGCAGTGCGACTGTCGTGTTCTCCACCTTGGAGAAATCTGGTTCCTGACTAATCAGTCGTCGTTCCATGGCCCCCATGCCATTGACGCTGGGTACTGTCAGGGTCTCCATGTGAGCGTACAGGGTGGCGAGAAGCTGGTTGTAGTACAAGGGTTTGGCCAGGCCCAGACGTCTGATAACTGAACAATTCACCAAAAAATACATCATTTATCAGAGCAGGCATGAACCTAGACCAACATTTAAGAAATTCTCAAAAAAAAGAGGACATACTTCTATACAAAAGGAGGGGTGGGCATTTCTTAATTTCAAAGCATGTGATTCAGACACCGCATGCCTTTGGTAATTTCCTTGGTATCGAGAGAAGATTTATCCTGTATTTAGACATGGGCCCAAAGAGTGGTAGGACTGGCAACCTAAAATGTGGCCAATTTTGTTTTACCTAGAGTGGCTTTACAGTTGAATCTAATGTTGAAAATAATCCTCACATTTATACAGCAGGGGCGGATCCAGGAATTTTTGCAGGGGGGGCGTTTCTGAAATTTGCCCAGAAAAGTGACTCCCAAAATGTTCCGCCTGCAAATTTCTTTTTACAAGCGGGGGCGGGGGGCGGGGGGCGGGTGGGGGGGGGGGGGGGGGGGTTATACACTGTCTCACAGTTGGTGGCGCCATTTAACCTCTGTTTTGTTTTCACCCATAGACCTGTATTTGCAAAAGCAAAACAAAAAAAGCAAAACAAAAAGGCAAAAAAGAAAACAAAAAAAAATAAAAATTGGCAACGAGCGGGGGGGGGGGGGGGGGTGGGGGGTTTGACCCCTAAAACCCCCCCCCCCCTGGATCCGCGCCTGTACAGCCGATAAAAAAAATAACAATTTGTCAAGCCTGCCCAAACAATTTGGACCCACCCCTGCATACCTTTCTGTAGTGGTCCTAGGAGGTCGCTGTGGACTAGGCTGTCTAGAAATCGATCCACTTGCTCCAAGAGTCCAATGAACATCTCCTTGGGATTACCAAGCTGGAAGGAAGAGAGACATTATTCTCAGGTCAGTGGTTAGCTACATGGCATGACATGTCCAAAGTATAAACGGACACCTTGAGAACAGGTGTTTTTAAGGTCTGGTCAGTCGAGTCCAAATCTGACCTGCATGCCATTTATTAAAACAAAGGGTCTTCAGTGTGTGCTGAAAATCAAATGCACAGAACAAATGTCATGTAATGATCAAATTGTAAGATCTAAACAGTATTTCACAATATTCTTCAGTGATTGAGGCTTTGCATGGTTGAGATGTACAATCAGGGGGATTGGCTACATTTTAGTTTGCCATCCCCACCAACCTTACAGTTTTCCTGGGTCCACAATATAGCCGAAGCCACAATATAGACAAAGCCACAAATATCCAATTTGGAAATGGCCTAAGTCATCACAGGTCATATAGCTCTACCATCTGCAACTTTGGCTCACCTCTGCCAGACGGAAGACAATGTCCACACAGTTCTTGTATGTCTTCACATTTTTCTCCTTGTCTGAGAGGTGTGGTCCAAGGATGGGTAGCAGGTCCCATGCAATGTATTCCACCAGGCCCTATGAAATAAACATTTGAAACACTCACTGATATTGGGATATCTCAACACCTTGTGTAAACAAATATTTTCAAATAACCACAAAGGAAACTGACTAGGTCATTTCGAATGAATTTTCAAAGTGAACAAGACTGACAGGAGCGGGATTTGAACCCATGACCCAATACGATACCAGCACTCTACCAACTAAGCTATCTTGCCCAATGTTGGCGGTCTTCCAAACTGTCAGAGTGAATATTCAGAGTGAACAACAAAAACTGGCAGGAGTGGGATTTGAACCTGTGACCCCTGAGTTACTGTGCCAGCGTTTTGTCCCATGTCGGCTGTCTCCTAATTTGTCCTTTATCAAGACTATTCATTTTTATCTCTCTCTGCTATGGGAATCCGCAAAATACAATTAATAAATTACGGCAAAGTTCATCGGTGTGAGTGAGTTTCTTGTCTAGAGCCTTGCATTTTCGCAAGCATTATAGATTCATCTGTTTTGTTTTTCCATGTACCCTGGTTTCTATTTTCAAAATTCCACACAAATGACAAAAACTGTTTTTCATTGTCCGAGAAATTACAAAGTAATATGTTAATTTGGTTACGGGTACTCGATTCCATAATCTAGACATTAGTGGTTGGGTACTCATGTATCAAGTTCGGATACACAACACTGTTTCTTGGTCTACAAATGGCACCATACATCTTTACCTTGTACTCCTCATCAGTGATGAGATCCCTAAGTTGACGAGAATCTCCACGGTCCATGCATCCTCTGATAGTTGATAGGAGCAAGTAGGCCTCATCATGACTGCTCCTCAACGACTGAGCACTGCGGCCCCTCTGAAAACAAAAGCGTTCAGGAAGTCCATTTTATATCAACCTTAATTCACACAAATCATTGATACAACTGTCTGAACATGTGGCACAACCAGTTATTTCAAGATTTGTATAAATTTAAGGACTTTATTCAATGTTGTATTAGGGGAAACAATAAACCTTTTTAATTTTGACATTCTCAATGCATTGTGGGTATGGGGCCAAACAATTATGTAATTTATACACAAACCTATGGCACTACTACTAGTGAACCAGTCTGAATATTAATTGATTTTATTCTAAATATCTGTCATGGGTTGAGAGATGTACTCTTTTGCATATCTTTGCATGGAACATAAGGAAATAGCCACAAAAATCAAAAATTGCAATTCAATTGCATGTAGGCCCTATACTTTCACCTCTGACTCCGAAAAAAATGTGTGCACCACTCACTAAACTGCACCCCCGGTGACCTTTAATTTCTCAAATCAGGAAAAACACTCTACTTACAAATGCCTCTGCAGATTTTCGTAACGACGTTGCCATTCCATGCGATCGGACGTTCCGCTGAAAAAGTGAAACAGGAAGTTGTTGCTCATGGGAGAGGGCGCCCTCATGCTTCAAGAAAATGATAGGGCCTACATCAAGTGGTAAGCCAAACATTAATTTGACATGAACTCTTAACACGTTGGAGAATTGAAAAAAAAATACAATCAAACCAGAAAAAAACTAAACCAAATTTAAGCATTATTCGAGCGCCCCCCCCCCCCCCCCCCCATCATCTAATGTGTCCCTTGGGTGATCCCCAACCCACCCCACCCCAAAAAGGAAGGTCTGCAAAAAAGTCACATGTTTTCAATTTTTAGTCAATACTTGAAAGGCCGGTGACCATGACCAGTCATGACCATGGTCCTTTTTTTAATCTTCGAAAATCTTTACACATTTCTAACAGGTCGGCCTTGTGTGGTACTTTCCTCGCCTTCCGCTGTGACCTGGATTTGAATCAACCTATAAAAAATACCCTTGGTCGATCGACAGTCCCTGCCGGATTTTGCTGCGTTTTCCCCAGAATAATTATCATTTGGGGTTTTCCTCCCACCTCTAAAACTGAACATTTTCTTCGTTTTCTCTTCACAGGTTTCTTCAAGCTTCCGAGCATGCAACAGTGCAATTATGCGCTTTTGATAAATCCTTGGAATAAGTACCAGAGTTTATTATTCTGGCCTCCGAACCGTATATTTTAGGGTAAAATAAGCACTTATCCAGAACCACCAAAATGACATTCAATAATTCAATAAGGCCAAGTGCATTTTCAGTAATTCATGCATGACTCGACGATGTCATTTTGGTGGTTCTGGATAAGTGCTTACCTTATTTTAGTCTGCCCATGGAGAAATGTGTCTTATTTCTCCATGGTCTGCCTACCCTCGATAACAGCGTTCAGCATTACGCGAGTGCAAAGTTCATTCCATGGATCACCTGTACACTACACAACTCTTCGTACACAATACATCAGAGTCAATTGTTGTCATGATTGTAATGCGTGTCGGACACTTTGTAGCCGATGACGCCGAAGTAATTCTTTTTAAGCTAGCAAATTAGTTGCAGGCATACACTATTTTGGCTGTGTGCCGTTGTCACTGTGATAAAGATGCCTCTCTTCAGGTGTCTTTTCCTCTTTCTTAGCCTCATTGCCCAACTCAGCTCTTCCAGTCAGGCGGAGTCTGGTAGCACGGATCAAGATGAAGCACGGGCGTTCTTGACGAGCTATACAGAGCAGGCTGAAGTTGTCTTCTATGCAAGCGCTTTAGCAAGCTGGGGATACATGACTAACATCACTGATGCCAATCTGCAAAAGGATGTAAGTAGACCTAAGTCTAAAATTCTATGTACTCAGTCATATGTAAATACCTTCAGTCAGATTGCAACATATTGCTCTTTATTCGTGGCATTTGGTAGGCCTATTTGTTGCTGGTATACGGCATATGGAGCACGTATTGTTATGTTGACACCGGGTAAAAATACACTGTGCATAGCGATGTGAACATCGCAGTCTATACATTGACATGTATGCTTCGCCATATACCAGTAAAAGAACATTGAGGTTCTTTCAAAATAAAGAGACGGCATTTGTAAGAAAAACTATACTCTCTGTACATTTCTCTAATAGTTGGTCACAGAGAAGCTGAATAGCCATTATTATTTTACGCCTAGTAGGTCCTGCATGAATGTTCTTTTTTCAACTTCTGAGGTGAATGCGCGTTTTGGACAAAATGCTTTTCTATTTTTTTCTGCTAATATCCGTGAGCACAGTGACGTCATGAAGTGAAATCTGCTTTATGATTCGATTGACAGTACTTGAATTTCTGTGGAAGTCGGGTCTCTAATTATTTTGATTTTGTTTATTACTGTAAAAAAATTCAGAAAACGGTCAAATTGAATTAAATTTTGGCCATATACGACAGTCATGGTGGGTGTATCGCCTAATGGCGATAGTGTTCCCGAAACCAGGCTAATTGACACAAAATAATGATGGGTCGCCAACCTATAGGAAATAGTTCTGCGCTGCTGGTATAGAGCACTGGCATTTCACTGGCCTTTCTGACAAGTTCTCTCCAAATTTAGAACCGTACATTGCCCTAGGTTATCACTGAACAAACTTTTTGATGATTCACCCAATGTTATCAAATACAACAAGGTGTTTGCTTGTCGCAGATAGTAGGACGATATCGGTCCGTTATCTGTTTTATAGAGGCACTCAATTTCAAGAGAGGCAAAACAGCCAAGCAATAAACTACGGAGGTATATTTAGGACACGACCAAAAAAGTTATGGCACAATATTTCCCCCTTGGCAGACTACTATACCGTACGGGCGGATTACTATTTCGCTCATTGCTATATGGTTCTCAATGTTATTTTACCGCGCTCATTAATATTTCAAGAAGCCAAGGGCGGATCCAGGGGAGGAAACAACGGGGTCATGCCCCCCCCCCCCCCCACCCCAACAATAAAAGGCTAAGCGAAAAAATGATTGAGTTAATTATTTAATGTTAATTAATTAAGGCAATCAGAAAGCTGCATTAAAATTTCGCCACATAGACGAATTTCACATTAGCCCCGTCTGCGCACTTCCGGATTGAAAGCGAGGCTGTAAACAAATTCATTCATACATGCATAAATCACGGCAAATGACAGAGTAGCGCACGGCTAGCATGGTCAAACGGTACCGGTTCATTACAACAAAAATCGTCCAACTCCATTCTTAATCGGCGTGATGTTCACCTATTTCACAGAATAATGATTCCCAAATAAACTTACCTGCATTAGCCTAGATAGTTTTGGACAACTCGATCAGCGATTTTTTTTCAAAATTCAAAAGAGTTTACCGTGTTTAAATTGCACTAGTATGAACGCGACACATGTTGTTTACTTAGCACTCAGCCTCGCTTTTAAATCCGCAGGTGCGCAGATTGGTGTTATTTTCCTCCATGTGAAATTCGTCAGTGTCGAGAGTCTCTCCCCGCTTATGAAATTATTTTGCAGACCGAACATTTTTCACAATGCCTTTAAACTTTTAACCCCCCCCCCCCAAAAAAAAAATGTGTTCCTGTATCCGCCAGGGCGAACAGTGCGAAACGCTATTATTAAGTGCCCTGAAATTTGCAGAACAAAACCTGCCAAAAATGAGCTTCTCTGTAATGGTTGTCAGTCAAAACAAAGTTTTGAAACCTCAACAAAATATCAGTCTAGAACCATGTCTGATATTAGGGCTCAAGGGCCACAAAAATTGCGCAGCCGAAAATGCGGTTTGCCTATATAGGGCCCTGCCCTTCCATTTCGCATACAAACATAGTGCATGTGACGTCACATCGAGGCCTTTGTTTCTCTGCCACAGGCGGGATACATATAGACGCTTATAGAGTACCGAAGTAATGACGTCAATGCAATGTTTGGAACCAGAATACTTTTGTTATTTTGTGTCAATGTGTTTGCATGACTGGCTGTTAACAAAGGAACAGTCGAAATCTCCATTTGTTTGGAGCCAGTTGTCGCGCCAACTGACGTTATACACTTCGGCGCTCTATTGTCATTGAATTAAAATAGCAAAGCCCCCCCCCCCCCCCCCCCCCCTCAGTGAGAGCGCCTGTGATGTTAAACGCTTTGATGTTGAATTCTATTTAAATAGGTGGAAGCTAGTCTTGTTACAGCGGCATTCCGGAAGGAAGCGAACCAAAACGCAAGTCGGTTTGATGCAACGAATTTTGCCGATGACGTAAAGAGGCAGTTGAAAAAGATCAGAGATATTGGAACAGCTGCATTGGAGACTAGCAAGGTTAAAGAGGTAAGACCCTTGTACATGAATAACAAAAATCATGTGATTGGCTTTTCCGTATTTGAATTTATTGTAACATTGGCTGGTGTTAGACCTCTGTAAACCAACTTGAAAGTGTATTGGTTTTTCACGCAAGCGTTATGTCATTTTCCAAAAAATGAAAGGAGGAAACCTTTTTAAAACTTTTTATTTTTAGATAATACCAGACCATATTTTTCAAGATGGCTGCTCTTATTTTTTTTAAAGACGGCTTTCTAGGGGTCCCACAAATCGATTCAAAACAGTTAAAATACACCAACTACCTTTGCATTTTTATGGCGTCTTGGGAAAAATCAGCGCGCAGATTATTCCCATACCCTCACAGATTATACCCATACTCCTTGGCGGAGAGAGGCAATTGTAGTCAAGTGTCTTGCCCAAGCACCATTCTCTCCGGTGGGGTTCGAACCCACATACCAGCTCACGAGAGTCAGACACGGTAACCATTGGAACACGGCGCTCTACAGAAGAGGTGATTGCCATTCTGGTTTTTCATTTATTATTTTACGGCGTATTGTGTTTTTCTTATTTAGTACAATGAAGTGGTGAATGACATGACTGATAAATACAGTACTGGTACCGTGTGCGAACCGGACGATCCAAACGATTGCAAGCGGCTTGACCCCGGTAGGAAAAACTATTAACAAATATCGATCGTTTAGGGATTTTTACCAAGTTGAGAGGCTGTTTTCAGTATAGAGAAATTTTGCTTTGGAAGATCCATGAAAATAATTGACTGACCTATCATACGATTGTATTTATAAGGCTTCCCCGTCCATCGACCCCTCCCAAAAACGAAATAATTTAACAAATTATGTTACCATGCCAATGTCCCGTCTATTGAAGAGTGACGGAGGGTTACGTCCATAATAGTTCTGCTGAAATACGTCAAAGTTTGTACGCCACTTTTGTCATAAATGTCGATACTTGATTGTGCCGTCTCAGGACTCTCTAAAGTTGCTGGCTTGCCCCCATATTCTTTTGATCTGGTGCCTTTAAATACAGGTCTCAACAAAATTATGGCCACCTCACAAGACTGGGACGAACTGGTGTGGGCCTGGAAAGGATTCCGCGACGCAGTTGGGGTACCAAATAAACCCTTGTATAAAAAGTTTGTCAAACTGGCAAATGAAGCCGCTATGGCGAATGGTAAGATTAATTATTATTCCATAATACGTTAGGGATGATGTTATTTAAAAGAATTTCCCGAAGTGGTGTTCAGCACTGTACATTATACTTTAGGAGAGATTGTGGGGGAAAACATACTTACTTCGTGCGAACCCACGACCTCCTGGCCTTCTTAGTAGTACATTGCAGAGGTCTTAAACATTCGACCACGCGATTTCTGGGGATCGCTGGTTGATTCGAATCTATTTCAGCGGGTACAGCGCAGTCAATGTAAAGATGATTTTTTTCAAAGGTGAAACTCGGCGGTCGAGTGGTTCAGACATCTGCACTAGTAAGCAGGAGGTAGTGGGTTCGATCCTCGCACGAGTAAGCCGGTGAATTCTTTCCCATGGGGCTCTCGGAGAGCACTGAGCATACAGTGCTAAATATTACGTCAAGAATCCGTTATTTCATATAGCTGATAGTTTTTGTCGACGTTTGTCATTGCCATGTCACCCTGTGCCATTGTCATTTTCTTTGTTACTATAATTGCCATTTTCATTGGCTTTGTCCTTGAAGATTTTGTCGCTGTAAATGTTGTTGTATAATGTCGTTGTCGTTTTGTTACTGTCGTCGTTTTCGTCATTGTCGTCGTGTTCACCGTCAACATGACAACAGGCCTAATGGGTCTGTTTGATTTTTTTCTAGGTTATTCTGACATGGGAGCTTATTGGCGGTCCGAGTATGAGAGCGACACCATTATTAACCAAGCCTACGAGATATATGACCAAATATTACCTCTGTACAAACAGCTTCATGCGTACGTAAGACGCATCATGCGTAAAAAACACGGCGAAAATGTGGATATGAAGACGAGGCGCATCCCTGCATGTTTACTGGGTAATTTCATTTTAAAACAAGATTTGAAGTTTGAGGGGGTGTTGGGGTGTTTGTTTTGTTTGGTTTTTGTTTCTTTTCAAATTTCAAACTGGGGAAAATGGAACAGTAAATTTGGTTTTGCACGAGACCAGTGCAGTAGACTGATCATTGGCGTATTGACCAATCACAGATTTTAAAGTCCGATGTGGGATGCCGGGGCCTCGTGGTATAATGCACTGGTCTCAAGATCTCAGTGATACTACAGATTTTGTGAAATCAAGCCCAGTCGGGGGGTGGCCATGGTGCTTGAGTCCTTGAGCAAGACACTTTGTCATAAATAGCTTCTCTCCACCCAGGAGTAAATGGGTACCTGCGAGGGCAGAGGTGCATGGTTATGTGTTTGATTATCCTGTGTTGGCTTAACTTGCAGCCGGGGCTGCATACCCCCCCCCCCCCCCCCCTCCTCCCGGGAACAGAGATGGTTTCAGGAATGTTTAATGGTCTGATGAATAGAGGTAATAATGTAATGCCTTTGGCACCGTGATTTGGTGGATATGTGCGCTTTATAAATCTAAAGAATTATTCAAAGTGATGGACGTGTGGCGCGCGGGGCGGGGCTTAATAATGTAAAGGTGTAATCTGTATTCATTTACTTCACTAGAGTATATGCAAAGCTCGCAAAGCATGAACAGTGGACAGTAAAAGAAAAGAATGTTCATGTTTTATTCAAAGTGTCTTCCTTTTTGTTTCTGGGCAGGCGATATGTGGGGGCGATTCTGGGGAAATATCTACAGCCAGGTTGAGCCGTATCCAGACAGCCCAAACATTGACGTCACGGATGCTATGGTTAACAAGGTAACGATGTATTTGAAGCTAGGTAACAGTTGCCGAGTCGACTTGCCAAATAAGACTACCAGAATCGAGAACTTTTATGCAGTTGACAAAATCAAAGATATTTGACACCTCAAATGGGAAGAATTTTGACCAATCAGAAAACCCATAATTGATAACGTCCTTTAACTTGGTTTTAGTATTTGTGCGTTTAGTTGATTGAAATCAGGCAAATGTTTGTCTTCGATAGGGTTTCAATCCGCGGAAGATGTTCGAGTTAGCCGATGATTTCTTTGCTTCCTTGGGTTTACTGCGAGTCAAGCCAGCCTTTTGGAATAACTCCATGATTGAGCAACCTCAGGACGGACGAGAAGTCGTGTGCCATCCCACGGCATGGGACATGGGGAATGGCGAGGACTTCAGGTATGTAGCGGTTCATGTTACATCGGGGTTAATTGCAGACCTATAAATAAGATATTCCATTAGCAGGCCATCCGGTCGGTCGGCCGGTCGGCCGGCCGGCTCCCCTACTCGTTTGTTCTATTATTTCATTTATTGTTTGCTTGTTTGTGTATTTTACAGTTTTTAATCCTATTTCCTCACTAAAGGATCAAGATGTGTACCAAGGTCAACATGGATAACTTCCAGACGATTCATCATGAGTTGGGCCACACCCAGTACCAGATGCAGTACAGCGATCAACCTTCACCGTTCCGTGACGGAGCTAACGGCGCCTTCCATGAAGCCGTCGGGGAGGTGATGACTTTATCGGTCTCAACCCCAGCTCACCTGTCGCACCCTGACGTCGGTCTGCTGGATGCGGGAACTGGCCTTGACAACAGTAAACATTTTTCACATTGTCCTAAATAGCCCAATTGTTATTAAAATTGTGGGAATAGGCCTATATAAGCGGTATTTTTAAGCGAAAACATTGCTGTACCCGCGACCAGAGGGCCAATTTCATGGAGCACAAAAACTTGCTTAGCACAAAAAGTCTTACTTACTAAAACCACCAGCCAAAACACCTACTGGTTTATTTTCTAAGAAAATAATGGCTGAATATCAGTCGCAGCAATAAACATAACATGAAGACATTTCATGCTAAGCATTTTGGCTTAGGTAGAAGCAGTTTAAAGTGGCGCCCTTTTAAGCGCCTTTACAACGTCCGACGTCCAAACACAACGCATACACACAAAGACGAAGGGACATTTCTCATTTTTTATTCCTGGAAATGATCTTACTTTAATTACACATGAAAAACAAATTGATTTTGGAATTTAAGCTATGTGCAAACTTACGCCAACAACTGTGAATTCACGTCTGTTTGTACCAACATTTTTTTTCAGGGACTGATATCAACTTTCTACTGAAGACGGCTCTGAACACCATTGGTACCCTGCCATTTAGCCTTGCGTTGGATCAGTGGCGATGGGATGTTTTCGCTGGTGCCGTTAAGGAGGAGAAGTGGACCGAACGATGGTGGAAACTAAAGTGAGACAAAAAAATATAATCTTTTCTGGATCGGACAAAAGTGAAAAGAATCTGTTCATTATCACAAAATTCATGTTGAATAAAGCAATGCCGTGATTTTTTTAAAAGACTGTTATAGTTGAATTCATAGCGACCCTATAATTATAGTGAACTATTGGAGTCAGTGTATTCGTATATTCGGGTAATTTTTTCATTTTTATTCTGTCAACTCGAATTTATCCATATTTATCAGTATTCTTGTTAATGAAATTTGGTCAAACTCTTTTCTTTTGATGATCCAGGCATGAACTGGTTGGCACTGAGGCGCCAGTGAAAAGGACTGAAGACGACTTCGATCCGGGAGCTATGTATCATATCGTTGTGGCCTATCCTTTCTTAGGGTATGCGGATCAGGCTTGATTCAAAACCGAAAATGAATGAATTAAACTGCTGCGAACTTATAATTGACTATATTGACCTGAAATATACAAATCAACGTTAGCTGGCCCAACGTTTCGAACTTAAGTAAGTTCTTTCTCAAAGGCAAATGACATAGTACAAGAAAGAAACATGTGGGGGACATACAAACAAGTAGGGGTGGATGGGGAAACACAAAAGAAAGATTAATGACCAAGGGAGAGTGGCAGTAGGTGAACATCAAAGGGATCGGAGTACAGAGAGGGGAAATCACAGCAAAAGGAGTAAGGGGGGAGGTGTGAATTGGGAGGAAAGAAGATGCTATATATTCAACCTGCTTTTCCTCCTATACCATATCTTATAACAATCTACACGCTTCTTTTCATTTGCAGTCAGGAGATGGTGGTTTCATTCGTGTAAAATCTATTTTTAAGTCATGCAAGAGGGCGTTTTTTGTTTGTAATAGAAACAATTCCTAGTTAAAGAGAATCATAACGGTACAAAAATCGTTTCTCCATATCACCCATCAGCAATATGTCATAGAAATGCTGATTAGAATCGGATCCCCAACTGCTATTGAATATGGAAATCAAGTGAACTTGAACAAGAAACCTCCCACAAAATGTAGAAAATATTTGATTTTTGTCTGCACACAACACTATTAGACACAATCGTTGTACCCATGATGGTATCGTACTTTGGCTCATAATATATATATATATATAAGAACAAAAATGGAAAGACCAAATTTGGCAATGAAAGGCTTTTCGTGGTAGCAGCAGACGTCGTTTTCCACTATTCTTACAAGTCGTGCGCATGCTCAGAACTATCAAGAAGGACCGGTATGTCTGCTGCCACCAGCGTCTCAAAAGTCTCCCATTGCTCCATAGAGCTGCTGCAGTGAACCTGGAAATGTATGTATACATGGAAAGATCACCGTTCTGCATGTGTTCATGTCCTTTTTTAAAATGCTTTAAAAAACTTCCTAAAATGCACATGCCCCTTGATGCATCCAAACTGAAAGTGTAAATTCGGTATCTAAATAGAAAAGTGCATCAAGCCTTTGAGCTGACGTTTATACACTTGGCATTAGGCAAATAAATATTGTACTGTTGTTCTTGTCAGATACTACATCCGTACCATCATCCAGTTTCAGTTTCAGAAGGCGTTGTGTGAAGCAGCCGGCCATACGGGTCCGCTCCACCGGTGTGACTTCTACAAATCACAGGAGGCAGGAACGAAACTTGCGTGAGGGATTATTTTTTCGTCGTTCAAACCCCAAGTCTTTGCCGTTCAACTCAGTGGATGCATTCAAATAGGCCCTTTTCGTGTGACGTCACCAGTCCATATTGCACCGCCCACAGTGCAGTGATGCAGATGCAATGCTTATTCGAGCAGAGTGCCGACGCTTGACATCAGTTGGCGGGACAACTGGTTCGAAACAAACTTTTGTTAAAGTGGTGTCTTTTGTTAAGAAGTCGTTCTTTCGAAACTGTTCTTTGTTGATAACCAGTAGTTATATTAATATGATTTTCGATAAATTCTGGTCACGTGTGTAAAAAGGATGGTTCAAATTCGCAGCCATCCTGTTTCATACTGCATGGACAAGCATTAAGCATCTTTTCTCTTCTCGGAAAGATAGGGCATAGGTCTAAACTTAGGGGGGAATATTCAATATGTTTTGTTTTTTGTTTTTTTTTGTGGCAGAAATATGTTAAATTTGGGGTCCAGCAAGCCCTGGCCGGATGCCATGGAAGCCATAATGGGTCAAAGGTCAATATCTGCCGACGCCATCAACGCCTACTTCGAGCCACTGATGACGTGGCTTCAGGAGACAAATGAGAAAAACGGAGAAGAGCTTGGATGGGGTAAGTGAACTGAAACTCAATTTCATCAACGTCAGACCTCTAGGAAAGAGCGCCGGCCACCATTCGTTAAGTATTAGCAATCACATTTTGAAACTACCAAAAAAATCAAAGAAATGCTGTCATTCCGGCGAAAATTCATTAACAAAATTGTCCATGAGAACACTTGAAAATTAGAGGTTATACCTAACGCGTTCATTTTCATTTTTCTTCCATTTAAAGACACAAGAACACAGCGTGAAAATTAAAACCTTAGCTGATTCGGACGCAGTAAACATAGAAATTAAATGATGAAATTAAATTGTCACCTGTTCCATCGACAGAGTCGCCGATAAAAATCATGTTACCTTGGGCATTTCTGCAAAACACTTTGAGAATTGTAGTTTTCCTTAATAATATTAGTCACGTGTATAGGTCTATGCAGACTTCGAACTGAACATTGCCATGCAGTTAGGCTTATTATCATATCCTACTTCACCTTTTTTCTATTGTGTCCTGTGGATTATCGAAATTATATTTAAGTTTGTTTTTTCTTTTCACTGTTCGTCATAGAATTACTGAGATAACACGAAAAGGGTAAAGTTTGTATACTACATGCATGATATTATGTTTTGATCTGCGTATAATAACATGCATGATATTCAGTTTTGATTGTTTATGCATACATAACTATTTGCATGCTATTTATCTGGAGTTTGCTGCGTACAAAAACTACGAGGTGGTGTGATTAATGTAAACTTTATAGGCTGCAGGTTTTGTTATGCAATTTGTCTGTGGGTGTAGTTTTTGGGGTATAGACTGCTGTTGTTGTTAATTCTATTTGGTTTCACATTGTCGCATGATTCCACGGTATATTTGTGGGCGGAGCCTGAATGATAAAAGGCGTAGTAGGATAAGGGAGCTTGCTAAAAGCACGTGTTTTTTTATATTCTCGTTTTCCATCAATCGTTTTCCATTGTAAACTCACTCTCACTAGAAAGAAACTTATTTTTATGTATATTTGTTATGGGATCAAATTGGGGCTATACATTGCATCTGATAGATTTCAAGCCAAGATTTAGAATTTTTACTAAAAGGTAGCAACGTTAAAATTTTAGAATGCACGCCCATTTTACCTCTTGGTCAGGTTATACTGCAAATTGTCAAATTGTATAAGTTGTGTACTTCTTTTTTCTTCTCACACAGTTAAGTTTGACCCCCCCGGGGATGACAATGGCGCCAGTCTATCCAACGCATCCATGGCTTTGCTGGTGTTCTGCGTCTTGGTAACCACACAGTTGCTAGGCAACCACCTGTAGACTGAACTTTCCGCTAGACAGAGTTCTCGGACATATGGGTTGATGACACGGACTCGTGGGACAAAAATCAGGCTCCGTGTCAAAATTCGATGAGTCGCGAATCGAGAAAAGTCACTTCTGAACTTTTTCCTTTAGGCCTAAACATTCTTGATTTTCCTAAAATCCAGTTTAGTACATCTTCCTCTGTTAAAGGGAGGCTGTTAACATTCCCTGATTTTAATTTTGTACATAATAGTCGACATGTTTATAACCATTTGCATGTTGGCATTCAATTCTTGCAATTTATACGACGATTTATACGACGAATTTTATAAGGGTTGGTAAATATCTGCCATCAAATTTAAAGATAAGCAATAGCATAGATCTTATGCTATAGCAGCCATTTTCGAATATTTTGTCATTAAAAGAAATCTGTAACAGTTTGAGCACAAAAGGTCTGCCCGTGACTGCCCCTGATGGGTAACAAAGGCATTACCCTCTAAGATGGCTGCTTTGAGTCTATTTAACCAAACACAAGCGTATTTCATTAAAGAAATTCTTTCATTTTATTCTTCTGCAAGCGTTGAAAGATGTACCAACTAATTCTCATTATCTTGTGATTATACCGCAGAGATGTTGTATTGATATATTCTTTCCAAAGTACTTCAAAGAAATCAAGCAAAAAGTCTTCACTCATGAAGGCCACACTGCCAGCTGCATGTAAAGTCACACAGAATAGTATCTTCCCGAAGAAGAAGCATTAATACAGCTTTATCCAAATTAAAGTATGATTTACACAGAATAGTGTAAAATAGAACTGAAAAAAATATATTTCATATACTAATGTGCAGGCATACTGGCTCAAACTCGTCGTGTGAATATCAAGCCAAAATAGCCTGGAGCTAAAAACGCAACTTCTTCCATTTTGTTTTAAAATCATGCATTTCTACACATGAAATAATTTTGATCTGCGATATAAACCCGCATTAATCAAGATTTGCTTTATATCAAATGACAGGGAAACAGCTATGGGACTATAATTAGAAACAATTATAGTAAATAAAATGATGCAATTTACATAATTACATTGTTTCTCAATTATTGACAGTCATGCCGAATTCACAGATCCACGAATTATGGACAAAGCATTCCAATTTTGCACTAGTTTTGATTTCATTACAATGAAATTCTGTCTTAAGGATTTATTGAGAAATGATCGATTCTAGAATGGCACTGACTGCAGTTGCAATTCTATAGGCAAGCTCAGGAATTGATCTTCATTTTTCATTCGGCTGGATGTTCGGGTTATGAACTAAATGTTACGGGTCTGTCTGGACTTCAATGGCGAATGCTGATGAGGAAGGGATAGAGCTTGTCCAGCAAGCATTTGTGCTTCTTTCTTGGCAGAGGAAACTTGATAGTTGGAGGCAGTCGGTCCTTCCACTTTCCCTGGCGAATAATTCAATAAAAAGAACAACTTGTTTTTTAAAATCATTTCAAACATAAATCACAGAGTAAATTTGAAATGTACACAAGAAATAACAGGCCCTCGGCACAGCATTTTCTCCACATGCACATTTTGGTTCACAATATATAGCCATACACGTTCGTGTTTGTTTGTCTCTGGTAAGGAAAATTAATTTGAGAAGACATACAATCTCACATTGGGTTTCAGGTTTGGACTTTGAAGAAAACAATGTCTTGCTTCATCATTATGTTAAACAGATGAATGATTCCTACCGTCTATTATATATACATGTATCTATATGGCAAAGTCACGTGTCCCTTAAAGATAATTTACCAGGCTAACTGCTAAGAATGCGAATTAGCAGTCACGTGAAACACAAAAAAAGCTTAGGCCTACTTCAAACGTTAACATTTCTCTCGCGTCTAATTCCAAGAAATCCCAAATATTTCAACCAGATGTGGTACAAATTCGATGTTTAGTGAAGCAACTGCCCGCTTTGTTTGTCTGGCTTTGCCGATCTTCCGGCCGAAGACCAGCAGGGCTTCAACCGTCGAACATCTGCCGTGTTATTCAGTTCACTATGAAAGAACATCTTCTCTCTGACTGAATGTTTTTAAGTGTCATAAAATATTTCCTTGGCCGGTCGGCCATGAAAAAGTGAATTACGGTCGATACAAATTCGACGTTTCAAACAGCTACAGCAATTGAACGCAAATCAATTGGAGACTTTGAGACGCTGGTGGCAGCAGACATACTGGTCTTTTTCCATTGTTCTTACCAGTCACGTGCATGCTCAAAACTACGCGCGCATGCTCAGAACTATGCGCACATGCTCAGAACTAGCAAAAAGGACCGGTACTTCTGCTGCCACTAGCGTCACAAAAGTCTCCCACTGAATCAGACATTACATATATAGGCCCCTATACATGCGTCGTTTGAAGCGGGCCTTGGTTCTTTACCGTTATACGGGTCTCTTATTGATTTCAGAAGTTCAAATCTTTCATGAAATGAAATTCCCCTTTACCCCAAATCGATGTGCCATAATATCCCAAACGTGACTCACATGGTACGGTTGCCCAGACGACTTCAGGCATTCGACGTCTATTGGCGCCTGGTTGATGACGTATTGCCATAGCAACTTCACACTCGGCGTCCATGTCACGTCCTGAAATCGGCTCGCCACTGCTGATGGCCATGTAAGAGTGACGTCATGAGTCTTGTCTTCGCCCCTAGTAGTAGTAATGGTAAAGTCATAGTATTGCATGCTTGACGCCTGGTGTGATAGAAGTCATAGTTTACCCGAGTATCTGGCTCGTTTCCATATGAACTTGACAAATTGGACGGGAAGTGCTGGGGCGAGCATGCTGAGCGCTCAGATATGAGCTCAGCAGATTTAGGAGGCCAGTTTCGGGGAGCTGCTAAGCACAACATTTTGCTTATAGTACAGAAAAGGGACATTCAAAATCGCAAACATTTGCGCAAGTATCTGTAGACAATTTTAGATGGAGTAAGAAATACAACACGCCACACCAGAGCCCGGCAGTGTCCAGCAGAATAGAGCACAACACAACACATAGTTATAGTACAGACAACAAAATGAGAGCACAGCAAAGCATGGGACAAACGCAACCACCCCCACCCCCCCCCCCCCCCCCCCCCCCACCCACCCCGCCCGCGCCTTTCAAAACATTTCTGAGGGCGGAACAAATTGGAGCCACTTTTCCCAGAAAAATTCCGATTTTACAAAACGACCCCCCCCCCCCCCCAAAAAAAAAAGAACGGGCTGAAAGACGGCGACGTATACCTGTAAGTACCCACCTAATGGCGAACTTGAAGAAGGCAGACAGTGCCGTCTTAGCCACCGTACTCTTACAAACTTCTAAACCACTGGTGGGGTAGTAGTGCATGTAATTTACACACATCTCATCTTGTATTCCGAATCCACCCTGAAAACATTATTGGGAAACAAGTTCAGAAATTTAAGTCAAGATACTTTCCGTCTGTTCCTACCGATATACTCTCGCTGTACCTATAGATGTAGAACGAAAAGCTATGCCAATATCTTTCCCCCTCGTTCTGTATCATCTTTTTAAAATTATTTGCCTGCATGGTGCGTGTATCTTACTATCCTTTCCTGCCTCATAAGGAATCTTAATTCCTACCTCTTGCTCTTCTTATTCTTTTTGTAGCTTTATACTAAAATACCCAGTGTTTTTGCAGGATTTATCGCGGCGAAGGAAATTTGGATTCTGGCATTCAAGACGTGATTTTACATTTGTAATCAAGTCATTGATCCTGAAAATAGAAGCACTGTCGAGTAAAATATCCACACAAATTTCTCATATGGACATTTCCCTTCACTAAATACTCGTGCTCACATCCACCTCTCCCGGGTTATTTCGCTAAGACTTTATTTGGACTGTATACAATCCTTTTCAGGTAAAACAATAATAAGGCAAGACTTCGATTTTTAGTCTCTTAGCCGGTATTTTACTTAATATTAGTTTGTTAAAATATTAGTTTGCCATCATTTAAATCGGTACTGTTTTCGTTTTTAATATATTGCCTTTCAAAATTCGGCACTTTTTCAGTAATGAGAGACTTTTTAGACGCTGTTGTGCACGCAGCAGCGTGAGCGGTCATTTTCCATTTTTTCTCACCAGTCGTACCCATGCTCAGAACTACGCGCGCGTGCTCGTTATCGTTATGTCTGCTGCCTCCCATTCGTTTGCGATGTATTCTCTCTTTAAATGTCTAATTTAGTGACTTGCATAAGTAGACCCTGCGTCTAACACACCATGAAATAAAAAAACACCTATATTACGTTAGTTTTGCCTTCCTTTTTTAAACTGCTTTTTAACAGATTTCGATCAAAGTGTTGTCGCTGTTTTCGTTGAATGTTCCTACTCACCAAAGTAATATTCGGTCTGGCTGATGTATCATACCTGCAAGTTGTTATTAGAGCATCTCCCTACAGCGGAAACGTCGAACAAAGAAAAAAAATCAGTCAGAACTACCGAACAAGGGCTGCCCCATCTTATAAGACGAGATCGATACGGTAAGTGCTAAGTTGACTCCTGGCTCTGGGTCATGGAGATTCAGTTTGCCTGGGGGATGTTGATGGAGAATGGTACTCGGTGGAAAGCCATGCACTTATGATTCGAGTCTGATTTGGAATTATGAGCAGAAAAGTGTTCCCAGAATACATTTATTTTTTTGACATGTGTTGGTCGTATAGTGCCCATGCAGAATTATCAGGTTGCTTGCAACATCCATTTGAGGTAAAAATTAAATCCTTTGATTTCTAGTTTTAAAAAAAATGAACATGATTATAGGAATTGTCATTTAGCTTACCGGTAACACAACGACATCGTCGTGAAGTAATCGAATTTCCTAAAATGGAAAATGCAACAAAAGTTGATGACTGGTCACTTAATTAAAGGGCAGAAAAACATTCATGGAAAAATATCTAAATGCAAATGTATGCATAATCAGAAACCTACTTAAACGTCTGGTGTATGGAAATCATGTTGTCATTAGATACGATTTCGGTGGCATTAGGTAAATATTGTAAGAGTTAAGAAGCAAAATCGGAAGAAGATAAAAACTCATCCCTTCTTTCTATTTTGGTGGGCGTTGGTTCTTGAAAGTGCATGTTGTAAATATTCAAACAGAATGGAAAGGTGCCCTTAAAAATCAGCATTTATGGCCTTTATAGACGACTTTACTATTAAAAGAAAGATAAAAGTAATCAAGCTTATATAGTGAGGCGATGTCTAAGTTGAGATGAGGTCCATTCAATTGTCTCATCGGATGGAAAATAAAGTGCCCGCTCCTAACCTGAAACATTGAACTATAGTGATCATCCCTGTTGAGTTCTTGTATCTCCACGCCATTGCGTACGTGCTTGGTCCAAACCGCCGTGCCGCTCAGATGGGTGTGGAGCTGAGAAGCAAACACGCGAATTCCCTGGTCCGGGATACCCTAAGTGGTGGGGCATTCATGATTGAAATTTACCAAAATACACCATTTGATCATTATTTATTTATTTATTCATTTATTTATATATTTATTCATTTATTTATTTATAATAGGGCAAACAAGATTTAAAGAAAACATTAAAAGACAGGCCCGTGGATTTCCCAGAAGCGAAACAAATCACTGTTTAAAGGGATCTCCGGACAACATGGAAAATACAAAAGTTATACAGCACAGAGGAAAAAACCAAACATACATACATGTAGTACATATACATGTATAGCAATACACAAATAGACAATAAAGACATTAATAAAGGACAGTATCAAAACCAAACAAAGGTAAGATCGAGTTTTCGCGAGAAGAGGGCGCCCCATAAAAAAAATAGTTAAATATAATTAAAAATTAAAAAAATTAAACAACTGTATGTATTAGCGGTGTTACGTATTACCATATTTTCATGCGAGTGCTGTTGAAAGTATTACACCATATATAGACAATTAATAACAAATTTCTCATAACAAACTTCCAAATCGACAAAATTAGCTGGCCTAGCGTTTCGAACTTATTAAGAAAGTTCTTTCTCAAACAGAATGTCTTTTTTCTTCTCAATGCCGTTGAGAAAGAACTTACTTTAGTTCGAAACGTCAGGCCAATATAATTTTGTTGATTTGTATATTTCAGGTCAATCCAGTCAGTTAGCAGTTTACAGCAGTTTAGTCATTTTTAAAACAGACTTGAAGGTTACATTCTTCTGAAATTATGATGCAGCATGCCAAAGCGAAATTTTAACACTTCGTTCTTTTTATTCTGTTTCCCAGTCAAGACTGTTTAGAGTGCCCCTTGTTTTCCGTCGGTCTTTTACACTTCTACTTAAATAATAGTTCAAGAATAAGGCTAGGATTCCAATTCGTTCTTAACCATAATCCACAGGGAACTGACAGAAAAGCATGACAGACAAACACGCGCTTTGACTGAAAACGTTTACACGCCTCATTGGAAACACAGTAGGATAGGAACCTCCATGATGTTGAGGGTTACATATCTTTTCGAAAACTGACCTGGTTTGTACAGTCTGGAGCGCAGTACCCCGTAAGGTAGAATTCGTTTGAGGTTGGAGGGACAGAGAGGTTTGGAGAGTAGGTTGCCCCGACCTCTAAGATACCAGCATCGTTTGGCCTCAGTGAGGCCGTGTAGCGAAAGCGAATTCCTGAACTGTCCAAAACTCCTTCGGGAGAAAATTGATAACAACAATGAACATCTATTTTTTAAAGAGGTTAAGCTGGCTTTTCATAAGTGCGTTTGTCTTATCCGTTTTATGTCCCGTTGCATATCCTCTTCGTGAGGAGTGTTAACTTCCGGGTCAAATCCGAGGGGTTATACATGCGGCACACAACGAGGATTAGGCCAATCACCCATAACCTGAAAGGCAACAGGTACAAGGCGGACCGAAAAAGCACATGCAAAACCAGCTTTATGCTTTAGTGTGTCCTCCTTTCTTGGAAGTTCAATGTCTCAGAGGGTATTGGATTTTGTGTGTGGTCCTATCGGTACAAAATGGGAGACCTTTCAGACCCTGGCGGCAGCAGACATACCGGTCTTTTTTGTGTGCTATAGTTCTGAGCATGCGCGCGACTGGTCTCAAAAGTCTCCCATTGGAAACTGAAACCCAATAAATAAATGAATGAACTGTCAATCACAGAACTGAAACGATATGATTTGAGCTGAGTTGCCATGGTAACGCCTCACCTTCTCTGATGCTAGGGTTATTGTAGTGGACCTGAAGCATGACGTATGATGAGACTCCTGACCCACCAATCGGTACGCCGGCCTCGTTAGGGTAGGAGAAAGACTAGTGGAGGGAATTTTGAGGAAAAAAACACCGAATAATATTTTTGTTCGATAAACAACAACAACAACGACAACAATGGCAATGACAACGACAATGACAATAGTCGCAGCAGCAGCACAAAGAACCACAACCACGACGACAACAACAACAATAACAACGACGACGACGACACGACAACGACGACAAACACAGCGACAAAAACATGTAGAACCCGTACCGGTGCTCCCATGGCCCAAGCACCAATCACCCTCTTGCACGGTTCCAGCTCGGGTGGCTGATCCTCGTCTTCGCATTCGCCATTGTAGTCTGGTATCTCGACTCCCTCGGGTAGAATACAGTGGAAGACCTCCATGTGGTGCACGATGTCCTTGTTGCCAGGGGTAACCACCGATTCGTACTACGGAAGTTTCAAAATCGGAGAGGTTTAATCAATTATTGCGGGTGCATGAGAGCTGTACTGATGTATTGACTTAATGCTTTCAATGTTGTTTCGGATGTTCCATAAAAAATTCACAACGCAGGAACCCCTTCAAACCTTTACAGAGCATGCAGAGTATAGTAGACCTTATGCCACATTTATTAAAATTTGAAACACAAAGTTACAGGCCTATACATTAGCATAATGCCTAAAAATGGCAGACTTTCAGACAATAAGTGTATGCAATTCTAATAATTTCTTCGCGAATCAGGCATGGTCGACGAAGAGATTATGATTTATAGTCATTTGAGTAAAATTTACACCATAACAAACAAATATGTTTGTATTTGTATTTTTTTGTACAAATATGCAGTGAAACAATACGGTTAATAACTGTCTGTAAGGGAACTGGAATGAGTACAAATCCCTATTTCAAGATTCTGGCAATGACACTGTCACTATACAAACCTGAATTATGTGGTGGTCTTCCTCGACATCCGGAAATTTCTGTACTCTGCACCAATACGTCGTGACTTGGTTCGGCACCTCTGTCTGCAACACAGTTGTTAACATTTCAAGATTTAAAACAAGAATATTACATTTGCCAGCATGCTGGGTTTTTCTTAAATGAATAATAAAATCAACACGTTGGTAATATTATTTATGTCGATTCCATGCAATAAACGGCAGAGTAGAACAAAGTAAAAAATACATTATCACACAGCAAATTATACACATAATAGTATAAACTTGGTTTAAATGCCGTTTTGCTTCCAAAACATTACATCGCTACAAACAAAAATCAATAACGATTTTCACCCCGGAAAAATATTCCCTTACTTCAACATACACCTTCCTTCTATGTCATCGTTCGGTCTGCGGCCTCGTACGCAGATAAATTGGGCACGGTTTTGGCGGGAAGATAAAGTTACCTTTTCCCCGTGGCATTTATCCACCGTCATCAGTTTTGGCGCGTTTTTGTTTCTTCCCGGGCAAGGTTATTTCACCGTTGCCGTCTCACGCAGCAGCTGACAGGTGAAATCAATGTACGTGTACTGTGCCGTCGTCTGGGGCACGAATATGATGTAAGTGTTTTCGTTTGTAATTTTCTACAAGGAAATGTTTCTAAGACAAAGCCATCCCTTTAGTTGGTCCAGGTTGGGCCAGGTTGACTCAAGCAACGAAGAACTGTTGTTTTGGGGTGCTGGAAGCACTCCTCTCGCGACGCCCCCTAAAGGAGTTGACTTTATAAAGGTTGCGTGTGGTTAAAGGCTACTCATAAAAGGTGGTTTTATTCATTCGTTAAAAAGAGCGTCCAAGTTGACCCTCAAATCCCAGGAGATTTGGTGAGATTTGGTGGAAATATGGTATTCCCGGGCACACCGGGACGTGTATGGCATCCTATATTATGAAATTATTTTGTTTTCTATAGGTAACACGTTCATATTTAACTGTCGTTTTTCATAAATACTTTTCTATTGTTAGGTTACTCGTGGTTTTGCATGCATGTCTTAATTGGGGTCAAATTTGAGGCTACATTGCCTGATATCGATTTTTAGCCAAGACTTTTTTTGTTTATTTTTACGTAAATTAGCCACATTTTGATCTTATATCTTTAAAAGGGCAAACATGAAAATCAACAGTTAAATATGAACGTAGTTCTGAGTATGCATGACGGGTGAGAACAGTGGAAAAGGACCGGTATGTCTGCTGCCACCAGTTTCTCAAAATGCTCCCGTTGCTAATGGATATACAATGTACATGTATTATAAAAAACTAAAGAGTACGTCCGTTGCTAAACTAGTCAATGTTTAATATACCAAAACGTTAACATCAAAGCAACAAAGGCGATAAAAGCGAGACTTGTACGATCAATTTTGAAGACATCCATATAGGTGGCGTCACGAAACGGTTCGAAAACACTACGTCTCCCATACTTGGGCAAAGTCTTGGCAAAAATGATCAAGATCTCCCAATGTTAACAGGCATCGCAAACATTTTGTATGATGAAGATCTGCATTGCTGATTTCTTTCTACTTCGTAGCATTTTGTTCTGATGTTTCCAGTTAATTATTTATTTATTTATTTGTTTCTTTTATGACTACTTACGTTATGCATCGTGATATCTGCAGTCTTCACGTTGGATGGCAACGGGGGTGTCTGCCTCTTGCTCTTCAAGAGCTGAGTACGCTGAACTGCAATCTCCGCCTTGCGTGGATCGATGTACCCGGCGGAAATAGTAGAGTGGTTCCCCCGCAAATAAAATAAATCTACGGTACCACTCTGCAAAGTTAACATTACATTTGGCTAATGTCTGATGTTTGTAGACATACAGTTATCAGGGGAACACAGTATTGCATCAGAACAAAAGATATAGCGCCTGGCGGCTATAAATTGCTTCGTTTTGTCTGAAGTAGGGTCAGGGAACCAGACTATAAGAACTGCATCTTTTCTCTTTGCTTTCCCATCATGCACACAAAACTTCAAACAGGTCAGTGTTACAATATTTGCTGGCCCCAAATCCACTCATTTCTAAAAAATTACAGCAAAAGCAAATGTTGCATCTACTATATACCTTTAAAGGTGAGTTTAATAGTATATCCAAATTAAATTAATGTAGCTGAAACAATGCAGTATGTATATAAAATTACCTCAATGCGATAATCACGACTATCGCAGGTGTCGAACTTTCTCCTAAACTCAACCTCTAGGTGGGCGGGGGATTCCGCAGCTCCGCCCCCTCCTGGCGTCACCCTCCACCCCAGTAGGATATAGTCACGATCGTCCCCATCTTCGTACATCGCACCTTCATCATCCGTGTATGCTTCCTTTAAGTAGAAATACACAAATCGAATTTTACCAAACCTGTGGCAAAGATGACATCAATGATTTTCTTTACTTATCGTGAGATCCCCGGGCCTGACACTGTGAAACAAGCATGGCAGTATCTCGCATGTACTTGCAACAGTAGACGGAACACTACAAAATCTATGCATTTCTGCAGGGACAAATTATGATTCCTTTTTTACCCGGAGTATGTTAGCACGTGATATGTCAGATTGGGTGACACTTTTCCAATCGATTGCATGTGCTTTGGGTTGTTTGCTTTTGTAGGTTTAGTTATCTTCATGTTGCAAGTATTGCAGGTTTTTGTTTCGAAAGAAGACACAGGAAATAATGAAAGTGTCCTACATTGGCAAATGTTTTTTCCCCGTCTTCTCGATTTCTTTTCACTTTTGTGAGCAAGGTACACATGAAATTTTATTCTACATTCAGGATCTTCATTGAAAACAAGAATCGTAGAAACGTGTGTTCTTTTGGTGATCGATTTTATCACTTTTATCACTGGGTTTTGCCTTTTTATTGTTATAATAAATTATTCAGATTATTCTTGGCAAGCGGCTTGGAGATGAGGAATTTTCAATTAAGCGTAAGGAAGAGCTCTGCCCGCTTTCCTTCTGTGGGAAATTGGCTTAAAAAAACTTGAACACATTCTGAATCCTGGACACTTTACGCCGCTATATTTAGCCTGCAAAATTATGGAAGCTGCAATCGACTTTTGCCTTTTAGACAACGTCGTACAGGCCTATATATCAGGCAAAAATTGTCGAATGGTAACGGTGTCTGACTGACGTGAAGTGTGGGGGTTGGAACCCCGCAGGGGGATTTTGATGCTTGTGTGATTGGGCAAGACGCTTTAAACTACGATTGCTTCTCTCCACCCAGGAGTATAAAATGGGTACTTATGAGGGTAGAGAATTGTGTAGATCTATAATCTGCTGTATAACTATGGCGAAAGTCTCATCAACGACTTCTGTCTACAGCTTATTATTCAGTAACGTATTCCATTATTTTAAAGATATAGGCCCTACTGTGCGTGCTCTTTTCGAGTTTCACCTCGAAATTGTTTTAATTGCTATTTCAATACAAATGTTATTCCCTCTAGAATGAGACATCGAATGTAAACAAAAACCACCTATGTTTAGTTATCAAATACATTCTTTACAAAATGTGGAATTATTTGCGACCCGACAATAATTCGGGCGTATCTTTATACTTATGTGCATTAGATGCGCGAAAGCATGCAATCAAGAATAAAACCTTGTTTGAGGGTTGCAGATGCAAAAAATAGGAAAAACTAGGGTTTTTCGTTAAAATAGAACATGTAAGAACAAAATATTAAGAAACAACATAGGATTTGTTAAAGAGCGCGGACGGTGTTTCTTTAAAGAAACTTACTGTAAGTTTAAGTTTCCCATGTGGAAACCAAAATACCACGAGATCCGCCTTGGCCAGCGTCCCGTCCGGTGACATTCCGAACGCAATCCATTCTCCGTGCTCCCTCAGCCCTCGGCTGAGCGGGACGCTCAATCTGAAGTCGACGGTCTCCGCGTCAAAATCGACGGCCCACAGCAACTCGGCCGCCCGGTCGCTGCCCCGTCCCTTGGGAACAAGTAACACGCGGTATGGAAATTTTGAATTCTGTTCGCTGTCCGCAAAATAACACATCCCTCCCGTTAGAATGCACAAGAGAATCAGAGATGCGCTCCGCATCTTTCAAAATTGAATCAATCTTCAGTTTTCCTGGATGGTATGTCCAGATCGTAGAAAAAAACGTTGAAAATCCGTACAACAATCACGATAGGCAATGACAACTTCCACTTTTATCTGATGCTGTACCGTAGTCACTGTAATAAATGAATTGATGACGGTGGTGGTCGGCCAATAACGCGGGCCAGCCTGAGCAGATCGCGCGGCAATTCCACTACCCATCGATCGTTCATTAGTCCATGAATTGTCACGTCACACGTCCCTATGCGATGACTGCCGGCTTCTCTAATTGGATGGCGGAGATCGAGGACGAAATGTATGGCAATCACGTCAAGGAAGGGATCATCGTACTTGCAGACATGTCGTCTTCGCTCCTGACAGGTCCAGGCTGATGGGCTGAGCACAGTAGCGGGGGTGTGACGGTTAATCCGGAAAAGTTTAACTTACATTCAGTAGGCCTAAGGGAGCGAACATCAGAGGCAGTGACTGTTAACAGTGCCTCATCTACCCACCTGTGCACCTAGAGAGACGTTTTATGGATGTACCATGTTAAGTATTTACAAACTGTCCCAATTGTCGGTGTCTTTATTCGGGGGCCCTATAGTCAGAAGTCATAAACCCATACCGTATATATAGCCAGGGATCACACCCCAACTTTATGATACAACCAGGGAAGCGACATCGTGGGGATCACTCAATGAGGATACGAATTTTTAACTTACAATTCGTCAAACAAACCACAAGGGAAACTGACTTGGTAAATTTAAATGAATTTTCAAACTGAACAAAGAAAACTGGCAGGAGCAGGATTTGAACCTGCCAAAGCGTGGTTTTAGAACCTCTCGTTCTTCTAACAACCACACTTTTCCGTTTTAGAGTTAGTTTTTCACATGCACAAAAATATGAATCAGCAATAGAATACGAGCTCCAAAATGACGCATCAATGCGTAAAGTTGTAAACTTCGACGAAGGTTTATGCGCCATTCTGGAGTCGAATACACTGGGAAATTAGTGCATCTGTTGCTGAATTAGAATGTATGTAGGTGGCGTATCTACAAACGTTCTCTCTGGTTTAGGCCTACTCTTCACCATGCACAGAGTCAAAACACACTCTTCTGAGCACGTGACGGACAGGAAAAACTGGACATGGGCGTCGCCATGATTTTTTCTAGAGGGGGAAAAATCCCAAAATCCTTGTACGTTCTCTGGCATATTCTCATTTTATCATTAACGAGGGTGGGTGGGCTGACATTTGCCCACCCCACCACCATTGACACGCCCGTGTTGTTAAATGTGCATTAAATTAACAGTATGACACCTCTTTTTTTTTCTCTCCTTTTTTCAATTTCCAGGGGGAAAAGTCCCCCCCCCCCCTTATCCCCCCGCCCCTTCGCGACGCCCATGATACTGGACACGAAGTTTGGTTTAGAAAGGTGGTTTCTGCTTACAAAGTGCAGAAACTTTTTTACTGTGCAAAAAGGAACGTTATCAGGCTGGTCCAAACGGAACGGACGATCTAATACTTCGAGAACTGTCATTGTACTCTGTGATTATCCTCCTGGCAAACCCTCTTGGGGTCTCTTGGCCAAATGGGGTTGTCTTACCATTTCCTGTTTATCTTTGCCACTAACCACATTCCTTTGTCCAATTCCCCAGCTTCAACCTTCATCCTAATCCCTCCCCACATTCATCCTTACCCAAACCTCTCTCTTTGATGTTTACCCACTGCCATGCTCCCTTGCATCCCTCTTTTGTGTTTCTCCACCCACCCCCTCATGCATGTGTGTTCCCTACATGTTTGTTTCTTGTACTCTGTCATTTGCCTTTGAGAAAGAACTTGCTTAAGTTCGAAACGTCAGGCCAGCTAATTTTTTGATTTGTATATTTCAGGTCCATTCAGTCAGTCAGCAGTTTGCAGCAGTTTTATTCATTTTCATGTTTCTATTTAAACAGTTTGTGGTGATCATTATACATGCAAGATATGGAGAGCACGTGCAATTTGAAAAGGTGGAGCTGTATAGCACTATAGCTTCCTATGGCAGACAGTGTCGGATCGGCTGTGGCTTCGATTTTTGCCATCAATTGCGCACTGCCATGAATAGACATAGCCGTAAAATGTTCGGCTCGGATCATGTGTATTTGTAGCAGCCTATAACCAGGAATAAAAAATACGCACTAAAATCTCGTTTAAACAATCCAAATTAATATTCACCGACGCTGTCGTCTGACGAAGTTATGCCGTCACTGGACTCTCGGGGACCGTCGGTTCAGTATACGTCCGCTCGCTCGCCTTAACTTCCCCCGTTCTATTACTCATTTAGGCCTACCCAAAATCACGCCCACCACAACAAAGCTCATAATGCTGTAATTACTTTATTACGACTAATAATTAATTGGATTTGCTACCTGAGAAAATAATGTCATTAGAGGCGCTGTGAAGGTACCAGTAGTGGTTCGGTAATATTTGTTTTACTATACGGCGACTGACTGATGACGAGCTGGCTGTCATGAGCATGACGTGTCATTCATTGTAATCGGGGATGGAGTGCACACAATGCGCCCTAGAAGCGTATGTTTGTATCCAACAAAAATATTTCAAAACACGCTTGTCATTTTGTTTTGTACGAATGCAATGACAATTCTTGTTCGACAATGCTATTATTTTTCCTTCGTGACTATGCGTTGAAGAGTAGCCTGGACAACTTCATTTTCGGAACAGCTTGGCTCGTGACATCGAAACCCCAACTACGTAGATATCTGCTGAATTTCAAGTGATATTTTAGATGAGAGGCAAATATTAATTTCCTGAACAAGACGCACCGCCGGCACACGAATCCGAGCGGAAATATTACATCCCCCTCGAGGGCTCTAAACATACAAACGCCGGGGAGTGTGGGCAGCGGCCGGCCGCTGGCCGGTCCGTCTGTTGGTGTTTGGGTAGGAGCAGTTTCAAAGCGCATGTTCCGAACTAATTGAGGTTGGAATTAAAAAAGAGGATGAGTGAATGACAGCTAATCCAGTGGTGTAATAAAAGAACTGGGATTGGGGGTTCTCTGTCTAAAACCTCCCAGGGCGGATCCAGGATTTTTTGCAGGGGGGCGGGGGGGGGGTCTGAAATTTTACAAAAGGTGACGCCCAAAATGTTTCGTCTCCGAAAAAAAATGTACAAGCGGGGCGGGGGGGGGGGGGGGGGGAGCTGACACACTTTCTCACCGTTGGTGGCGCCGTTTTGTTCTCACCCACAGGCAAAATAAAACCTATATTTGCAAGGCGTTGGCCTCTACAAGAAAGAAAACAAATGACAACGAGCGGGGGGGGGGGGGGGGGGGGTCTGCGCCTGCCTCCCTTTAACAAATCAATAGACCCCAGACGTAATTACGTCACACTGTTTACTTAGATTCGTGCAGCCAAGTGGGTACGGATACCGGCTCGCTGTGGTATCACGGCGTGTATTTCAGAACACATAATTATAGGCCTAAGATGGGCTCATTTCAATTGCTGCCTGTCTTTGCGATAAACATCAATCATATATTTTCAATTTCATGTTGCAACAACAATGGTTTTCTGTAGACCTCGAATACGAAGTAAAAATAATCCTTAAAGTAAGTGTAGGCCTATACTAGTGTCGGTGGAGACACACAATACTACGCGACAGGTGCCCGCCTGTACTCCAGAGGTGCCCGTCTGTTTTTTCACTATGTACCCGACCGGTGCCCGCCTGTACTCGAGAGGTGCCCGTTTTATACTTCTCTGTATTTTTCTACCCAACCGGTGCCCGCCTGTACTCCACGGGAGCCCGTTTATTTTTTGTATTTATTTTTTACTATTTACCCGACAGGTGCCCGCCTGTACTCCAGAGGTGCCCGTCTGTTTCACTATGTACCCGACCGGTGCCCGCCTGTACTCGAGAGGTGCCCGTTTTATACTTCTCATTATTTTTCTACCCAACCGGTGCCCGCCTGTACTCCACGGGAGCCCGTTTATTTTTTATTTTTTTATTTTTTGCTATGTACCCGACAGGTGCCCGCCTGTACTCCAGAGGTGCCCGTTTTATACTTCTCTTTATTTTTCTACCCAACCGGTGCCCGCCTGTTCTCCACGCGAGCCCGTTTATTTTTTTAATTTATTTTTTACCATTTACCCGACAGGTGCCCGCCTGTACTCCAGAGGTGCCCGTCTGTTTTTTTCACTATGTACCCGACCAGTGCCCGCCTGTACTCCAGAGGTGCCCGTTTTATACTTCTCTTTATTTTTCTACCCAACCGGTGCCCGCATGTACTCCACAGGAGCCCGTTTAAAAAAAAATTCTTTTTACTATGTACCCGACAGGTGCCCGCTTGTACTCCAGAGGTGCCCGTCTGTTTTTTTCACTATGTACCCGACAGGTGCCCGCCTGTACTCCAGAGGTGCCCGTTTTATACTTCTCTGTATTTTTCTACCCACCCGGTGCCCGCCTGTACTCCACGGGAGCCCGTTTATTTTTTTAATTTTTTTTTAACTATTTACCCGACAGGTGCCCGCCTGTACTCCAGAGGTGCCCGTCTGTTTTTTTCACTATGTACCCGACCAGTGCCCGCCTGTACTCCAGAGGTGCCCGTTTTATACTTCTCTTTATTTTTCTACCCAACCGGTGCCCGCATGTACTCCACAGGAGCCCGTTTAAAAAAAATTCTTTTTACTATGTACCCGACAGGTGCCCGCTTGTACTCCAGAGGTGCCCGTCTGTTTTTTTCACTATGTACCCGACAGGTGCCCGCCTGTACTCCAGAGGTGCCCGTTTTATACTTCTCTGTATTTTTCTACCCACCCGGTGCCCGCCTGTACTCCACGGGAGCCCGTTTATTTTTTTAATTTATTTTTTACTATTTACCCGACAGGTGCCCGCCTGTACTCCAGAGGTGCCCGTCTGTTTTTTCACTATGTACCCGACCGGTGCCCGCCTGTACTCGAGAGGTGCCCGTTTTATACTTCTCTATATTTTTCTACCCAACCGGTGCCCGCCTGTATTGCATGGGAGCCCGTATATTTTTTTTTTTTTTTTTTGTTGCTATGTACCCGACAGAGGTGCCCGTTTTATACTTCTCTATATTTTTCTACCCAACCGGTGCCCGCATGTACTCCACAGGAGCCCGTTTAAAAAAACAATTCCTTTTACTATGTACGCGACAGGTGCCCGCTTGTACTCCAGAGGTGCCCGTCTGTTTTTTCACTATGTACCCGACCGGTGCCCGCCTGTACTCGAGAGGTGCCCGTTTAATACTTCTCTTTATTTTTCTACCCAACCGGTGCCCGCCTGTACTCCACGGGAGCCCGTTTATATTTTTAATATATTTTTTACTATTTACCCGACAGGTGCCCGCCTGTACTCCAGAGGTGCCCGTTTTATACTTCTCCTTATTGTTCTACCCAACCGGTGCCCGCTTGTACTCCAGAGGTGCCCGTCTGCTTTTTTCACTATGTACCCGACAGGTGCCAGCCTGTACTCGAGAGGTGCCCGTATTCTACATTTCTATTTTTTTCACTTTATGTACCCAAATGGTGCCCGCATGTACTCCAGAGGTGCCCGTATTCTACATTTCTAATTTTTTCACTTTATGTACCCAAATGGTGCCCGCATGTACTCCAGAGGTGCCCGTATTATGCATTTTATTTTTTTCACTTTATGTACCCAAATGGTGCCCGCATGTACTCCAGAGGTGCCCGTACTATACATTTCTAATTTTGTCACTTTATGTACCCAAATGGTGCCCGCATGTACTCCAGAGGTGCCCGTATTCTACATTTCTAATTTTGTCACTTTATGTACCCAAATGGTGCCCGCATGTACTCCAGAGGTGCCCGTATTCTACATTTCTATTTTTTGTCACTTTATGTACCCAATTGGTGCCCGCATGTACTCCAGAGGTGCCCGTATTCTACATTTCTATTTTTTGTCACTTTATGTACCCAAATGGTGCCCGCATGTACTCCAGAGGTGCCCGTATTCTACATTTCTATTTTTTTCACTTTATGTACCCAAATGGTGCCCGCATGTACTCCAGAGGTGCCCGTTTTCTACTTTTCTAATTTTTTCACTTTATGTACCCAAATGGTGCCCGCATGTACTCCAGAGGTGCCCGTATTCTACATTTCTATTTTGTTTCACTTTATGTACCCAATTGGTGCCCGCATGTACTCCAGAGGTGCCCGTATTCTACATTTCTATTTTTTTTCACTTTATGTACCCAAATGGTGCCCGCATGTACTCCAGAGGTGCCCGTATTCTACATTTCTGATTTTTTCACTTTATGTACCCAAATGGTGCCCGCATGTACTCCAGAGGTGCCCGTATTCTACATTTCTGATTTTTTCACTTTATGTACCCAAATGGTGCCCGCATGTACTCCAGAGGTGCCCGTATTCTACATTTCTAATTTTGTCACTTTATGTACCCAAATGGTGCCCGCATGTACTCCAGAGGTGCCCGTATTCTACATTTCTAATTTTGTCACTTTATGTACCCAAATGGTGCCCGCATGTACTCCAGAGGTGCCCGTATTCTACATTTCTATTTTTTGTCACTTTATGTACCCAAATGGTGCCCGCATGTACTCCAGAGGTGCCCGTATTCTACATTTCTATTTTTTTCACTTTATGTACCCAAATGGTGCCCGCATGTACTCCAGAGGTGCCCGTATTCTACATTTCTATTTTTTGTCACTTTATGTACCCAAATGGTGCCCGCATGTACTCCAGAGGTGCCCGTATTCTACATTTCTGATTTTGTCACTTTATGTACCCAAATGGTGCCCGCATGTACTCCAGAGGTGCCCGTATTCTACATTTCTATTTTTTTTCACTTTATGTACCCAAATGGTGCCCGCATGTACTCCAGAGGTGCCCGTATTCTACATTTCTATTTTTTTTCACTTTATGTACCCAAATGGTGCCCGCATGTACTCCAGAGGTGCCCGTATTCTACATTTCTATTTTTTTCACTTTATGTACCCAAATGGTGCCCGCATGTACTCCAGAGGTGCCCGTATTCTACATTTTTATTTTTTGTCACTTTATGTACCCAAATGGTGCCCGCATGTACTCCAGAGGTGCCCGTATTCTACATTTCTATTTTTTGTCACTTTATGTACCCAAATGGTGCCCGCATGTACTCCAGAGGTGCCCGTATTCTACATTTCTATTTTTTGTCACTTTATGTACCCAATTGGTGCCCGCATGTACTCCAGAGGTGCCCGTATTCTACATTTCTAATTTTTTCACTTTATGTACCCAAATGGTGCCCGCATGTACTCCAGAGGTGCCCGTATTCTACATTTCTATTTTTTTCACTTTATGTACCCAAATGGTGCCCGCATGTACTCCAGAGGTGCCCGTATTCTACATTTCTATTTTTTGTCACTTTATGTACCCAAATGGTGCCCGTATGTACTCCAGAGGTGCCCGTATTCTACATTTCTATTTTTTGTCACTTTATGTACCCAACCGGTGCCCGCCTGTACTCGTAAGTCGTGTGTTAGTTGAGCTCCGGAGAATTTAGCTTTTTCTTCGTTATTATTGCTTAATGGTGTCAAGTTTTACACCATATTGTTTATTATTGTCCATAGAACACCATTGGCCCCCTCATTTTGTTCGTGTTTCCATATTTCTGGTGTATTTTGACGTTGTTTCTTTCAGTTTTCTATCCAGATTGAGCGCTCTGGCTGGCCGTTATGGCCAGTCAAGCAAAACCGTCACAAAAGGCTGGGCCAGGGTCGACTGCACCCGGTCCCAGTGTTCCCATTGTTCCTGCTTCGAAGGCTCCCATTGTCCCTGCCGGGCTGCGTCCTGACAGGGGCAGTGGCGTGACTTTCCAGGCCGATCCCGGCGTATCTGTCGGGGCTTACATTGACGCCATGACAGATGCGCTGGATTCGGCCGACGTTCATTCAGCCTCCCGTATCTCCCATGGCCGGGTTGCAGTATATTTCGGCTCGAGGCAGGTAGCCCTTCAAGCTGTGCAGGAAGGTTTCTCCTACAGAGGCTCCTACCTCGAGCTGACGCCCCTGGTCCAGCCAACGGTTCGGTTAACCCTCAGTAACGCCTACACTGAAATCCCGGACAACGTTCTCATCCACGAACTTTCATCCTTCTGCAAGGTCGTCTCACAGGTAAAACCCATACCCCTTGGTTGTAAAAAGAAGGAAAATTCCCACATTTTGTCCTTCAGAAGACAGGTGTATGTGATTCTGCCCCAGAACGTCACTCCCCCGAGTGCCATAAATTTTACGCACTCGGGGAGAAGCCATCACGTATTCCTTTCCACTGACTCTGCCGTGAAGTGCTTCAACTGTGGCGGTCTGGGGCATGTCTCCCGCTTCTGTGAGAAGAATAGGGCCCCTGACCAAACGGACGACACCAACCCCCTTAACCCACCCCCCTTTTTTGTACACAATAAGTCAGACCCTCGGCACCCTGCCAAAAACGCGCGAAGGTACGAACCCGCTGCTAAACCCGCCACCAAACCCGCTGATAAGCCCACCGCCAAACCCGCCGCTGAGCCCGCTGCCAAGCCCGCTGCCAAACCCGCCGTCAAACCCGCTGCCAAACCCGCCGTCAAACCCGCTGTCACACCCGCTTCCAAACCCGACGCCAAACCCACCCATAAACCCACCACTGTATACCCTCCCTCACCCTCCCAACCCCCTCCCACTCCGACATCCTCAACTTCCCATCCTCCCTCTCCCTCCCGCCCTTCAACTTCCGACTGTATCTGGGGAACTCCTCCCACTGCCCCCTCTCTTTTCTCAGATATAGTTTCCAAACGCAAAATTACCCCTCCGACTCCTGTCTCACGGCAGACACCCTTCCTGGTACCGCTCAAAGCAGCCTCCCCTCCAAAAAAAATGATGAAAACCCGAGCGGCCCTGAACATGCAGGTCGACCCCACCGTCTCTCCCTCACTTTCCCCCTCTAAACCTTCCCCTCCATCCACACCCACATCCTCATCCCCACCACCCGCACCCGAATCCCCTCCCCCTCCCACTGCTTATTCCTCTCTTCTCCCCACTGTTAAATCCCCTCCTCCTCCCACCCGCAGTACAAAACCCTCCCCACCCCAGTCTGATTCCCCTAAACCCTCCACGTCACACGCTCCTCCCCCTCCAACTACCCCGACATTGAAACCCACCCCTACCCCCGTGCCCACTTCAACACCCACTAAGACCCCTTCAACGCCTATGTCGCTATCACCCTCCAATGACCCTGACACTGACTCGACTATGTGGGAGGACTCTCAGACGGTCGGCGACGAGCCGTTCTCTGAGAGTGTTCTCACAAGAAAGGGCCCGCTCTCTTACAGTCAGCTTCTTGCATTCCTGTCTTCTGTCAGGGGCAAAAAGAGACCCGTGCCGGTTGCCCGCAAATGTACCAGCGACTTGCCGGGTCTGGTGAAACAATTAAAACCCCTAAGACACCACCCGGACGTTCCAAAACGTATGCAGCAGAGACTGGTGAAACTCGTAAGCACTCTACAGAAATAAACCATCATTCATCATGTATGTTTCATTAATCCTTGCAATGACTCTGTCGTTGGTCACCCTCAACACGGGAGGGTGTACGACCGCATTGAAAAATGCATCAATAAAAACATATGTTGAAAACCTTTGCGATAACCCCGATATCGTTTTTCTCCAAGAAACCTATTTTCTGAATTCCAATAACCCTGTGTGGAAAATGTGGTCGTACACCCCCCTGTGTGCCCCAAGCCTCACCCGTGGGTACCTGCTAAGGAGACGACTCTTGTTTCAAAAACCCGATAAAGGGGGCCTTGGTTTAAGTTGCCTCCGAGCACGCACCCTCACGTACAGATTCACCCGTATACAGAGGTTTTTAAACAATTGCTCTCACCCCTCGTATTTTCTTTTCTCGCACTTCCTGCAAAATTATCAAAACTTACATTTTGATTTTCAGTTATTTTTTTTCAAAACCGACCCAGTTTCCTATGTGAGCATTCCAACCTTTTACAGTGAGGTGTTGCGTGCTTGGGCGGCCTCCGGAGCTCAAATTATAATAGCACACGACAACGTAAGCCACGTCTTAAATGTTCCCATTCACAGTTGTATTTCTAATTCTCTTGCAGCTGACGATGAGCCCGACTGTGCGCGTCTCCTCGCATGCGGAATCAAACAAATTCGCCACATCCTGCATCCTGAGAGCGGGCGTTGGCTCGACGCCAGTGACGTCATCCAACCTACGTGCCGAACACGCCCGTTCTCCACACGTCTCCTCCACTGTCATCTCCTTCGTCTTCGTTCCGTCGTCATCCGTCTGTTCCCCAATGTCTTCAATCACCATGGTCTCGTCAAGTCTTCTCTCCCGCCTGTTAACATCGTCTCCAAGCCAGATCCGCCCCTCGGAATCAAGATGACGACCAACGTCAACGGGATCTCCGCACCATCCAAAGCATTGTATCATCACATCAACCGCAACATCAACGAACTCCCAGGTAATGAACGAACGCACTGGCACGACGTGGGCTTCCTTGACAAGCCCAACGAGATTAACTGGAAGGAAGCATACGAACTGCCCTCCTCAAAAAAGGAGGGCGATGTACAATTCAAACTCTTCCATAACGTTCTCCCGTCGTTGCCAGTGCTTCATCACATCAACCCGAACATCAATCCAGCATGCGGATGGTGCGGAGAGAGGGGCACGATCTGGCATCTGTTCATCCTCTGTCCGTCCATCCAGCCAGCCCTCACGCTTCTACATTCACTCATCAGTCGTCTCCTTCCCGATCTTCTCCTCAACTTCAACATCTACTGGTCCCTGATTCCGCATGCCGGGAGACGCGACAAACAAGCTGTGCGCATCGCCAATTATCTCATCGTCAGCTGTAAGAACGTCATTTATTATTTATATAGAACTGGTAATTTTGTCGACCCTTATGTCATATGGACACACCGTCTAAAAAACAGAATTATATTTGAATTTTATTACTACAGTCTTAACTGCAACTTAAATGATTTTGATAACAAATGGGGAATTAACAACGCTTTATTCACCACTGTGAATGGTGAACTGACGTGGCTCATATAACCGCAATGGTACCTTTCCACAGTATAAATTGATACTCGGTATAATTATATAACATGATATATTAATAATAAAAAAAAAAAAAAAACCAACAAAAAAATCAAAAAAACAAAAGAAAAACCAAAAAAAAATTACATATGTTTTTCACTGTGTAGCTATTTACTGTTACTTTTGGATTAAATTAATTACTTTTCTTCATTGTACCGTTTTTCCTTAGCCAACATTTTATGTTAATGATTTAAACAAGATTTTGTAATTGATTTATTGTTTAACGCTGTTCTGTTTTACAATGTAATGTTTCTAAACGATATGCAATAAAGGTACAATTTGAAAAGTGAAAAGTGTACTCCAGAGGTGCCCGTATTATACATTTCTATTTTTTTCACTTTATGTACCCAATTGGTGCCCGCATGTACTCCAGAGGTGCCCGTATTCTACATTTCTAATTTTTTCACTTTATGTACCCAAATGGTGCCCGCATGTACTCCAGAGGTGCCCGTATTCTACATTTCTATTTTTTTCACTTTATGTACCCAAATGGTGCCCGCATGTACTCCAGAGGTGCCCGTATTCTACATTTCTATTTTTTGTCACTTTATGTACCCAAATGGTGCCCGGATGTACTCCAGAGGTGCCCGTATTATACATTTCTATTTTTTGTCACTTTATGTACCCAAATGGTGCCCGCATGTACTCCAGAGGTGCCCGTATTATACATTTCTATTTTTTGTCACTTTATGTACCCAAATGGTGCCCGCATGTACTCCAGAGGTGCCCGTACTCTACATTTCTAATTTTGTCACTTTATGTACCCAAATGGTGCCCGCATGTACTCCAGAGGTGCCCGTATTCTACATTTCTAATTTTGTCACTTTATGTACCCAAATGGTGCCCGCATGTACTCCAGAGGTGCCCGTATTCTACATTTCTATTTTTTGTCACTTTATGTACCCAAATGGTGCCCGCATGTACTCCAGAGGTGCCCGTATTCTACATTTCTATTTTTTTCACTTTATGTACCCAAATGGTGCCCGCATGTACTCCAGAGGTGCCCGTATTCTACATTTCTATTTTTTTTCACTTTATGTACCCAAATGGTGCCCGCATGTACTCCAGAGGTGCCCGTATTATACATTTCTATTTTTTTTCACTTTATGTACCCAATTGGTGCCCGCATGTACTCCAGAGGTGCCCGTATTCTACATTTCTAATTTTTTCACTTTATGTACCCAAATGGTGCCCGCATGTACTCCAGAGGTGCCCGTATTATACATTTCTAATTTTTTCACTTTATGTACCCAAATGGTGCCCGCATGTACTCCAGAGGTGCCCGTATTCTACATTTCTATTTTTTTTCACTTTATGTACCCAAATGGTGCCCGCATGTACTCCAGAGGTGCCCGTATTCTACATTTCTATTTTTTTTCACTTTATGTACCCAAATGGTGCCCGCATGTACTCCAGAGGTGCCCGTATTCTACATTTCTATTTTTTTCACTTTATGTACCCAAATGGTGCCCGCATGTACTCCAGAGGTGCCCGTATTCTACATTTCTATTTTTTTTCACTTTATGTACCCAATTGGTGCCCGCATGTACTCCAGAGGTGCCCGTATTCTACATTTCTAATTTTTTCACTTTATGTACCCAAATGGTGCCCGCATGTACTCCAGAGGTGCCCGTATTCTACATTTCTAATTTTTTCACTTTATGTACCCAAATGGTGCCCGCATGTACTCCAGAGGTGCCCGTATTCTACATTTCTATTTTTTTCACTTTATGTACCCAAATGGTGCCCGCATGTACTCCAGAGGTGCCCGTATTCTACATTTCTATTTTTTTTCACTTTATGTACCCAATTGGTGCCCGCATGTACTCCAGAGGTGCCCGTATTCTACATTTCTATTTTTTTTCACTTTATGTACCCAATTGGTGCCCGCATGTACTCCAGAGGTGCCCGTATTCTACATTTCTAATTTTTTCACTTTATGTACCCAAATGGTGCCCGCATGTACTCCAGAGGTGCCCGTATTCTACATTTCTAATTTTTTCACTTTATGTACCCAAATGGTGCCCGCATGTACTCCAGAGGTGCCCGTATTCTACATTTCTAATTTTTTCACTTTATGTACCCAAATGGTGCCCGCATGTACTCCAGAGGTGCCCGTATTCTACATTTCTATTTTTTTCACTTTATGTACCCAAATGGTGCCCGCATGTACTCCAGAGGTGCCCGTATTCTACTTTTCTAATTTTTTCACTTTATGTACCCAAATGGTGCCCGCATGTACTCCAGAGGTGCCCGTATTCTACATTTCTATTTTTTTTCACTTTATGTACCCAATTGGTGCCCGCATGTACTCCAGAGGTGCCCGTATTCTACATTTCTATTTTTTTTCACTTTATGTACCCAAATGGTGCCCGCATGTACTCCAGAGGTGCCCGTATTCTACATTTCTATTTTTTTCACTTTATGTACCCAAATGGTGCCCGCATGTACTCCAGAGGTGCCCGTATTCTACATTTCTATTTTTTGTCACTTTATGTACCCAAATGGTGCCCGCATGTACTCCAGAGGTGCCCGTATTCTACATTTCTATTTTTTGTCACTTTATGTACCCAAATGGTGCCCGCATGTACTCCAGAGGTGCCCGTATTATACATTTCTATTTTTTGTCACTTTATGTACCCAAATGGTGCCCGCATGTACTCCAGAGGTGCCCGTATTCTACATTTCTGATTTTTTCACTTTATGTACCCAAATGGTGCCCGCATGTACTCCAGAGGTGCCCGTATTCTACATTTCTGATTTTTTCACTTTATGTACCCAAATGGTGCCCGCATGTACTCCAGAGGTGCCCGTATTCTACATTTCTATTTTTTTTCACTTTATGTACCCAAATGGTGCCCGCATGTACTCCAGAGGTGCCCGTATTCTACATTTCTATTTTTTTCACTTTATGTACCCAAATGGTGCCCGCATGTACTCCAGAGGTGCCCGTATTATACATTTCTGTTTTTTTTCACTTTATGTACCCAAATGGTGCCCGCATGTACTCCAGAGGTGCCCGTATTCTACATTTCTATTTTTTTTCACTTTATGTACCCAATTGGTGCCCGCATGTACTCCAGAGGTGCCCGTATTCTACATTTCTAATTTTTTCACTTTATGTACCCAAATGGTGCCCGCATGTACTCCAGAGGTGCCCGTATTATACATTTCTATTTTTTTCACTTTATGTACCCAAATGGTGCCCGCATGTACTCCAGAGGTGCCCGTATTCTACATTTCTAATTTTTTCACTTTATGTACCCAAATGGTGCCCGCATGTACTCCAGAGGTGCCCGTATTCTACATTTCTATTTTTTGTCACTTTATGTACCCAAATGGTGCCCGCATGTACTCCAGAGGTGCCCGTATTATACATTTCTATTTTTTGTCACTTTATGTACCCAAATGGTGCCCGCATGTACTCCAGAGGTGCCCGTATTCTACATTTCTGATTTTTTCACTTTATGTACCCAAATGGTGCCCGCATGTACTCCAGAGGTGCCCGTATTCTACATTTCTATTTTTTTTCACTTTATGTACCCAAATGGTGCCCGCATGTACTCCAGAGGTGCCCGTATTCTACATTTCTGATTTTTTCACTTTATGTACCCAAATGGTGCCCGCATGTACTCCAGAGGTGCCCGTATTCTACATTTCTATTTTTTTTCACTTTATGTACCCAAATGGTGCCCGCATGTACTCCAGAGGTGCCCGTATTCTACATTTCTATTTTTTTCACTTTATGTACCCAAATGGTGCCCGCATGTACTCCAGAGGTGCCCGTATTATACATTTCTATTTTTTTTCACTTTATGTACCCAATTGGTGCCCGCATGTACTCCAGAGGTGCCCGTATTCTACATTTCTAATTTTTTTCACTTTATGTACCCAAATGGTGCCCGCATGTACTCCAGAGGTGCCCGTATTCTACATTTCTAATTTTTTCACTTTATGTACCCAAATGGTGCCCGCATGTACTCCAGAGGTGCCCGTATTCTACATTTCTATTTTTTGTCACTTTATGTACCCAAATGGTGCCCGCATGTACTCCAGAGGTGCCCGTATTCTACATTTCTATTTTTGTCACTTTATGTACCCAAATGGTGCCCGCATGTACTCCAGAGGTGCCCGTATTATACATTTCTATTTTTTTTCACTTTATGTACCCAAATGGTGCCCGCATGTACTCCAGAGGTGCCCGTATTATACATTTCTATTTTTTTTCACTTTATGTACCCAATTGGTGCCCGCATGTACTCCAGAGGTGCCCGTATTCTACATTTCTAATTTTTTCACTTTATGTACCCAAATGGTGCCCGCATGTACTCCAGAGGTGCCCGTATTCTACATTTCTAATTTTTTCACTTTATGTACCCAAATGGTGCCCGCATGTACTCCAGAGGTGCCCGTATTCTACATTTCTAATTTTTTCACTTTATGTACCCAAATGGTGCCCGCATGTACTCCAGAGGTGCCCGTATTCTACATTTCTAATTTTTTCACTTTATGTACCCAAATGGTGCCCGCATGTACTCCAGAGGTGCCCGTATTATACATTTCTATTTTTTTCACTTTATGTACCCAAATGGTGCCCGCATGTACTCCAGAGGTGCCCGTATTCTACATTTCTATTTTTTTCACTTTATGTACCCAAATGGTGCCCGCATGTACTCCAGAGGTGCCCGTATTCTACATTTCTATTTTTTTCACTTTATGTACCCAAATGGTGCCCGCATGTACTCCAGAGGTGCCCGTATTCTACATTTCTATTTTTTTTCACTTTATGTACCCAAATGGTGCCCGCATGTACTCCAGAGGTGCCCGTATTCTACATTTCTATTTTTTTTCACTTTATGTACCCAAATGGTGCCCGCATGTACTCCAGAGGTGCCCGTATTCTACATTTCTATTTTTTTTCACTTTATGTACCCAAATGGTGCCCGCATGTACTCCAGAGGTGCCCGTATTCTACATTTCTGATTTTTTCACTTTATGTACCCAAATGGTGCCCGCATGTACTCCAGAGGTGCCCGTATTATACATTTCGATTTTTTTCACTTTATGTACCCAAATGGTGCCCGCATGTACTCCAGAGGTGCCCGTATTCTACATTTCGATTTTTTTTCACTTGATGTACCCAATTGGTGCCCGCATGTACTCCAGAGGTGCCCGTATTCTACATTTCGATTTTTTGTGTCACTTTATGTACCCAAATGGTGCCCGCATGTACTCCAGAGGTGCCCGTATTCTACATTTCGATTTTTTGTGTCACTTTATGTACCCAAATGGTGCCCGCATGTACTCCAGAGGTGCCCGTATTCTACATTTCGATTTTTTGTCACTTTATGTACCCAAATGGTGCCCGCATGTACTCCAGAGGTGCCCGTATTCTACATTTCGATTTTTTGTCACTTTATGTACCCAAATGGTGCCCGCATGTACTCCAGAGGTGCCCGTATTCTACATTTCGATTTTTTTTCACTTTATGTACCCAAATGGTGCCCGCATGTACTCCAGAGGTGCCCGTATTCTACATTTCTATTTTTTTTCACTTTATGTACCCAAATGGTGCCCGCATGTACTCCAGAGGTGCCCGTATTCTACATTTCTATTTTTTTTCACTTTATGTACCCAAATGGTGCCCGCATGTACTCCAGAGGTGCCCGTATTCTACATTTCTGATTTTTTCACTTTATGTACCCAAATGGTGCCCGCATGTACTCCAGAGGTGCCCGTATTCTACATTTCTATTTTTTTTCACTTTATGTACCCAAATGGTGCCCGCATGTACTCCAGAGGTGCCCGTATTCTACATTTCTATTTTTTTCACTTTATGTACCCAAATGGTGCCCGCATGTACTCCAGAGGTGCCCGTATTATACATTTCTATTTTTTTTCACTTTATGTACCCAATTGGTGCCCGCATGTACTCCAGAGGTGCCCGTATTCTACATTTCTAATTTTTTCACTTTATGTACCCAAATGGTGCCCGCATGTACTCCAGAGGTGCCCGTATTCTACATTTCTAATTTTTTCACTTTATGTACCCAAATGGTGCCCGCATGTACTCCAGAGGTGCCCGTATTCTACATTTCTAATTTTTTCACTTTATGTACCCAAATGGTGCCCGCATGTACTCCAGAGGTGCCCGTATTCTACATTTCTATTTTTTGTCACTTTATGTACCCAAATGGTGCCCGCATGTACTCCAGAGGTGCCCGTATTCTACATTTCTATTTTTGTCACTTTATGTACCCAAATGGTGCCCGCATGTACTCCAGAGGTGCCCGTATTCTACATTTCTATTTTTTGTCACTTTATGTACCCAAATGGTGCCCGCATGTACTCCAGAGGTGCCCGTATTCTACATTTCTATTTTTTGTCACTTTATGTACCCAATTGGTGCCCGCATGTACTCCAGAGGTGCCCGTATTCTACATTTCTATTTTTTGTCACTTTATGTACCCAATTGGTGCCCGCATGTACTCCAGAGGTGCCCGTATTCTACATTTCTAATTTTTTCACTTTATGTACCCAATTGGTGCCCGCATGTACTCCAGAGGTGCCCGTATTCTACATTTCTAATTTTTTCACTTTATGTACCCAAATGGTGCCCGCATGTACTCCAGAGGTGCCCGTATTCTACATTTCTATTTTTTTCACTTTATGTACCCAAATGGTGCCCGCATGTACTCCAGAGGTGCCCGTATTCTACATTTCTATTTTTTTTTCACTTTATGTACCCAATTGGTGCCCGCATGTACTCCAGAGGTGCCCGTATTCTACATTTCTAATTTTTTCACTTTATGTACCCAAATGGTGCCCGCATGTACTCCAGAGGTGCCCGTATTCTACATTTCTATTTTTTTCACTTTATGTACCCAATTGGTGCCCGCATGTACTCCAGAGGTGCCCGTATTCTACATTTCTAATTTTGTCACTTTATGTACCCAAATGGTGCCCGCATGTACTCCAGAGGTGCCCGTATTCTACATTTCTATTTTTTGTCACTTTATGTACCCAAATGGTGCCCGCATGTACTCCAGAGGTGCCCGTATTCTACATTTCTATTTTTTTCACTTTATGTACCCAAATGGTGCCCGCATGTACTCCAGAGGTGCCCGTATTCTACATTTCTATTTTTTGTCACTTTATGTACCCAAATGGTGCCCGCATGTACTCCAGAGGTGCCCGTATTATACATTTCTATTTTTTGTCACTTTATGTACCAAAATGGTGCCCGCATGTACTCCAGAGGTGCCCGTATTCTACATTTCTGATTTTTTCACTTTATGTACCCAAATGGTGCCCGCATGTACTCCAGAGGTGCCCGTATTCTACATTTCTATTTTTTTTCACTTTATGTACCCAAATGGTGCCCGCATGTACTCCAGAGGTGCCCGTATTATACATTTCTATTTTTTTCACTTTATGTACCCAAATGGTGCCCGCATGTACTCCAGAGGTGCCCGTATTATACATTTCTATTTTTTTTCACTTTATGTACCCAAATGGTGCCCGCATGTACTCCAGAGGTGCCCGTATTATACATTTCTATTTTTTTTCACTTTATGTACCCAATTGGTGCCCGCATGTACTCCAGAGGTGCCCGTATTCTACATTTCTAATTTTTTCACTTGATGTACCCAAATGGTGCCCGCATGTACTCCAGAGGTGCCCGTATTATACATTTCTATTTTTTTCACTTGATGTACCCAAATGGTGCCCGCATGTACTCCAGAGGTGCCCGTATTCTACATTTCTAATTTTTTCACTTGATGTACCCAAATGGTGCCCGCATGTACTCCAGAGGTGCCCGTATTCTACATTTCTATTTTTTGTCACTTTATGTACCCAAATGGTGCCCGCATGTACTCCAGAGGTGCCCGTATTCTACATTTCTATTTTTTGTCACTTTATGTACCCAAATGGTGCCCGCATGTACTCCAGAGGTGCCCGTATTCTACATTTCTGATTTTTTCACTTTATGTACCCAAATGGTGCCCGCATGTACTCCAGAGGTGCCCGTATTCTACATTTCTGATTTTTTCACTTTATGTACCCAAATGGTGCCCGCATGTACTCCAGAGGTGCCCGTATTCTACATTTCTAGATTTTTTCACTTTATGTACCCAAATGGTGCCCGCATGTACTCCAGAGGTGCCCGTATTCTACATTTCTATTTTTTTCACTTTATGTACCCAAATGGTGCCCGCATGTACTCCAGAGGTGCCCGTATTATACATTTCTATTTTTTTTCACTTTATGTACCCAATTGGTGCCCGCATGTACTCCAGAGGTGCCCGTATTCTACATTTCTAATTTTTTCACTTTATGTACCCAAATGGTGCCCGCATGTACTCCAGAGGTGCCCGTATTCTACATTTCTAATTTTTTCACTTTATGTACCCAAATGGTGCCCGCATGTACTCCAGAGGTGCCCGTATTCTACATTTCTAATTTTTTCACTTTATGTACCCAAATGGTGCCCGCATGTACTCCAGAGGTGCCCGTATTCTACATTTCTATTTTTTGTCACTTTATGTACCCAAATGGTGCCCGCATGTACTCCAGAGGTGCCCGTATTCTACATTTCTATTTTTTGTCACTTTATGTACCCAAATGGTGCCCGCATGTACTCCAGAGGTGCCCGTATTCTACATTTCTATTTTTTGTCACTTTATGTACCCAAATGGTGCCCGCATGTACTCCAGAGGTGCCCGTATTCTACATTTCTATTTTTGTCACTTTATGTACCCAAATGGTGCCCGCATGTACTCCAGAGGTGCCCGTATTCTACATTTCTATTTTTTTTCACTTTATGTACCCAAATGGTGCCCGCATGTACTCCAGAGGTGCCCGTATTCTACATTTCTAATTTTTTCACTTTATGTACCCAAATGGTGCCCGCATGTACTCCAGAGGTGCCCGTATTCTACATTTCTAATTTTTTCACTTTATGTACCCAAATGGTGCCCGCATGTACTCCAGAGGTGCCCGTATTCTACATTTCTATTTTTTTCACTTTATGTACCCAAATGGTGCCCGCATGTACTCCAGAGGTGCCCGTATTCTACATTTCTATTTTTTTTCACTTTATGTACCCAAATGGTGCCCGCATGTACTCCAGAGGTGCCCGTATTATACATTTCTATTTTTTTTCACTTTATGTACCCAAATGGTGCCCGCATGTACTCCAGAGGTGCCCGTATTCTACATTTCTATTTTTTTTCACTTTATGTACCCAAATGGTGCCCGCATGTACTCCAGAGGTGCCCGTATTATACATTTCTATTTTTTTTCACTTTATGTACCCAAATGGTGCCCGCATGTACTCCAGAGGTGCCCGTATTATACATTTCTATTTTTTTTCACTTTATGTACCCAATTGGTGCCCGCATGTACTCCAGAGGTGCCCGTATTCTACATTTCTAATTTTTCACTTTATGTACCCAAATGGTGCCCGCATGTACTCCAGAGGTGCCCGTATTCTACATTTCTAATTTTTTCACTTTATGTACCCAAATGGTGCCCGCATGTACTCCAGAGGTGCCCGTATTCTACATTTCTATTTTTTGTCACTTTATGTACCCAAATGGTGCCCGCATGTACTCCAGAGGTGCCCGTATTCTACATTTCTATTTTTGTCACTTTATGTACCCAAATGGTGCCCGCATGTACTCCAGAGGTGCCCGTATTATACATTTCTATTTTTTGTCACTTTATGTACCCAATTGGTGCCCGCATGTACTCCAGAGGTGCCCGTATTCTACATTTCTAATTTTGTCACTTTATGTACCCAATTGGTGCCCGCATGTACTCCAGAGGTGCCCGTATTCTACATTTCTAATTTTGTCACTTTATGTACCCAAATGGTGCCCGCATGTACTCCAGAGGTGCCCGTATTCTACATTTCTATTTTTTTTCACTTTATGTACCCAAATGGTGCCCGCATGTACTCCAGAGGTGCCCGTATTCTACATTTCTATTTTTTTTCACTTTATGTACCCAATTGGTGCCCGCATGTACTCCAGAGGTGCCCGTATTCTACATTTCTATTTTTTCACTTTATGTACCCAAATGGTGCCCGCATGTACTCCAGAGGTGCCCGTATTCTACATTTCTATTTTTTTCACTTTATGTACCCAATTGGTGCCCGCATGTACTCCAGAGGTGCCCGTATTCTACATTTCTATTTTTGTCACTTTATGTACCCAAATGGTGCCCGCATGTACTCCAGAGGTGCCCGTATTCTACATTTCTAATTTTGTCACTTTATGTACCCAAATGGTGCCCGCATGTACTCCAGAGGTGCCCGTATTCTACATTTCTATTTTTTGTCACTTTATGTACCCAAATGGTGCCCGCATGTACTCCAGAGGTGCCCGTATTCTACATTTCTATTTTTTTCACTTTATGTACCCAAATGGTGCCCGCATGTACTCCAGAGGTGCCCGTTCTACATTTCTATTTTTGTCACTTTATGTACCCAAAATGGTGCCCGCATGTACTCCAGAGGTGCCCGTATTATACATTTCTATTTTTTGTCACTTTATGTACCCAAATGGTGCCCGCATGTACTCCAGAGGTGCCCGTATTCTACATTTCTGATTTTTTTCACTTTATGTACCCAAATGGTGCCCGCATGTACTCCAGAGGTGCCCGTATTCTACATTTCTATTTTTTTTCACTTTATGTACCCAAATGGTGCCCGCATGTACTCCAGAGGTGCCCGTATTATACATTTCTATTTTTTTTCACTTTATGTACCCAAATGGTGCCCGCATGTACTCCAGAGGTGCCCGTATTATACATTTCTATTTTTTTTCACTTTATGTACCCAAATGGTGCCCGCATGTACTCCAGAGGTGCCCGTATTATACATTTCTATTTTTTTCACTTTATGTACCCAATTGGTGCCCGCATGTACTCCAGAGGTGCCCGTATTCTACATTTCTAATTTTTTCACTTGATGTACCCAAATGGTGCCCGCATGTACTCCAGAGGTGCCCGTATTATACATTTCTATTTTTTTCACTTGATGTACCCAAATGGTGCCCGCATGTACTCCAGAGGTGCCCGTATTCTACATTTCTAATTTTTTCACTTTATGTACCCAAATGGTGCCCGCATGTACTCCAGAGGTGCCCGTATTCTACATTTCTAATTTTTTGTCACTTTATGTACCCAAATGGTGCCCGCATGTACTCCAGAGGTGCCCGTATTCTACATTTCTGATTTTTTGTCACTTTATGTACCCAAATGGTGCCCGCATGTACTCCAGAGGTGCCCGTATTCTACATTTCTGATTTTTTCACTTTATGTACCCAAATGGTGCCCGCATGTACTCCAGAGGTGCCCGTATTCTACATTTCTATTTTTTTTCACTTTATGTACCCAAATGGTGCCCGCATGTACTCCAGAGGTGCCCGTATTCTACATTTCTATTTTTTTCACTTTATGTACCCAAATGGTGCCCGCATGTACTCCAGAGGTGCCCGTATTATACATTTCTATTTTTTTTCACTTTATGTACCCAATTGGTGCCCGCATGTACTCCAGAGGTGCCCGTATTCTACATTTCTATTTTTTGTCACTTTATGTACCCAAATGGTGCCCGTATGTACTCCAGAGGTGCCCGTATTCTACATTTCTGATTTTTTCACTTTATGTACCCAAATGGTGCCCGCATGTACTCCAGAGGTGCCCGTATTCTACATTTCTATTTTTTTCACTTTATGTACCCAAATGGTGCCCGCATGTACTCCAGAGGTGCCCGTATTCTACATTTCTATTTTTTTCACTTTATGTACCCAAATGGTGCCCGCATGTACTCCAGAGGTGCCCGATTATACATTTCTATTTTTTTTCACTTTATGTACCCAAATGGTGCCCGCATGTACTCCAGAGGTGCCCGTATTATACATTTCTATTTTTTTTCACTTTATGTACCCAATTGGTGCCCGCATGTACTCCAGAGGTGCCCGTATTCTACATTTCTAATTTTTCACTTGATGTACCCAAATGGTGCCCGCATGTACTCCAGAGGTGCCCGTATTATACATTTCTATTTTTTTCACTTGATGTACCCAAATGGTGCCCGCATGTACTCCAGAGGTGCCCGTATTCTACATTTCTAATTTTTTCACTTTATGTACCCAAATGGTGCCCGCATGTACTCCAGAGGTGCCCGTATTCTACATTTCTATTTTTTGTCACTTTATGTACCCAAATGGTGCCCGCATGTACTCCAGAGGTGCCCGTATTCTACATTTCTGATTTTTTTCACTTTATGTACCCAAATGGTGCCCGCATGTACTCCAGAGGTGCCCGTATTCTACATTTCTATTTTTTTCACTTTATGTACCCAAATGGTGCCCGCATGTACTCCAGAGGTGCCCGTATTCTACATTTCTATTTTTTTTCACTTTATGTACCCAAATGGTGCCCGCATGTACTCCAGAGGTGCCCGTATTCTACATTTCTATTTTTTTCACTTTATGTACCCAAATGGTGCCCGCATGTACTCCAGAGGTGCCCGTATTCTACATTTCTATTTTTTTTCACTTTATGTACCCAATTGGTGCCCGCATGTACTCCAGAGGTGCCCGTATTCTACATTTCTATTTTTTTTCACTTTATGTACCCAAATGGTGCCCGCATGTACTCCAGAGGTGCCCGTATTCTACATTTCTATTTTTTTCACTTTATGTACCCAAATGGTGCCCGCATGTACTCCAGAGGTGCCCGTATTCTACATTTCAATTTTTTCACTTTATGTACCCAAATGGTGCCCGCATGTACTCCAGAGGTGCCCGTATTCTACATTTCTATTTTTTGTCACTTTATGTACCCAAATGGTGCCCGCATGTACTCCAGAGGTGCCCGTATTCTACATTTCTAATTTTGTCACTTTATGTACCCAAATGGTGCCCGCATGTACTCCAGAGGTGCCCGTATTCTACATTTCTAATTTTGTCACTTTATGTACCCAAATGGTGCCCGCATGTACTCCAGAGGTGCCCGTATTCTACATTTCTAATTTTGTCACTTTATGTACCCAAATGGTGCCCGCATGTACTCCAGAGGTGCCCGTATTCTACATTTCTATTTTTTGTCACTTTATGTACCCAAATGGTGCCCGCATGTACTCCAGAGTTGCCCGTATTCTTTCTATTTTTTGTCACTTATGTACCCAATTGGTGCCCGCATGTACTCCACAGAGGTGCCCGTATTCTACATTTCTATTTTTGTCACTTATGTACCCAAATGGTGCCCGCATGTACTCCAGAGGTGCCCGTATTCTACATTTCCTATTTTGTCACTTATGTACCCAAATGGTGCCCGCATGTACTCCAGAGGTGCCCGTATTCTACATTTCTATTTTTTTTCACTTTATGTACCCAAATGGTGCCCGCATGTACTCCAGGAGGTGCCCGTATTCTACATTTCCTATTTTTTTTCACTTTATGTACCCAAATGGTGCCCGCATGTACTCCAGAGGTGCCCGTATTCTACATTTCTATTTTTGTCACTTATGTACCCAAATGGTGCCCGGCATGTACTCCAGAGGTGCCCGTATTCTACATTTCTATTTTTGTCACTTTATGTACCCAAATGGTGCCCGCATGTACTCCAGAGGTGCCCGTATTCTACATTTCTATTTTTTGTCACTTTATGTACCCAAATGGTGCCCGCATGTACTCCAGAGGTGCCCGTATTCTACATTTCTATTTTTGTCACTTTATGTACCCAATGGTGCCCGCATGTACTCAGAGGTGCCCGTATTCTACATTTCTATTTTTTTTCACTTTATGTACCCAAATGGTGCCCGCATGTACTCCAGAGGTGCCCGTATTCTACATTTCTATTTTTGTCACTTTATGTACCCAAATGGTGCCCGCATGTACTCCAGAGGTGCCCGTATTATACATTTCTATTTTTGTCACTTTATGTACCCAAATGGTGCCCGCATGTACTCCAGAGGTGCCCGTATTCTACATTTCTATTTTTGTCACTTTATGTACCCAAATGGTGCCCGCATGTACTCCAGAGGTGCCCGTATTCTACATTTCTATTTTTGTCACTTATGTACCCAAATGGTGCCCGCATGTACTCCAGAGGTGCCCGTATTCTACATTTTCTATTTTGTCACTTTATGTACCCAAATGGTGCCCGCATGTACTCCAGAGGTGCCCGTATTCTACATTTCTATTTTTTTGTCACTTTTATGTACCCAATGGTGCCCGCATGTACTCCAGAGGTGCCCGTATTCTACATTTCTATTTTTGTCACTTTATGTACCCAAATGGTGCCCGCATGTACTCAGAGGTGCCCGTATTCTACATTTCTATTTTTTTTCACTTTTAGTACCCAAATGGTGCCCGCATGTACTCCAGAGGTGCCCGTATTCTACATTTCTATTTTTTTTCACTTTATGTACCCAATGGTGCCCGCATGTACTCCAGAGGTGCCCGTATTCTACATTTCTATTTTTGTCACTTTATGTACCCAAATGGTGCCCGCATGTACTCCAGAGGTGCCCGTTATTCTACATTTCTATTTTTTCACTTTATGTACCCAAATGGTGCCCGCATGTACTCCAGAGGTGCCCGTATTCTACATTTCTATTTTTGTCACTTTATGTACCCAAATGGTGCCCGCATGTACTCCAGAGGTGCCCGTATTCTACATTTCTATTTTTGTCACTTTATGTACCCAAATGGTGCCCGCATGTACTCCAGAGGTGCCCGTATTCTACATTTCTATTTTTTGTCACTTTATGTACCCAAATGGTGCCCGCATGTACTCCAGAGGTGCCCGTATTCTACATTTCTATTTTTGTCACTTTATGTACCCAAATGGTGCCCGCATGTACTCCAGAGGTGCCCGTATTCTACATTTCTATTTTTTGTCACTTTATGTACCCAAATGGTGCCCGCATGTACTCCAGAGGTGCCCGTATTCTACATTTCTATTTTTTCACTTTATGTACCCAAATGGTGCCCGCATGTACTCCAGAGGTGCCCGTATTCTACATTTCTATTTTTTTTCACTTTATGTACCCAAATGGTGCCCGCATGTACTCCAGAGGTGCCCGTATTCTACATTCTATTTTTTCACTTTATGTACCCAAATTGGTGCCCGCATGTACTCCAGAGGTGCCCGTATTCTACATTTCTTATTTTTTTCACTTATTCATGTACCCAAATGGTGCCCGCATGTACTCCAGAGGTGCCCGTATTCTACATTTCTATTTTTTTCACTTTATGTACCCAAATGGTGCCCGCATGTACTCCAGAGGTGCCCGTATTCTACATTCTATTTTTTTTCACTTTATGTACCCAATTGGTGCCCGCATGTACTCCAGAGGTGCCCGTATTATACATTTCTATTTTTTTCACTTTATGTACCCAATTGGTGCCCGCATGTACTCCAGAGGTGCCCGTATTCTACATTTCTAATTTTTTCACTTTATGTA